>CM065431.1:67477500-68077500 GCA_033030585.1 Hippophae rhamnoides
CAATGGCCAACCGCCCCACCGAGATTAAGTTCCTTCCGAGATCGGGAATATGCCCGACATCCTTCGGTTCCCAAAATGATCCGTTCAACTTAATCTTCACTCCACCTTGCCAATAATAGCACATGGTTGATCATCACCAAGATATACCTTTCCAAGGTTTCCTGTGGGACATATTTCTCGAATAATTCTTTTTGTGAAGTAACGTGGAACGATGCTCAAGTCTAACACCAAGATTCTTCCTTGCTCTCCAAAGAAACATATCAATGTCATCGTCTCCTCCCGAGGTGGAAGTAACATTTGCCTCTGCCTTCACTTGTTTGTCCTTTCTTTTGCACTCTTGCACCGATTTTTGTAATGCCCGGTTCTTCCACAATTCCAACACTCGATAGTCTTCGAGCTAAGGGAATTATTAGGATTCACTGGATTTGGACCTCACCGTCTTTTGATCTACCTCGGTAGTGGGTTCACCTATGTCCATTTCCTTTGGTTGAATTTCTTCCTCTTGACTCTGTATGCAAACCGAAGAGGTTGACGATTCACGTCTCTCTACGTCGATCTCTTCACCGAGAACCAAATCACGAACATCGTCAAATTTCAATTTATTTGCTTCTCACGAGCTACTTTCCACCGTAGTACAGTAGCATTCCAAATTTTCCGGTAGAGAAGACAAAAGTATCAATGCCGTACTTCTTCGACCACTCATTCAATTTCCTTGAACTAAGCCCGGGTTGTAATCGTGTTGATTCATCGAGATGTTGAGCTGCCGTCACACCTTCGGTCATCCGCAAATTGAACAGCGTCATCCAGTGCACTTTGTTTGAGGCGGCTTCTCATACATATTGGAGAGAGCTGCCATAAGACCGCCGTGGTCTTTTCCTTTGCTATGTTAAAAGCAACATTACGGGATAACGTCAATCGAATAACTCCAGGGGCTTGTGCATGCAGAAGATTCCAATCTTCTTCCTTCATGCCTCCGGCTTCTTCCCCGAGAGGTTGATATAGATTTCTTTGATACGAGATAATCCTCTATCCGCATTTTCCAAAACCCGAAATCTGTGCCATCAAATTTCTCGAGTTTCACCCTTCCTTCATCTGTGACGCTATCGCCCCACTAAAAATCTGACTTCCTCTCGGATCGTTTCTCGTTATTTCTTGCGTAGAAAATTGACGAGAAATCACTACCAATAGCTCGATACCAGTTGTTGGGAAATAACGCAAATTCTAGATAAGCCGATTTATGAGAAAGCAAGAATAGAAAAATAACACACAAAATTTGATAACTGAGTTCTACTAATCTTGCTTACGTCTCGGACACTGCTGCGGATCTTTTCTTGAAAGGAGAAATTACACAGGTGTTTACAACACTCACAACTCACAACCTAATTGCACCCAAGAAAATTACTCTCAATTTTCTCTCACAAAAGCTTTTCTCTCTAAGCTTTTCTCTCAATTGGAATGAACACTTTGGATGATTAATTCATTACAATTACACATCTATTTATAGGAAAATTCACTCCTTGAATTACTCCTTAAATTAATGGTTCCTTAAATTGCTCCTTGAATTAAGCTCCTTGTTTTGCTCCATGAATTGCTCCATGTTTTGCTCCTTGTTTTGCTCCATGTTTTACTCCATGTTTTACTCCATGTTTTGCTCCTTAATTTGCTCCTTAAATTAAGGAGCTTTATAACAATAAGATCCTGAACCAATAACCTAATGCATGAATAACAAAAGAGCAACAACTTTTAAACACACATAAGAGAAGATAACAAAATTAACAAACATTGACTTTCAAAAACTCTTGTAATTGAGCTACTGCCAAAAGTAAACGAGCGGTTTATGCACGACTTCATTTCGAAAAACTTCATTGGCCTTTCCTTCGAAAAAATTTAAAATAGTAGCAAAATTCTTGGCAAAAGAATTCTTATTAAATTGAACAATATTCAAATATAAATGGGAAGAGGTAAAGATATATTTAATCATATGATATTGAAAGAATAAGTAATTCAAAGTTTTCTCACTCGAAAAGTAAAGTGTACAATGACTTGATAACAACTTTCATACTTATCAAATTAATTCTCATCGCTGAACAATCATTGATACACGGCTAAAGAATTGTTTTAAGCTTACTAGACAATGTATGATACCAAACAGTAGCAGATAAGAAAGCATTACTACAAAAGATGGTATTTAAGTCGAGAATTAAAATCGGTTTTTAGGAAAATCGACCTATAATAAATTTTTAATTGGTTCGTTGAAAAACTAACTTAAAACACGTAAGATATAGCGTCAGTCTTATGTGTCAACTGATACTACACACGTTTTTATTTTCATTTTCTCTTCTTTCTCCCCCATCCAGACAGAACTTATTTTTCGAGCGCTGTGTAAACTCAAAAACCAAAAACCAACTTACATTCTCTCCTTCGTTCTTTCTCATTTTTGGCTACCTCCGACCGCCAATTCTAGTGTCGTTGGATGGGTTTTCTTTTTCTTCAATTTCTCTTCTTGATCTCCTATTTTTTTAGCGAAATATTCAAATTTTTATACCCATTTTCTCACTTACAAAATACCATTTTTCTTCATTTCTTTCATTTTATCACTTCATTTACTCTTATAAGTATTTCTATGAATCTTATGTACTTATCATTCATATTTTTAATTTTTTGTATATTATGTGTTATTATTTTTGTGTATAATTTTTTTATATTATGTATGTTATTATTTTTATTATGTAGGTTTTGTATAAATTTTTGTAATAAATTAAATAATTCTATGATATATTCATAATAAATTTATATATTTATACGTTTAACCTTTTTTATATCATTATGTTGAGAATGACTTTGATTTAAAGTTGGTTTTTAATTTATTTATTTTTGTTAATATGAAATAGTAAGGACATGATTCAACAATATGATACTCATTAAAAATTTAGGTTTTAAGTAGTGTAATTATTAAAAAAAATATTAATCATCACAAAATTGTTATATAAATTTTGTTTTATATATCTTAAATTTGAAATCAACTCAAATGATGTGGCATATTATTATTAGTAATTACAATCAATCTCATATAATTATATTTATGCATTTATTTTTATATGATATTTTGATAGATATTCTAATGATTAGGGAATTCATGTATAATAATATCTTAAATATATTGGTTGGATACATATTTAACATGCTTAATGTCATTAATAGAAAATAGACAAATCTTGGATGTCAAAGTATAGAATTCAGTAAGACTACATTTTTGGAGTTGAAAGTTTCTTGAAATTTTCTTGTAGAAATAATAATAAAGAAATTAGCATGATTTGATATGATTTTATGCTCATATGTCAAATGTAAAAATGAGTGATTTCATGATGTTGACGAGGTTAAGTATCACCTTATTCATAGTGGTATTATTTTGAGTTATAAATTTTGGTATTATCTTGAAGAAAATATTGATAATACTTATGGGGAAGAGATAAATATGAATGTGAGTGGATTATATATATCTTATCATAATGTATAGACAGAAAATATGTTTCATGCTGCTGAAGATGAATTACATGAGGATGATCCCAAAACCTTTAAAAAACTTTTAGAAGATGTCGAAAAACCTTTGTATCTAAAGTGCAAGAAATACACTAAAATATCAGGATTGGTTTATTTTTACAATGTGAGGGTAAAAAATTGTTTTTCTGACAAATGATTCACAGAATTACTAAATATATTCAAATGGAAGCATGTTACAAATGAGACAACACCTAAAAAATGCGTGCTCGCAAAGGTTATTTAGTATTTTCCTCTGATTCCTCGCTTTCAAAGGTTGTTCAAAAGTAAAAAGACATCAAAGATGTTAACTTGACATTCAGATAGTCAATCTGATGATGAGGTACTACGTCATTCTTATAATTCTCCAAATTGGAAAGTAGTGGATAATTTATCCCTTCAATTTGCATTTGATCCCCGAAATCTTCGTATTTCCATTGTTACTGATGGAATTAATCCACACAGTTTCCTTAGTAGTAGATATAGCTATTGGTTAGTAATTTTGGTAATATACAACCTTCTTCCCTCATTGTGTATGAAAATAAAATTCATGATTTAACATTATTGATCTCAGGACCGAAACAACCAAGAGTTGATATTGATGTATATTTGTAGTCTTTGATAGATGATTTTATAATTCAAGAAATTTGGAAACTCGATTATAAGGTATTCCATGAAATAGTATTCTTGTGTGATTGGGTCGAAGATGTTATCAATATTGGATATAAAATAAATGATTTTGGATTTATCCTTGTAAATTTATCTAAGATAAGTCACACTGATGATCCTTTCACATTAGCACTTCATGCAAAACAAGTATTTTACGTAAGCGATCAAATTGATACAAGATGGTCCGTTGTGTTAACGTCTCTACAAAAAGAGTTCTACCATTGTGATACTTTAGAAAATGATGACATGCTTGATACATTATCCAATATTAGTCATTTCTCAAACAAATTGCCTAATGTATGTGATGATCTAGTTGATGATGATGATTTTTCATCATAGACTTGAAGTGATTATGAAGGAATATATATATATATATATATATATATATATATATATATACATGATCAATAACCTAATTAAACATCATGTATGTTTTATATTATTCTAATAACTCTTGCATGTTTATATGTTTGGACTTAAAATTGTCAATTAATTTCTATTTCATCATTGTTTTGCAAATATTCCATGGATCCTAGGGTACCAAAGCTTGTAGATCCAAATGATCAATTGGGGAATTTGAAAAAAAAGGTTGGGAGAATATATTTGATTATCCACTTCACCCAAATGATAGAGTACACGTTCTATTTGATGATACTAGTAATCCATTAGAGAAAAATGGCCAGTAATTGAAATCTTCTATTGATAGACTTGTGAAATCAAGTATACCAATTAATATAAATGATTTGACTAATGTTAACAATGCTGAAAAGTTCAAAATATAGAGAACCATTTATGTAAGACTCTTTTATTTTATAACTAATTACATATATTATATCTTTTTTATATTATATCCCATCTAAAATGTGTGTTTTTACAAAATCGTTTTAAAGTCCCTGACACTTGGATGAGCAAGTGTTACAAGATTACCAATAAGGCATGGAAGCAATACAAAACTTTCAAATTGGTCATAAATTATGTGTTTCCATATTTGAAACCACTTGATGAAGTAAAACTATACAAAATCTCTAAAGAACACCATTGTATTGAATCCCAAGCATAGAAAAACTTCATGGATTATAGACGTACAGATTAATTTCAAATTATTCGGGAAGAACATCGTAATATACAAATACATAATATTCTTTCTAACCGTACTAAGAGAACTTCAAATCCTGAAGTTAGACAAAGAATTGTATTATTAAGTTGTCAATTTATAAATATTTTTATATTTATTTTCCTCAAATTTAAGTTGATGTCATGGTTAATAAATTTATTTAATATATGTAGGAAGCTGAATTGGGTACATCGGTTACCCGATCTGAACTGTATATAGAAACAAAGACCCTCAAAACGAAGAAGTCAAGACGAATGACTAAATAAAGAGAAGAACAACTAAATAATTTGGTAAGTAATTTAACTTGATATAAAGTCCTTATGATTTTTTCTAATTGATGTAATAATGTATGATATGTTTATTTGTTTTATTATTTGTAGAAAGTTATTCAAGAACAAATATCCAGAGGTGAAATAATTGAAAAGCCTGTGAGAGATGATATATATCATACATTCGGACGCGAGCATCATTGTCGCATTAAGGGAGGAAGTCAATATAATGGTTTTATAGAGTTTTTTAACATTCCAAAACAAAAGCCTCAGATGGTCAATAAAGAGAAGTATTGTAAAATTAAAGAAGAATTCAGCTCATTTAATTTCTCTATTCTTGTGTCTCTGAAGTTTAGGCTGTTTGTGTTTGATGAATGTTTATGTGCTCATGTATTTAGGGGAATAAATTGTTATATGGACTAGTTGTTTTTTACTCAAACTTCATCTCATCTCTCTTGCCTAGTTTCCTGGTCACTATATTGGTGATTCTAAGTAAACCAAGCTTCCTCTCCTTAAAATAAAGTAAGAATATCACAAAATATATGACAAAAGAGACGACATCATTTTATTTATAATTTAAGTTATATATATATTGTATAAAAATTATTTTTTATAATAAATTTAATTCTCAAATAATTAATTAATATTTAATTTTTTAATTAAATTGTATTATTTAAACTTTGTTTAACAAATTTTGGTTTTTTTTGTTTTTATGCGATCCAATACAAGTTATAAGTATAATAAAAAATGAATAAAATATGTAAAAAAAATACTGAATTTAAAGTCGATTCACCTAACCGATTAATGCATGATTTTGACACAGTAAAGTATAGATAATGATGGGAATAGACCCCCTTGAAGTTTCATGTTGTTTATGATGTAGAAGGCTAGCTTTCAATATGATAAGAAATGGTCCTTTTTATCATATGACATAATTAGTTGTAAATTTGGTAAGGTTGGGATGCAAAAGGTTTTAGGTCAAAGTAGAACTTCTTCTCACTTAAATATTGAACCATAAAAAATATAGTTATAAATAAGCATTTTAGTTAAAAATTCTATTAATTAACATAAATCCACAACTAAATTAAATTCTTCAAACCAAAAGAATAAATCAGTAAAGTAAGGATAACAAGTATATAATATAACCAAAGTTAATTTTCAGCTTTCAAGACAAGACTAGACTTGGTTGGTTTTCTAGGTTCCTTAGATCTAATGAGTAAGTCAAAGTCTATATATCAGAAATGATATATGAAAGTATTATTGTTAAGTATAAGTTGTCTAAATTATTATATTTAATAAAAAATTATAATATCAGTTATAATTATTGTAATATATATATAATTGATCTCCATGATAAACATAGATCCAGACTCCAAACCTTTGAAACAAGAAGGAACCAAAAAAAACCTAATCTGACAGTTAGCAACATTCTTTATATGATTTCAGTCAAGTTTCTTCCAAACCAACTGAAAATATTGATATTATGAAGAAAAAAAATTTGATAGTTTTAGTTTAATAATCAAGGAAAAATAAAATAAAATCTCATAAATAAGATATGAAGATTAAATAGCCGACCATAGAAAAACTGGGAAGCAAGAGCAAATATTACACTTGAAGAGAGGCAAAAAAAACTACCTTTTGGTTCAGATCTCATGAAGTAGAGAAGAATACTCAAATAGTGATATAAAATATTGAAATTACAAGACCTAAAAGCAAACATCTTTACTCATAACCTTACTCAAATCTTTAAAACCAGATTTTTTTTTCAAAATTAAAAAAATGAAATTAAAAGGAATCCATAAGAATTTTGACATAATTATAAAAACAAATTAAAAATTGGGTACCTAGGGCCACTGCAGAATTCATAGAGCTTGCCACGGTTGGAGAAGATGATAAGAGCAACCTCAGTATCACAAAGAATAGAGAGCTCATAGGCTTTCTTTAGCAACCCATTTCTTCTTTTAGAAAATGTTACTTGTCGATTTATCTTGTTCTCAATCCTCTTCAGCTCTACTTTACCTCTCCCCATATCAAATAAATAAAAACAAAATACTACAAAAAATTAATATTTTATAATATAAATTATAGATATTAAATTACTAATAATTATTTATTCATCTTTCTTAGCCAAAAAAAAATTAGATCTTCTTCTGGTTCATGTTTAGAGCGAAGGCTGTCACTGTATTGTTGAGACTAGATTTCAGGGTTAGGTTGATAGTATTGCACTCAAAGAGAAAGATATGAGAAATTCTGGGGTACCCATTCTATTATTATTTTACTAAAATATCTATTCTTAAATTTCATAATTTTTATTAATTTTATCACAAATAATTCCATTATAAATTAAAAAATAGTAACAATAAAAGGTATAATAATTATTTTTTAAATTATGGGATCTTTGTGCTATTTCTATGCTATTTCAAAAAACATAAGGAGGTATTTGTTATTAACCAAAAAAATCAAAACTTTTGTGTACGAGATATTAAAATGGTGGTTGACATCGTCAAAGTATATGGATAGTGCCAACAATAAAGTATGTTTAGTATAAGTATTATCTTTTATAATTAAATATCAATACACAACAATTTCAATAATATGTAGGTGAGTAATAAGAAAAATTATCTAAAGTATAAATTAAACTTAAAATTGATTCAAAACAACAAATAATGATTAAGTAAACAATATTTGAGGTATGATCTATGAATCTCCTAATCACTTCACGTGTAAATATTAAATATCATTAAATGATTTCTCTATCTAATTTATTGGTTATATGTTGTTATATATTTATGAATAAGCATTCTTTTATATTATGTACAAACAACCACATTGTTATACTATTTCATTCACATATTAATTCTGATTATATGTTATTATATGTCACACATTTATAAATCATAAAGTCGTATTATTTTAATCCATATGATAATAATTATATAACTAATTTTAAAAAAAATTATTAAATTATGTCATAAATCTTAAATCATATAATTATTGATAAAATAATTAAAACATTAAAATATAAATTATTATATCAATTAATAAAAAAATTCATTAAACTAAATAAATTAAAAATCATAATTAAAATGTAATAGTGCATATATAAATGTTATAAAAATGATAAAAGAAAAATTATAACTTTAATGAACAATCTAATTCATTCTTTATTATTTTTTTTTTTTTTGTTTCTAACTATTCAAAGTACGCTTATTTTTGTTTGATTAATCACGTTACTAGTGTATAAAGATGCACTAAATCCCTTGAAATTTCACCAAACATTTTCAATAAGTCCACACTTTCAATAGAACAGTGCATATATATATATATATATATATATATATATATATATATATATATATATATATATATATATATATATATATATATATGGCGAACTTAACCATAAATTCTGATGGCATTCTGTAGAAGTTGCACCAGACTATGTATCAGTATGAGTAACCAATGCACTTGCAAATCCAAACTAATTTTATATCTTTGATTATTTAACGAATTTACGATTATATTTGCCTATATAATAAACAATTAAAATCGATAAGACGTACACGGATGCAATTCATATGTCCCTCGTGATATTTCTCTGGCGTGAACAGCCAACCAATTATATTAAAAATAAAAATAAAAATAAAAAATTTGAATAGCAATTAAAACTATTATAGGGTAGGCATGAGATTTGCCTTATAATATAAATTTTTATTTATTTTTACTTAACTTACAAACTTCTATATTTAGAAATAAATTTCTAAGTAGTCAAAATTAAGTAAGCATAAATACTACCAATGAACATGACAAGTAAAAGTTACTAGATAACACGTGTTATTTTAAAAATAGTTTATGTTAAAATTAGATAAGCATATTTTCTTTTTTAACAAGACTTAATCTAATGAATTTAAAGTAACCTAGCTAACAATAAATATCATCTGAATTATTTACATTTTTATATTAATAAAAAGATTCTTAGCTTTACTTTTTTTACTTGAATAATGTTAGCACCCCGGTTAAAGATTCGTAGCTTCTTTAAAACATGAATAGATGCATATACATGCATATTATATTATATAGGGAGAGAATAAAGATGCATGTTAATCATGCAAAATGGACAATGATTTATAATATATATATAATAATAATAAAGTTCATAAAAATGACTACAAAATACGTTACCCTTCTTAAAATCCAAAAAATAGAGAGAAATGAAAGAAAGAAAAAATGTAAAATATATAACTGAAATTTTTGTGTATTGATTAACAGGCATGCATATTAATTTTTCCATGACATTATTTTATTTCCTCTATTAAAGTTACCTATAATTTAAGCTTTAGGAAAAAGTAATAATTTTTAAAAATCATTAAGAAAATACAATATATCATAAATATGTGATCATAACATATTTAGGTATCAATATTGGTAAAAATGAAATTCATATGACACTTGTTTCACTACTATAATAACTATTATGACTAATGAGATCAATTACAATGAGATTTAAACTATTATAACTATTGAGATCAATTACATATATTGAGATTTGAATCTGCATCTTCAAAATTAAATTATGGTACATTGTGTACTTTACCAAGGGCATGCCACCCTCTATCATTCTTTATGTATGAGAAGAAAAAAAATTCAAAAGTAAAAGCTTCACAATAGAAAAAAAAAATAGAGGGTAAAAATCAAGGAATGTGTCATCTATAATTATTAAAAGAAAAGAAAAAAACAGTTTCATCTTGAGATTTGTGGGTCAAAAATATCATAATTTATAAGAAAATATATAATTAATCTTATTTTTAAAAGTTGGTTAAAAAATTAACAATGAAGAATAAGTAATAAGTACTTGATCTTTTTTCTCAAATAACATTTATAAAATTAAAAACTTTTTCTCTTTTTCAATTTTTTCACGTTTTTTTGTGTGTCATTTTGTTGTAAGAATTAAAATTGAGTAGGTTGGCTTTTCAAAGTAATATCATTATAAATTTTATATTTTCAATTTTTATAACATGATATATCATATTTACGTCATATAGAGAAAAGCACTACCGGTCAAAAAGAAGAAAAAAAAAGGATGAGAACGTGTCGATTTAGTAATGGCCAAACAAAGAATTTACATACAAAGACGCAAACCCTGTAATAAAATTACAGAGAGTTATAAATGACTGATTAATCAATTAAACGTCCCATCATTTGTAGTCCAACGTACGAATGCCTTTATTTCTCACAAACGTGTCGAATAGTAAATGGATGGAACGAAATAATGCTCACAATGGATTGCTATTCGAACAGCAGTTACTTTGTCGTCATCCATCTAAATAGATGTGTTATTCTCGCAATATTTTTTTTTATTTTTTTTTCCACATTTTAATTTTTAAGCTTGTTTTTGTTTTTCTTTAGATGAACAATGCTTAAATCGTTTTTGTTTCTGGTGATCTTTCAAATAAAAATTAAAAAAGAAAAGAAAAAAAAAACCACTTGATTTATTTTTGTCTTTGATTATAGTATTTTTGTCATAATTTTTTCTAAATATATTATAATCTTATCTGTATTCTTTTTTCTAAAAAATCCATTGAAGTATCAAAGTTTAAACTTGTTGTTGTTGTTGTTGAAGATGATGTTATTATTATTATTATTATTATTATTATTATTATTATTATTATTATTATATCTTGTCTTTGTAAATTAGTCAGTCGTATTTTTAACAATATTCTTAAAATTTAATGTAATAACATAAGTATTTTTAAGATTTTGAAAATACTAAAAATATATTCTAAAATGAATAGAATTTAATAGTAACTTTTATATATTATTCATAAAAATCAAAAAATCAAATAATAAAAATAAAAATAGATGACATCATAATATGTTTTTTTAATAATAATTAACAAAAAATATAAAAGCAAAATTACCTCTTAAGAAATAAAATGTAATCAAGATTCATTCTTCCCAAATGTAAGGATTCAAGATTCATCATTCTAAACAAATTTCAAGAAAATATATAATTTATTATGAAAAAAAATAAGTATTAATATTAAAGATACAAAACAAAGACATAATATATTATTATTTGATAAAGAAATAATTATAGATAAACTATCAAAAATCTCTCAAAATAATAAAAGAAAAATTAGAACCATTCACTTAAAAGGAATCCAAATATTAATATAATCACATTTTAGAGAATTACTTGATGTACCAATAAAATAGAATTGTTAGACAATAAAATAATAAATAGAAAATATAATTTATGAGGAATTATCAATGAAAACCTAGCATACCAAAATGTAAAATTCACAACATACCTTATGTTTGTCATTAAATTAATGATAAAAACTCAAATCAAGTATTAAATTTAGCTTATGAATTTGAAATTGGAGATTTAATGAAAGAATAAAATCATTTATTTTCAATACACTATATAATAGGATTTTCATTAACGAACAATTATAATAGTTCAACATATGGATAAAATAAATTCATAGAAATAGATAAAACTTTTCAAAAAATTGGACAAAAAATAAAATAAAAAATACCAACATACTTTGAAATACCTAAATAATAGAATTTAAATTTTAAAGAAAAACCTCTGATATCATAAAGAAAAAGTAGTGTAGTAAGAAAAAGTAAGATATCAAGATTTATATTTATAGATCATTAAAAAAAACTTCTAATAAAGAAAGATATGTGATAGAACTAAAAAAATGTCAAACAAATGAAAGGTAACGTCTATGATGTAATATTAAAAAGAAAATAATATCACTATTGTCCCAATAACGATCAAAAACAAACTATAGGATATAGAATTAGACTAACAAGCATATAAAAAAACAAATAATCATAATGAAAGCTTTAATTTTTTTAGCAGAAGAATTAGATATAACACAAAAAATCAAATATAAAGTCCTTAAAAGACTTTAAATCAAAACACATAAAGAACTTTTAAAAGAAACGAGAGAATATGTTTATAATAAAAAAATTACAACAAGACATCCATAAGGAGTTTACAGAATTAAGAATGTATGTAAGTAACATACTTAAAGACAAATGAAATTATAGGTTAGTAATTTGATCCATTTGTAGGATTAAAGAAGAACTACCTCGGAAATTAGATACATTAATACCTTGAAATGAGAAAAGAAAAAAAAACTAAACATAAAGAAGAAGTTACAATCATATATAGTTTAATGCAATATAGAAAAAAAATTAGAAAAATAATTTATGAACCCTAAAAATAAGGACAAAGAAAAATTAGTTAGCATGTTAACTCTAACATATGAACTAGGAAAACATTATGATTAAAAACTTTGTACAAAAAAAAAAGATGATATGATAATAGTTAATGAAACTAATTCTTAACGAGAAAATATAACCCAAAAAATCACATGAGACCAATTAAATTATCAATCACTCATCAAAAAGGAACATCATACCCACATAGATAAGAAAGAAATATGGAAATATCATATGAACCTTATATTCCTTCTAGAAGAAAACAACAACTCAAAATGGAAGAATGATTATATTCGGGAACTTATTCATAAAAATTATAAATATGATGTTTTAGATTTAGATTGTATAAGAGACTACAAAAAAATTTAGATGAATAATTTAGTGATATAAGTCTAATCATAAAAAGTTTTTCAACCACACATTCAAATCCTTTAACTTATAGAGTCTTAGAAGCTCACAAGATCACAAAAATATTAAAATTTGGTTTACAAATTTAACAGAACAACAACATTTACAAATACAAGAGAATGTTTTCATAGATAGCAGTACTTAGGTACTGTAGTTAATAAAATATACAATAAATTTATTGGAGAAAACAAAGGTAAACATATTATTGAATAAAGTAAATATGAAATGGAGGAAGCTAAATAATATTTAAAAAATATGAAAATGTGTATCATCTGTTTTATAGATTTTTATTTGTGAATATGAAATAAATTATTACTAATTACCACCCTCTATGCAAGAGATTTATAATGAAATATTTTTTCCAAAATTAAAGGTACATCAAATTATAATAGAAGGTTGGAATAAAATGAATAGATAAACTATATTAGACGCCTTAAGAAGCCTTGAGAGGAAGAATACAAACCTTTAAGAATTTCATAATCATTAAATGTCAAGAAAGAGAATAATATAAATAAATAAAAGGAAATGATAAAATATGTTATGATACAAGAGATTTTATGATGCTAAAAAATAGATGTAACATAAAATCTTATAAACAAAAGAATAAAAAAAATCAAAAGATATAAATTTAGAATACATGACTTTCAATAATATAAGAGAATGTAAAATAAAGAACCTTATAGAAAAAGATATTTTAGGAGAAAAATTTATAAGCCAACAAAAAAAATTACTTTTCATCGGGAAAAAAGAAATGCCGACTTTAGATCTGTAATGAAAATGGGCATTACGCTAATGAATGCTCTAACAGACTTTTACATACAAAAGAATTTCCACAGGAAGTAAAATATATTAAAAGAAGATTTTAATATGGAATTAGAACCAATAGAGGAATCATATATATAAGATACTTGTAGTATTTATTTATTAGAAAAAACTGATGAAAAAATAACTAACTCAAAATATGAATATTCTTTATCAGAAGATGAATGATTTGTATAGTATTACAAATCTAAATAGTATTTATATTAAAGTAAAATTAAAATTAAAATTTAAAGGTTACACTTACCATTTACATACATATATATTACAGAAACTATTATATGTTTAGCTAGTAAATATATATTTCTATAAGAACTCTAAAAACAAGCACCAAAATATTTAGTTCTATAAATTGATAATAATACTACAATAAATCTTAATAAATGTTTAAAAAATACATATATAATGATATGAGAAGATAAATTGCATATTCTTACTATATATCAACAAAAAATAGAACTTAATTTATTAATAGGAAATAACTTCCTAAACTTATATCAAACATTTATACACTATTTAGATCAAATAAGTTCTAAATGGTGAAACTATTTATGTGTCAAAAGTAAAAAAAAATTTAACTCTATCAAACCCAAATTTTATGCAATAACATAAAAAGCTAAAATATGGTGTGATAAACACAAAGCAATAACAAAAATCATATGTAGAAAATATTTCATTCAACATAGAAGAAAAACAAAACTCTTTTCTTAATAAAATTTCGAAAGAGAAAAATTTAACAAGTATTAAGAAATTATTAAAATAAACTCATAAAATTCTTTAAATCCATAAATAAATAAATATAAAACTTAAAGATCCTAACAAAGTTATTAGACTAAAACCCATGATTTATACTCCAAAAGATAAGATTAATTTTGAAAAAAAAATCAAAAACTTTTAGATCTAAAAGTCATGATGCTAAGTAATTATCCTTAGTCTATTCCAACATTCTTAGTCAAAAATTAGTTAAAAAAAGAAGTGAAAAAAAGATAATAGTAATAAACTTCAAAGTATTGAAAAAAGAAAATAGGATTGTCAACGAGACAAAAAAGGGTTAAATACCCTTTTTCTATTCCTCGTCCACAATTTGAAATTCAACTACCATCCTCACCTAAATACTTATAGGGACATATCAGGGATCTTCAATGAGAAACGAGGATCCTAAATGGATAGAATAGGTTCAAAGACCATTTTTTTGTTTCCCGGCAACAATTTGAAATTTAGCTACCATCCTCACTTAAAATACTTGTGGGGATATATTGAGGATCTCCAATGGGAAACGGGGATCTCAAATAATATTTTAAATATTATTTTTATTTTTTAATAATTTTTATATTTTTATTATAAATAAAAATTTATAAAAACAATAAGCTAATAATAAATATTTTATATTAGAAAAATTAAAATTGGGAGTCAATAAATAATAAAAAATAGATTATATTTATGTGAAGGGGAGAAAAATAAAATATATATAATAAGAAATATATAACCTTTTTATGACAAACAACGTTAATAATATCTTATTGAAAACTAAATTGAAATAATAACAATAAATTATAAAATAATTATAATATTTTAGACTTTTAAAATCTAAATAAATATTTTTGTGTAACTTTTATAAAAAAATTATTGATTTTTTAATAGAATAAATAATATAAAATATATAATGTATTACTTGTGATTATTTTGAGTTTAAATGTAATTAAATCTATAAAAAAATTAAAAATATTTAATTTTTATATATTTATTAAAATATAGTATATAATTTTAGGAAACAAAAGGAAGAATACGAACTACGTTCTTGTAGTGTCCTATATTATAAAATATGAATTCTCATTCCACATTCCTCATTTTTCATTTTATTGTCCTTATCCTTATCTCCAACGAGATAATCTGCGTAGGGATTTACCTCATTAGATTGACAACCTTAAAAGAAATCATTGGTGATAGATACTTTATTCTAATAAAATAAAAATGATTATCATTAATAAAAATGAATAAATGTTTCTCAAATTTTGATTGTAGAAGTTAATTTTGACAAATATGATTAGATAAGGAATCTCAAAACTAATAAAATTTAGGTTCCCACAAGAACAATTTCAATGGATTGTTATACCATTCAGATTGAAACAAGTTCCAAGTATCTTTTAAAAATATGTGGACAATATTTTAAGAAATTATAAAATACATACAGTGTTTACATAGATAATGTTTTTATTTTCAATAATGAATTGAATAAATAATATTTGGATATTATTAATATTCTACAAAAATATAGGAAAAAATGTATTGTACTTTCGGAGAAGAAAGTAGTAATTGTTCATCCAAAAATTAAGTATTGATTGTTAGTAATTAAATATAAAAAATATCATCTACAATCCTATATACTAAATAGCATTCAATGATTTTTTAGTATATTAAAAGAAATAAATTAATTAGAAATATTCTTAGAATGTTTAACATATAATGAAATATATGTCAAGAAATTTACAAATATGTGAAAACTTTACAAACAAAATTGAAAAAATATCATGTTTTGAAAATAGACATAATAATATGATATTTTATACACTAACAAGATAAAAACACAGATAATTTTTTTTTTCAATTTTATACCATCCTAGGTCGGATTATAAAATAATAATTGAAACAGATATTTCGTATGAATATAAAGAAACAATTTTAAAAAGTAAAAGTAGATAACAAAGATAAATAGCTCTACATATACATATTAAGATCTTTATAAGGTCCAGAATTAAGTTATCAAAATAATTAAAAATAATACTTGGTTGTCAGAAAAACTGTTAAGAAATTCATAACATATATAATAAGATCTAAATTTATTGTCAAAATTGATAATAAGAATTTTAGTTATTTTTTAAGAACTAATATTACAAGTGATAATAAGCAGCATATTGATTGAGTTCTTTTCGAGCATTACCTTCACCTACCGATCTAGCCATGTGGACACACGGTAAATCGACATGGTGGCTTTCCACATCTGTGCAAGGGATGCATAACTCCTACGACTTGCTTGCTAGGACGATGGCTTGATTTCCATGACAATGACTTGACTTTGCTAAACGAGTTATTATTGTAAAATGTCATAATTAGATCGACAATAATACCTTAACAGAGTAACTATTAATGTAACGTTAACATCTACCTCATATATACTTATATATATCTCATTGATGAGATGAATAAAGGATCTGAGTATTATATTCTCTTTAACATTTAGACCACTATAACCCCTAACACATTAACACTTCTCCAAATAGTCACAAACTATCCTATATATACATGTAGGTTGATTATTAGATTATAGGATTACTTTGAAAAGAAAATGGGATGTTCTTTAACTTATATGTTTAGCTTATAAGACGGTGACTAACCATCCGTTTTTTATAAGACGGTTAGTGATTATCTTATATTAAGATTTTTGTTGTAGTGATGAAGTGTTAATATTAGATTAGTTGAGTTGGAATATGTGTTTTGAAATAATTGTATAATCATTTATTAACCGATTACTTATATTGTAGTGTGTGAGTTGATATATATAACTATCTTATTTTTTTCCATACGAAGCTTAGTGATCGTCTTATGTTAAGTTTGTTTGTTTGTTTGTAGGATGAAGTGATAGTGTTAGATTAGATGAGTTGGAATATACAATGTTAAAATAAATGTATTAGCATTTATTAACTTGTTAATATATATATAACTTTTTATAAAAATTATTTTCTTTAGTACATAGTCTTGAAGAGAGCGTATAAGTGCTGCACGAGTGGCCATTTCAATCATAAAATTGAGAACTTCAGTTATGCTGTTAAGATTCAATACAAACCTTGTTATCATCACATGAATACTAACTATAGTCTTAGCTAGCGAACGAGATTACAAAACAAAAATTCCACCGAGGCATATAAAACATATAAGATTTGAATCTCAATTTCGAGTATATTACTTTTAATTTTATTTAAAAAAAAAGAGACTTTTAAATGTTATGAAAGTCTATAAAAACTAAAAGTATTTTAATCTTAAAAAGTTAACTTAAGACACTCATAATTCTTATAAATTTTACTATAATATTATCTTTAATAAATATAAGACTTTTTATTTTTAATAGCTACTCAAAGTGTTGATATTTGTATTTTATAAAACTTATCACTTTATATTTTAAATATATTATATTATATTATATTGCTCCACTTATTTATTTTTATTTTTACAATGTTGTGTGAAGATAGCCCAATTTGTTTGCAAGATGGCCCAACTATCTTTTGTACAATCTACTTAAGCTTGTAACTTATATAACATACTTCGACATGATATCATAAGTTCATTAGATTGAAATGAAAAAAAAAATTCCCCCTTTCACAAAAAATTCGAAATGTGCTTGATAAAAAAGATAAAAAAAAAAGCAAGTAATTTAAATAAAATTGAATGTAATAAAAGGGGATGTTAGATATAATATCTTATATTAATTAAAAATAATATTATAACGATGTATATAAAAAGTATGAAAGTATTCTTCCATTGGGGTTAATGCTCATAATAGTTATTAAAACTTGTAACAGGAAAATTTATTTAATCATGGGCCTTCTTTCTAATGTGTAAAATGTAAATCCGAAATTCCCCGCCACTATCTTTATCCTGATCTCATCTTTTTCTTCACGTACACTAACAAAGCAATTTCACAACTATGAAGCCCAATTGAGTAACCTTATGGAAGATTAGTGCATCGATCCCACCAATAAAGAAATCGAGCTTTTATTCATCCAGCTAAAATGTCTTGGAATGGGCATTTAGCGACATGAATTTAGTAGGTTCTGTCCCATGCATGTCTTACCTGAAGGAACACTAGGCTAGCTAGGGACGTCAAATGGGGCTAGCCACTGTGAATTTTTGGAATTATTTATCCAATTAATCCTTAATTTTATTCAATATATTACAATTTAGTTTATAATCACTTATATTAACTATTTCTTATTAAATAATTAATATACCATAAAAACACAAATTTTTTATAAAGATAAAAATGGAATTTATTATAAAACTATTTAAGGAAAAAAAATCAATAATAATAGTATTATAAAATAAAGTTGTTTTAATTTTTAATAAAAATTAATAAAATATTAAAATAAAATAGTAAGAATTAAGAAATATTTAAAAGATTTTCTTTCTTTTTTTTTTGAATTTTTGTATACTAATTATAACTTTATCATTATTAAAAACACGTGTTTAAATAAATAAATTTATATATATAATAAAATTATGTCTCCTGATTTTAAATTTTAAACTTTTATTACATAAAAATTCATTATAAATGAAATCATTTAAAGATATTTATATTTAAATAACATACACATGAAATCATTATAAAGAAAAAAAAAATGCAAGAAATAAATGAAAAACCTTTTTTATTATTATTTTATAGTGTTCATTCTTACTTCAAATCCTATACCCGTAATTGGTTACATGTGATGCTCATATGTCCTGCATATCACATGGTTAGATAAAACACTCACATATCATATGCATGCACAATATCTGAGACGAATATTGTCTTATATTAATATCATCATCGTATACATACAATTAAAATTATAATATATAATATATAACATTATCCTATTAAAATGTACATAAAATCATAGCTAGGCCTAGATGGGACTTATAGAAAAACCACAGCCACTGAAGGTAACTTTTGAAATAGATGTGGTTCAAAATAAAAAGAAATATGAACAAAAGCTAGGGGATAAAAGACGTACGATTGGTCGTTACAAGTTACAGTGTCTGTATGCGAATCCAGACAAGAGTAGTGGCATCGAATGCTAATTGTGATCTGTAAAATAATGACTATCTATCTATCTATCTAGCTAGCTAGCTAGCTAGCTAAGATATATATATATATATATATACCTCAAGGCAACATCATTTGCATGTGGATAATTTCATCATTTCATTTTTGGGTCTCTGCGTGCTCATATTGTTTTGGATAGGCCATACCCATATAACTAAAAAGTTAACGAGATACTACAAATTTATTATTTATATAAAATAAAAATAATAGATAGAAATTAAAACTATAAATTAATAATCATTTAATATTTTTTATTATCAAAATTGATCTTAATTAATATCTATATATTTTAAAAAAGAGAAAAAAGAGTCAAATTTTTACTAGCTATAATACTAAAAATAAATATCTATAATTAAATTCAGGAAATGTTCGAATTCAAGTGTTATTCCAATATTACTATAAGATATAGTATAATATGTATAGAATGTATGAATTAGGTTTAAAAATAGCTTATTATTTTCAATGAGAAATAGAGAGAGAATGATCTAGTCAGACTACCTCTCCCATCTTGAATGCACGTGTGATTACATCAACTAATTCTCAATATTTTTTTCGTTTTCTTTTATTTTTATTTTTTTAATTCACACGAATGCTTTAATCAAAATAATCAAAAAAAAAAAAGATATGTCCCAAGACGAAGAAATTTAGACTTATATCTTTCATGGGCCAAACCAATTGACTAGCTTGAAAGAAAATAAATATAACTTGCCAACTCTTCTTGCATTAAGGACGGAGCCAATCCACTGCAGCCTGACCCTACCTTTTTTTTTGGTGCTCCATGAATCTAATTTTTATTAACATTTTAATATATTTTTAACAAACTAACGGTGTTAATTGATATAATTATTTTTAAATTAAATTATAAAATTTATATTCAAAAATTATTATAATTTAGAGACATTTTTTTATCGATGATAATGATTTCAAATAATTATTAAAAAATATCTAAAAAAACCGTTTTTATTTTATTTAAAAAAAATTTATATAACTATTCAAAAAATTAATAAAACTTAATTATTAATTAATATATAAATTAATTTAATAAATATAATTAATTTCATATACAAACAGGTACGATTATATTAATAATCATATTTATTGTTTTTTTATCTTAAATGTACTTGTCTCTAAAATTTATGGAATAAAAACCACTTTCAAAAGGAAAAAAAATAGTAAATTATTAATTTATGATAAATGTTAAACTTCTTAAAAAAACTATAAAAAATTTGTACACATTTTAAAAATTATAAAACTTTTGTGCACTTTTATTAAAAGTTATAAGACCTCTAAAATACTTCACCCAATTTTTTAAAATGTTTCACTTAGGTCATACGTAGCTAATAATATGTTGTAATATATTAAAACATATTATTTACTTACTAATCGTGTACACGTAGGATAAAATGTCTAAGTTGCATAAAGAACACGTGAAATCCATGGGATCATTTTATTAAGTTAACCACATATTATTAGTTAAATAAAATTTAATAGAGGCATTTTAAAAAGTTTGGGTACTCAAAAGTGTTACTTTTTTAAGTTTAAGAATTTTAGTGAATTGAGTCGTAAGTTTTAGAAACTAGTGAATATTTCAATATTTTTCATAGCTCAAAGAAACATTGTTTTTATAACTTTATACATCTTATACTATTTGTAACATATAACTTTTTTACATTATAATTATATTCTCCTTTAATGTTTAATCCAAACTACGTACGTTCCTCCTAGAGAGAAAGGAAAATAAAAACTAAAAGCCTATATAATACCATTATACTTAATACAACTATATAACAAAACAACTATAAAGAGCAAAGAAACTAAATGCTTTGTATTGCATTATTGTGAACTTAGGATTACTTGAGTTTGTAATGATATATATACACGTAATAAAAGTTAGCAATCAAGTGTCAACTTAACAATGAAGAAGACTCTAATTAAAATAAATACATGAGAAATTAAAATAGAGAAAACTAACATAGCAACTAATTTTAACATCAATCTCAAATTGATAGTGATACAACACCTCGAATTTGACTTGCAAGGAATAACATGAAAAGAACTCTTTAGAATCTCACATATACTAATTACAGCACAAATAATAATGAAACTCATCAAGTTACATGATTAAAAACACTAATAAAAGTGAAAATAGAATAGGCTATATGCTTAAAGCATATGCCAATACAGAGCCCCGGGTCTTAGTCTCACTAAATAAGAAAAAAATAATAAAGAAATTGAATAAAATGTTGAGTCCCACGTCGACCAGTGATGCCACCAGAGTGTTGGTTATTAGTCTGGGTTGTCCCTTTCCAAATAAACGCGTTTTGAAAAAAAAAATTTAGTTGTTTAGTTTTTAACTTGGTATCAAAGCAGGCCCTTGGGGTCAACTAATGAGTCCCATCTCGCCCACTTGTCCCTTAATTGGTCTTGATGTGTCCCCGTCCGATGTGAGGTGGGGTGTTGAGTCCCACATCGATCAGGGATGCCAACATAGTGCTGGTTATTAGTTTGGGTGGCCCCTTTCTTGATAAGCGTATTTTGAGGGAAAGCTTTGGTTGTCCAGCTTTTAACTTGGTATCAGAGCAGGTCCCTAGGGTCAACTGATGAGTCTCCTTTCCCCCACTTGTCCCTCAATCGGTCTTGTGGTGTCCCCGTCCGATGTAAAGTGGGGTGTTGAGTCCCACATCCACCAGGAATGCCAATAGAGTGTTGGTTATTAATCTAGGTAGCCCCTTTCCTGATAAGCACGTTTTGAGAGAAAATTTTGATTGCAGAGCTTTCAACTTAAAGCTCCAACTTTCAAATACTGAGATGAACAAAAATAAATACTCACACTAGAATAAAAAATTGTATTGTGCAAATTCTAAGTCAATTGATCAAAGGAGGCGTAATGTAAATCTCATGATAGAAGACGAATAACAAAGTTGCATCCAATATTCTCAGATAATAGATCAAAAGTAAGCTAAGCATAATTGATCAAACCAAAACATCAATCTTTGATTCTTGAGACGAACAAAATTCTAACAACTATTCCTCAATTTCATCGTTCTTCTTACAAAATATTCAAATCAATCCAAATTTTTCGATTAAAGAGGATGACATGGACTATCTGATGTGGCATCAACAGTTGAAAAATGTTATTCTAGTTTATGGCTTGCAAGGATTTATTGATGGTACAATGACACTAGAATTTCTTGAGTTATATCTCAAGAAATTCTAGTGATGAATAAATTTGCAACTCTAAATTTCAACAAATTTTCCTCAACTTCATTGTACTCCTTGCATAACATTTAAATCAACCCAAAATTCTTGATCAAATTGGATGATATGAACTATTTGATATGCATTCAATAGTTGAAACATGTTGTTATTGTTTATGGCTTGCAAGGATTCGTTGATGATATAATGGAATCACCTCTAAGATTTGTCAAGAAAGTGATTCAACACAGATCAAAGAAATTCTTGAATCGAATTCTAATTTCAATGTATAGGATACAAAAGATAAGCATGAATTAGATCTATGGATCTATAACACAAAATTACTTGAAATATCTTTTTATGAAAGATAAAGATTCAGCTTAATCATATTAGAAGATCTTGGAGAAGGTTTTCTATGACACATCTCAAGCCCAATTAATGTAACTTAGGTGACAATTACAGACTCTTCAAAAAGGTTCAATGCCTATAGAGTCCTATATTAGGACTATCACAGTTGCTAATGATGAAATCTCTAATGGAGAGTAGTTTCTTTATGATTTGGGTAGTAAGTATTCCTCTATAATCACAAATATCACTTAGAAAAAGAGAATACCCAGTATTAATAAAGTTTTCAATTCTTTAAGAATTCTTGAAAAAGCAAGTATAATACATAAACGATATCATTTCATCTCCGTTAATGCAAGCTAATATTGCAAGATCCATGTCTGATGGGTATCAACAAAGTTCATCTCAGAATACCATGTCCCAATATAATTTTAATAGCAGTAATGCCAGTAACAATACTTAGAATTCATAGGCAAATTTTTCCCAAAATCAAAATCATGGCAAATACAAAGTTACACGTAAAATATGCAAAAAAAAAAAAAAAAGTAGTAACTCAATTTCTTATATTTTATTATTTAAAGAAGTTGTATATTATCATTTCATAATACATATTATTTACGTTGAATTATAATCATTTATCCTTATTTAATATTAAATTTTATTTAGTTATATTTTGTTCTATCTTATTATATAAGTGTTATTTTATTATTATAAATTTTAGAAATATTATTTTATGTATTTTTTTAATAAATATCTACAATCGTACCATCTGCACTTAGCTTGAGTCTCAAATTGATTTCAAAATGGCTGTTGATGTTGGTATAAGCAAATGATTAAGTCGATGTTGTTTGGAAATGTCATCTTTGATAAATTATACAAGAGATTAAAAGAGACAAGAATAATATACTAATAACATATCCTGAGTTACTTTCCTTATTAATTAACATGATACTTTATATTAATTAAATTAAATTATTTTTACAAATGTATATAATTCATCTAATTATTAAAATTAAAATAATTTAATTATTATTTAAATAATAATTTAATATTTTATTATTAAATTTAAGAATAAAATTGTGAATATTAAAATTAAACTTAATTGAATATTTCATACGAAATATTGGAAGTTAGTGAGAAGTTTTTCTAACAGATTAATGAATAAAAAAAAGTTATTTCACGTAACAAAAGACAACATTAAGTGACAAATATTTTTATTGAGCAACAGAAAGTACAGACATTTTAGATCAGAAAATCCATACTATTTTATATTTTAACTACATAATTGTCCTTTTTTTCAACTGTTATAATCGTATAAAGCCTTTTAACGTGAAAATATGGTTAAACTACTTTCATTAAAGAAATCCTTGTACGGTGAATCGAATAAGATTAAATTTGTGTTAATTTATAAATTTTAATAGTAGGTAAGTAATAAAAGAATTATATAATATTTCTATAATATTTATAAAATTTAATAGTATAAAATTAAAAAAAAAATTAGTTATATTTTTAATCATTTTGAATTTATTTTACTGGGATATAATTTTTGCTTGTCAAACAAATAGAAAATTATAAGGAAAATAATAACCTAAAATTTATAATAATAAAACTAAAAATATAATAATATTAAATAAGATTTAATTTGAATTGTGTTTAACATTGATCTAGTTTAAATAAATTTTAGTTTTTTAACATTAAATAATAAATTAAACTTTTTAAAAAAATAAAAATATATGAAATGAATATAAAATATATTATTTTTATTGTTATAAATTATTAAGATAATTATTTTTATTTATTATTATTAATAAGATATTAGACTATTAAATAAAATATTCTTTTGGCTTTGGCTTTAAGGAACATGAGGTAAGTAGATATCTTGTCTAAGAAAGCTCGACTCGAAATTAAAAATGTCTTGATTATTTGTAGGATTGTTAATGATATTAATTAAAGGGTTTAACCAGATCAATGTCTCCAATTAATGCCTTATAATTGGTTCAGTAATCAATATCTATGAAGATTTTAATGTGAAGAATTAAATATATATATATATATATATGCTACGTACAACTCTTTAATATATACAAAAAAAAAAAAAGCTTTTTACATGAGAATAGAGATAAAAATGATGTCAAAGACTAAAACAACAATATCATCCCAATTATAGGCATCTTATTGAACTCACTAAAAAGTCAAATAAGATACTTAATTTCTTGGTTTACCTATAAAATTTCCTCTCGATCATTTTATTTTTAGTTTTAAGTTCAAGCCGTATAAAATATCTATATCTTAAAAAAAAAAAGCTAAAAAAGCCAATTTCTTCTTATTAATTTTTGCATATATTATCGATCATGGATGACTCTCACTAAAGCACCATCAAAGTGGAGGCAGCCAAATATTTATTGGGCCATGGAAAATCTTGGAGAGTCAAAAGGCTAATCATCTTACAACTAGAAAAAAGAAAGGTTAATTAGCAACAATCAAGCTCTACTTAAATCTATGAGAGTGACTAATTCTAAGCTCACAAAAGTTAACGAAAGTGGGATCTACAAAAGTTCTAATTTATATATAATGAAAGCAACATAAAAGTGAGCTAGTAATACATGCCCGTAGCCCCATATCCAACACTCACTTGAAAGCCAATTCCCACTACAACTAAAAAAAAAAAACCCTAAGAATCCAAGGCAACACAGTTTCTTTGCTCCCCACAATCCCCTACACAAACCTCTGGTTTTTCACAGTACTCATAAAAGGATAATTATAAAAGGGATGATAAAAAAAAAGCTGACAGTCTCATATTTATTTTTGCAAAATAATTACTTTAATCCTGTATTTTTTTTAAATTTTTATACTTTATTCTCGTGCATCCTAATACTTTAAAATTTTAAAAAAATTAATGTGACATGGTATAAGGACATAAGTTTTTAATTTCGACCCTACATAACTTCAAAATTGTAAATAAGATTAAATGTCTTTTTTCTTTCATGTGTTATGATTGACTTAAAGTATATCTAAATTTGATAAGTTTTTTAAAAAATTATCTATTATTTATTTAGTCATAGGTACTCTAATTCTACTAGAAGCTTTTAAAATATCTACTCATCACACATGTGTTTACTTAGTATATAAGTGAGAGTACATTAATTTGAAAAAAAAAATGTTAACACAAACAAAAACAAAAAAAATTCATCAAATAAGCAAGAGCCTATTAATTCAGAATAATTAACTCATCGATTAATATTTTATTCTTTTAAGAAAATTGGTTGTATATAACTAGAATGCACCAGTTAAAAATTGTTGGACTCAAATTCTCTCTTGCCAAAAGCTAAAAGACTAATTGCACCCAAAGCACTTTTTCCCTTGTACCCACTCTTCTTCTATTACTAAAGCACAAATTCATCATGTCTACCTCTCTTCAAAAACCTCCAAAGACTTGCATGTAATAACATTATGGAGAGAGCCCATTTGATATTATCATAAAGCACTTCCCATTATTCTCAATCATTTCAAAAACCTATTAATAATCTCTCTTGATAAATAGCACATACACCATTCAAACAACAACAAAGCATATGCATTAAAGATATAGCTAGTTTTCCAACTCTCCAACCATGTCCATTACAGGACTTAATTCAGAGCCATCAGAGAAAATTTACAATAAATCATTCCACCGCCGAAATGATTCTGGCGAACTCGATGTTTTTGAAGCTTCAAGGTATTTCTCTGGATACAATGAACCAACAACAAAAACAATATTGACTGAAAAGATGATGAAAGAAGATAGAGCTTCGTGGAGATCAGGAGGCAGAATTAGCTTAGATATGCCTATGAGAAACATTCTTTCTCATCATCATCATCAACAATCTCATCATCAAATGGTAAACGAAAAGAAAATCAAAGAGAAGAAATACAAGCAACCAAATTCACCAGGTGGGAAACTGTCTAGTTTTTTAAACTCTCTATTTAACCAATCATCATCTAAGAAGAAGAAATCAAAGTCTACACAATCTATGAAAGATGAAGAAGAAAACCCAAGTGGCAGAAGAAGGAGAAGAAGTAGCATTAGTCATTTTAGAAGCTCAAGTTCAACAAATGATTCTAAGTCTTTACATTCTTCTTCTATTTCAGGTTTTAGAACTCCACCTCCTTATGCACAAACACCAACAAAGTGTTATAAGGATTTTAAAAGCTATTCTGATCATAAACAAGTATATCCTTTGTCAAAATACAATGGAAATAATATTATAAGATCTACAGCTTCTTCACAAAGTGATGATCAAGTGTTTGATGGGAAAAGAGAAAAAGATTTATCTTGGTTGGATGAGAAATTCAAGTGCAGTAATGGGTTTTCAGAAAAGTACAAGAATTTGGGTAATAAAAATAATAATAATAATAATACTTCATTTTCTGAAAAAGAATTTACAAGATTTAATGAAGTAGATGATGGGGCAGATAGTGATTCAAGTTCTGATTTGTTTGAGTTACAGAACTGTGACTTGGGTTTCTATTCAAATGGTTTACCTGTTTATGAAACAACCAATATGGATAGCATTAAGATTGGAGCTCCAATTTCCAACGCCAAATAACTGTCATAATATAATTTTGTGATTAAGGTAGTTATTTAAAAATAATAATAACTGTGATTCTCTGTATTTATTTTTTTAGTTGATTTATTGTTTTATTATCTTTTATTGATGTTAGAAGTTGTGAGAATGTAATTTCCTAGATTTTTTTCAATTAATATTTGTTCTTTGAAAGTTTCAATAACTTTCTGTGTATACAGTTTGGAATTAATGCTTCTTTGTCTTGATAATTTCTGTTTTTCTCTGTTTTTGGAGCTATATAATGTGGAGTAGTGGCAAAATCCATGTCCATCAAATAAGTGGATAACGTTTTTTAAATAAAAAAAAATTCAAGAAAAGGCTCTGGTGCTCCAAATCACTACCTAATTTTTGAGTTTATCAACTGATCGAGCAGTAGCGAGTGAGTTATCCAACACCGTCTAAAAGAACACAGTACTACCTCCCTACAATTTTTATATATATATATATTAAATGATTAATAGAGTAAAATATGTAACTCTTATTATTTATTTCTACTTAAAATGTTGGGAAAATCGGGTATATTTTCTTTATTTTAAGTAGTTACTATACACTTATGATTTAAATGAATAGAACTTAAACTAACCCGACAAAATAATGCTATTGGAAATATAATGCTAAAATAAACTAAAACAGAGTATCAAACGTAAATATTAAAGTTATAAAAATAATAACACCATTTAAATTTAACGGCGTCGGTATAAATGTTACCTAGGTCCTCGGGGCGTCGTTGACCACTTCCACTATCTCCAAACGAATGAACTTCAAAATTACAACTAATTAAGCGCAAAATTCAGCCTAATCAATTACCCTTACAAAAGAGAGGAAGATTTACAAATTTTTTGGATGTTTACAAATGGTGAAGGAGGGCTTTATTTATGTACCAAATCCAACACCCATCTTCTTCATTCCTAACCAACGCGAACTTTTCTAATTTTCTCACTAAGCGAGCAATATATAACAAATCTCCACCTTATTAGCGACTTAGTGGTTTTAAATGATTTCTTCAATCATAGATCAACGACGCCAACGCCAATTGATTTGTAGGATGTTAATCAAGTCGCAGACAATGTTTGAACTTGATTCTTTACCACCTCGTCATCATATCTCATGCGGGATTCTCCGTCGTACTAATCTTCTCGAACTAGTACTCACCTTCTTCAATAATCTCTCGCACGAAATGATAATCGAACGCCAACGTGCTTTGTACGTGCATGGTAGACTTGGTTCTTTGCTAAATGAATAAGCATCGACTATCACAAAACACCTTGATATGTTTTCACCAACTCCCAAGTCTTCAAGCAAACCTCGTAACCAAATAGCTTCCTTCACAACCTTTGTAATCGCCATATACTCTGCCTGCAGTAGTGACAAAGCAACCGTGGACCTGCAAGGTGTACTTCCAACCGACCGGTGCTCACAGCAAGAGTAAACACATAACCTGCTGACCGACGCTATCTAAATCTCCCGTAGTTAGAATCACAATATCCGATTGCACATTGACCAATGGTATTATCCCAATAAATACTAAACCAACATTTACGATTATTTATAATATATCGTAGAATCCATTTCACAACTAACCAATGTCCTTTACCAGGATCATGCATGTACCGCTTACAACACCAACCGCATGTGAAATGTCGGTTCAGACACACCATTGCATACATCAAGCTACCAACTGCGTTTCGCATATGGTACTTTTGCCATATATGATCGTTCTCGCATCATTCTCGAGGAGATAATCGAGCACTAAGCTTAAATTGAGGAACTAGCTGAGTACTTACAGGTTTTGTCTGTTCATTCATACCAAAACGTTGTAGTATCCGATTCAAATATTGACTACGGGTCAAACTAAGCTTCCCTTCTTCCTCGTCTCGCTTATCTCCATACCGAGAATCTTCGCTTCTCCCAAATCTTTCATCTCGAACTCGACTTAGTTGAGCCTTCAACTTTTCAATTTACGCCCGCTCTTTGATGCAATCAACATATCATCGACGTCATGGAGATAGACGAAAGACTCATTTCAGAAGCTGCATAAAATACACACAATGATCGTGCGTGCTTCCGGTATACTTTTGTTGCAACATAAACCGATCAAATCGTTTGTACCATCGCTCGAGATTGCTTCAATCCATACAATGATTTGTTCACACAAACCCAATTCTCTTTACCAAAGAACAATAAACCCTTCCGGGCCGAGACATATAGATTTCTCTTCTAAGTAACCATGTAAAAAACGTTAGCCACATCAAGTCGAACTAGTTCCAAATCAAATCGTGCTACCAAGGCCAACAAAATTCTAATGGAAGAATGTTTTACGACCGGGAGAAAATACCTCATTATAATCGATTCCTCCTTCCCGAGCGTGTACCCTTAGCCACCAACCTTGCCTTGTAGCGAATACCATCTTTGTTAGGAAATCCATCTTTCTTTGCATACACCCATTTGCATCCAATTGCCGTTCTTTCGCTTTAGGTAGTTGTGTCAACTTCCATGTTTTATTCTTCTCGGCGGACAAAAGTTCTTCATCCACGGCTTCCTTCCATCTTTCAACTTCGAGCTTCCGATTGCTTCTTTATATATGGAAGAACATCATCATGCACAACCGAAAGTGCATAGGCCACCGTATTCTTAAACTCGGGCGGTAGGTCTTCAAAATCCTTGTATCGAGTAGGTACCTTGACATTTTGTCGCCGTGGCCTATCAACTCAGCTTTCTTCATTGCGGTGGAGTCTTTGTTAAAACCTCTTCATCCGATTCATCTTCCGTCACCCGAGGATCAACTTCTGCCTTATCTTCACTAACTAGATTAACAATTTTGCTTTCAAACTCCACTCTGTTTTGGAGTTTGCTCCACCTCGCCTAAAGTGCCATCAATCTTCTTAGTTACCTTTCTCAACAATGCATTCATCAAAGGTAACATCTCTCTAAAGATTATCTTTTTCGTTTCAAGGCACCATAGTCGATATCCCTTAGAACCGTAAGGGATCCCCAAAAAATGGCTTTCGCTCTTGGGTCCAACTTTGATTCGCGTATACATGGTAGCATGCAATTGAACCAAACACATGTAAGAAATCGTAATCTCTAGCAGGTTTTCCGGACCATACCTCCATAGGCGTTTGCCTTCAAGAGTAGACGATGGTAGTCGGTTGACGAGATGACATGATATGTCACGCCATCTTGAGCCTAAACCAAAGATTTGACAACATACACCGAACCTTTTCCAAAGTCCGGTTCATACATTCTCAGAATCCGTTTTGTCGTGGTGTTTTTTCGAATAGTGAAGTGTCGCACTATCCCTTCTTCTTCACAAACTTTCATAAATGGATCATTTGTGTACTTAAGTGCCATTATCGGACCTCGTACGCTGATCTTTTTACCCTCGAGTCTCGATCATCTTTCCACTTGAGAAAAATACCTAACACTTCATCCTTTTTCTTCATGAGATACATCCAAACTCTTCTGGAGTAAGTCATCAACGAAAGTGACATAATAATGTTTGCCACTCATGGATGGAGTTCTGTTGGCCCCCATACATCAAGATGGATGTAATCCAAAATACCCTTTGTATTATGAGAGAGTAGTGAAGTTACTCTTTTCTCGCTTCCCCAATACACAATGCTCACTTGATTCCTAACTACGGCTCTCGCACCTTTTAACAGCCTTGCTTTACTAGACCAGTAAAGATTTTTCACCAAAGATGTCCCAAACGCATATGCCACAACTTGGTAGTTTCTAAATCTCTTTCTTCATCCGAAATCGTCCGCTGATCTTTGTCCAATAACCGTACTTACCAAGGTAGTAGTACCAGGTTATTCTTCCGAACACCTTTCATCGCCACAAGCCGTTGCTCCAAAAGTAACCTTCAATGCCCCATTTTGTATGGTCACAAAGAAGCCTTTTGATTCTAAGACTCCCACAAAGAAGATTCTTCTTCATATCTGGAACATAATGAACATCTCACAAGACCCGGTTGAACCATCTTGATTCTTCAAACGAATTGTACCGATTCCCAAAACTTTGCATGGAGAATCATTACCCATGAAAACAACTCCACCGTCTAGTTCTTCAAAGTTAAAGAACGACTCCTTGTTAGGAGACATATGGAAAGTACATCGAATCAAAAATCCAATCACCAGGAATCGAGATGATGTTGAACGAACCAACCAATGCAAAAATCTGGTCTGAATTGCTTTCACACACATGCACGGACAGTACACTGACTTTTCCTTTTCTTTTGCAAATGGACAATTTTTTCTTCCAATGGCCTTCTCATGACAAAAGGCACATTCATCTTTACCAAGTCTTCCTTTTGATGTAGAATCACCTCTCCTTCCTTTATGTCATGTGTTCATGACGTCCTCTTACAGACAATGCCTCTCACCGCTTCATTCATGCTTTCTTTTTTATCTTTCTTTATAATTTCATAACTATACAAAAGCAAGTACAAACTTCCTCAAAAGACACTTTATCCTTCCCAATGAGTAAGCTCGTAATAAGATGATCAAACTCATCGTGAGAAGTGAGGCTAACAACATCAAGGCTAAATCTTCATCTTTAAAAGTTTCATCCATATTTAACAAATGCGCTACTAATTGATTAAAAGCGATAATGTGGTCGTTTATTGTAGTACTTGGAAGCGTATTCAAACCGAACAACTTCTTTTCAACAGAGTCGATTCTTTCCACTCTTCTTCATGAACTTGTTCTCCAATGCCTTCCACAACTTACTTGCATATGTCTCATTTATGAATGCGTACTTTTGTTCTCTTGAGAGACATGAACGGATTGTACCACATGCCAACCGGTTGATATTTTTCCACTCTATTTCATCCTGCTCCATCCGGTTTCTTTCTTCAACGGCGATGTCTCAGACCTTGTTGAACAGGCATCTAGAACTTTCGCCTTGCCACATGCCGAGATGACCGGTTCTATCAAGCTTCTCCACCTCGAACCTTGCATTCATCACCATACGCTTGACGTGGATCGGCCTTTGTTTGAAAGAAATTTTTCTTCCGTCATTTCTTCAAATTACAACAACTAGCAACTATATTCCAATAGCAAACAAACGGAATACAAACAAATGCCTAGGTAGAAAACCTTCGGCTCTAATACCAATTGTTGGGAAAATCGGGTATATTTTCCCTATTCTAAGTAGTTACTATTCACTTATGATTTAAATGAATAGAACTCAAACTAACCCGACAAAATAATGCTATTGGAAATATAATGCTAAAATAAACTAAAACAGATATTGAAACATAAATATTAAAGCGTAGAAAAATAATAACACCGAAATTTAACGAGGTTCTAGATAAATGTTACCTAGGTCCCTGCTGCCGACCACTTCCACTATCTCCAAATGAATGAACTTCAAAATTACAACTAATTGGGCAAAATTGAGCTAATCAATTACCCTTACAAAAGAGAGGAAGATTTACAAATTTTTTGGATGTTTACAAATGGTGAAGGAGGGCTTTATTTATAGCCCCAAATCCAACACCCATCTTCATTCCTAACCAATGTGGGACTTTTCTAATTTTCTCACTAAGGAGCAATATATAACATAAACAAATTGGGTTATTACCTAAAATATTAATATTTAATTATATATCATAACTTTTTTTTATAAATGAAATTTAATTTTCAACCATTAAAAGAACATATTTCTTATTTTGCATATTCAAATACTTTTTTTTTATAATTGTTATAAAAAAACATATGATTTAAGTTAAAAGTAAAACACATAATTCATATAAAAGGGTATTATTACTTGTTTGTTTTTTAATCAAATAATATTTTTATGTGATTCGGATTTGTGATTTTAAAATTAAAGAGAATGAATGATATGAATTAAAGTAATTTAAGCCTTTGTTAATTAATAAATTAAGAATTTATTTAAAGATACCGACAAACATATTTGAGTTAACTAAAAAAAGATGAGAGAAAATAAATACAAATATAGAAATGGATGAAGTATACGAGATTACAATCATAAATCATTATCTCTTATAGATTCTCCTCTGGTCGATGTGGTTAGTTAAGGATTACAAAGCTTAGTTTGAATCCAAATTCTTGTATTATAGAAAGAAAAAAAAATCCTTTTATATTATGGAAATTTAGTCATATAAAATTCTATTTATATCTATTAAGTAGTTAATTACATCGTATAACTGAAAATCAAAAGAGACTCAGCTTATAATATGTTAATTTGGAGATATGTTTGCAAATGTCTTATACATATTTGTTTAATAATGGGTGAAAAATTGAATAAATTGAATATTGTTGATTTGGTTACTTGTATGTGAAAATATTAGGAAACCAAGTGAGAATTAATAATTATTAAGAAGTAACTTCTGTGTGATTCTTTATGAGCAGTAAGTACTAATATTGATTGATATAAATGTCACACGCAATGATAAAAGGAGAGAGCTCTCCTTAGGTTTGTTTTATTTTCCTTGTTTTTCTGTCATTTACTTAAAATAAATTGAGGCAAAATTGGAAGAAGAAAAAAAAGAAGTAGAAGAAGAAGATGATGATGATGTTCTTCTATTTGGGCTCAAGGAATGTTAAAAAATCACTTTTATCATATGCAATTGCAATTCTATGATTTAAAAAACATTCACACACAACTCCCTTTGGTTATAAATAAATAAAAAATAACGATCAAAGAAAAATATAAAGAACAAAAAAAAGAAGAAAATTTTAAAGCGTATAAGTGTTAATATATAGATTAAAAAAAATAAAATCATCAAATAAATACCATGGGAATTTAAATATAATACCTCGGGACAATTCTCCTTTTTATATAAAGATAGTAGAGTAAAAACAATGTAAAAAATAATAATAATTTAAAGATATATTAAAAAGCTTCTCTCCAAAGAAAACTCTAATTTTTTTTTTTAAAAAAGGTTATGATATAATAAAAGAAGATACAAAAAGAGTAATAAAAATATATTACTATGAAATAAAAGAAAAGCAAAAAAAAAATCAATTAAATTAGTCTCAAATAAATAAAATGAGGAAGTACAACTCTCTTTTATTTATAAGAGTGTAGAAAAATAATATTAGTAAAAGAAAATATAAAAGCAAAAAAAAAATGAAAGTTTTAAAGAATATAAGTGTTAATAGATTAAAAGGAATCATCAAATAAATGCCTTGGGGATTTTTTTTTTTCTTTTTAAGAAAAAAAAAACCTCGAGTAGTTCTCTTTTTATATATATAAAGGTAGTAGAGAAAAGAAATATTAAAAAAATAATTTAAAGATATATTAAATTTTCTAAAACCCAATTAAGCTTGGGATCAATTTTAAGACCTAACTTAAAATAAATAAATAAATAAATAATTAAAGACCCATAAGACAAATAGCTTTCAACGAGTTGGGTGAGGTATTGTAACTTTCAGAGAAGCTAGGACCAATGAGAAGGATCGGCCTTTAGCAAAAAAAAAAAAACGAATAACTAATAACCTCATGTGAATTGCCTGCAAAATTTGTAAGGCTAGGAATGGAATGTCAAAATATATAGGGGATTGCACTTTATCTATTAATTGGTTGCACATGTCTTGGTCGAAAAGTCAACTTTTAATTTGATGACAAAAATAAATAATTTAAGAAAAGAAAGTGATATTTTTAATTATTTTTGGATAACAAAAAAAATAATTTGTTTATATACACTAATTAAATTATGAAAAAAAAGTCATATATATCCACTAAATTAGACCATTGATTTTGTTTAATATACTTGATTAAATATTTTTTCTTTTTATTCTTTTGAAAAAATAAATAATATATATTATTTTAATAATTTTTTAATTAAATTGTTATTTTATTATGTCAAATTATTAAAATATAAGAATTTTACAACATTAAATTGATAATTAATGTATGGTTTTTGCAAAATATATATTTTAATATTAGTTTATTTTTACTATTTTATTTTAATATGTATTGGTAACCCGTTTTTAATAATTAATTTTATCATTCGGATATGCACTTATCACTATTTTTTTTATTGGATTTTGGGGAAAGGTTAGATTTTAGATTATGATAATTGTTTGGGTAATTAGCCATAAGGAACTAGGACGTGTTTCCTACCATAGGGATGATCACTCCTGGGTCTATCCCGAGTCCTTGTATATTGAAGCTGTCAAGTCCCATGAGATATTTGCAAAGTATATATTTTAATATTAGTTTAAAATTAAATAATATTATTTTTAAATTAATATAATAAATGATACTAATAATCTAATTTAAAGATTCTTATGATTTTCTTCCTTAAACTAGATTCTATATTGATAATAAAATTTGCATGGGTTCAAAACTCAATAGTAAAAGTGTCGAATGTCTTAACTTGGGACAATGGATGATAAAATTTGCATGGGTTTATTCAGTAGATTAACTTTTTTTCATATCTTTATATTTTAAATAATTAAATATTTAAATATTGATTATTTATGGTTACATTATTAGTAAAAACCTATAAATATATCCTCCCAAACAAAAAATGCTTAAACGCATAAACTAACTACTAAAACTCTCACAATGTTAATTTGATTTTAACTTTTTTTCTTAAAAATTAATCTAAACTTTAAGACAGATATGATATCCAACAGTATCGTCCCTTTTAAATTAGTTTTCTAACAATTTTTAATTCTATGTATACAAAGAATGCAACTTCAAAGAAATCAACTTCAACACATGCACATATTTATTAATTTCATTTAATTTTATTATATGGTGATTTTTTTTCATCTAAATATAATAATTTATACTATGTTATGTTTATTTTGCTTGTGTTTTTTAGAAATATAGATATTCATTTAGATTAATTAAGTTTAAGATCTTAAAGATTATAATATGATATCTAGATTTAATTGTTTTAAAACAAATTAATATATTAATTAAAACAAACACTCAATTCAAAAATCTTATAACAAAACGAATGGTTAGAGCTCATCTTTTTCTCTATTTTCCGACGAATGTTATTAGTTTTAATTTATCAAATTTAAATATTGATGTATTTGAATAAATAAATTTTGATCTAGATTGCATCTTTTATCTTTATTAATGAAATATATATATATATACATAATTACCGATTAAGAAAATAAATTAAAATATATAGAATGAATGAAATTATTTATTTATTTATTTCAAATTACGTGTAATAGTGCGGTTACATTATTTAAATTTTTATAAATTTTTTAGTATCTAATTTAAATTATATTTAATAAAATGTAAATTAATATGTAATTATAAAATAAAATAATATTTTTAATAATAAAATTGACATATTAAACTAACGTATAAAAATATAAAAATTAAAACTAAATTTTAAGAAAAAATTTGGACTGAATTTTTAACAAATTATCAAATTATTATAACTTATATTTTATATCTTAGGTGCGATAAGTAACTTTATTAATTATATTAAGTATGTTAAAAATATAAATTTTTAATTTTTATATGACATTATAAAACATTTAAAATATATTTTTTAATGAATTTAAATAATTAGATTTTCTCACAACAAATGTCAACAATGAGAGATAATGTTGGATAAATGTAGAAAAAAAATAGAAGTATTTTTACAAAATTAAGTGTGAGAGAGAAGAAGAGATATGAGTGGGGAAAGAAATCAAAAACATTATTTGAAGAGTATTTTTAATATTAAATAAGCTTATATTTTAACCTTAAAAAATAAAGTAATTAATTAGATATAATTTTTTTTCATATTATTATTATTATTTTTAAAAGGTATTTTAATAATTTATTATAATTAAAAAAGGATGTGAGATAATATGTTCATTATAGATATTTTTTAAAACATAAGACTATTTGAAAAGAAAAACAAATGTAACAATCAAGGGGATATAAGTATTTTTTTTTTCCATCACGATCGATAAGTTAAAAATACTCATTCAGGTTTTTACTGCAAAAGTGGTCATGAAGAAAGAGCTTTATCTTTAACCATTGGATTAACTAATGATATGAAGATACAACATCTGCATGAGTTTGCATAGACTGCATATTGACCACTATAAGAAGGCTTAAGTCTTGAGTATAGTTGAAATCGTATTCATGCATTAATTTTAATATAATTGAATAGTGAATAAAGTCAAAATTTCGTCCATTTAAAAGTAGATGAAGACATCTTAATTAAATGTATATGAAGTCGACTACGAGTATATTTGCTTTTATTTCTATTAAAAAGGGGTTTTAAATAAAAACAGTTTAAAAAAAAATGGATTCTGAAAATAAGTATAGTGTGCTTTTTTCAACAAGTACAAAATATGTTTTCTCAATCCTAAAATATACTTCTAATAAATATTTCCTTTGTGTTGGACCTAGAGTGTTTTGTTGGTAGAAATGTTTTTACAAGATCCTATAAACATAAATTAAGTATACAAGTTCCCATAAGCACTTTTACGTCTACTTGAAGATATACGAAGTCAACTTTATTTGAATCAATTATTGATTTTGTTAAATTTTTTTTTTAAATCCGTACTTTTTTAAAAAAATAAAAAATTAATAATTTTTTTAAAATTAAATATACAAAAAAAAAATAACAATTACATAATCAACTATAGTAGACATACAAACTACAACAATAGCAATTTTTTAATCATTATGTCATTAATATTAGCAAAATTCTCCTTATTTAATGGTTTTTAATTTGTCAAAATTGTTACAAAAAGTGAACTAATTAATTCAACCAATTTAATTTATTCTATGACTTGACTTTTAAAATAATAATCTCTAATCTTAAAATAAGAAAATTGATATTTTTAGAATAAAAATGCTAATATTAAAACAATCAAAATATTCTGCTATATAATTTAATGCCCTACAAAAATTTAAAAATAAAATATTACTTTACTATTAACAAAAATTGTGTTTTCGCAATAAGAATATTCTAAAAAAATTATATAACCGAAGTTGAAGAGTCACCGAATAAAAATTATCTTAACAAATATATATGCAACTTATGTTCTCTTATAATTTAGCGGTTACAACTTATTTTTGTACATACTTTTTTATCTAAATATATATATATTATTTAATTTTATAAAAAAAAATTAAATAATTTGTAATAAATTCATATATTTATAATTATATAAAAATATAATATTTTTATAAGTAAAATATAATTAATTTTAATTAAAAATAATTTATATTATATTGTATTTAATTTATATTTTGAGTTATAATTCGAATCTTAAATGCTTATATATATATATATATATATATATACAGAACACAAATCCATAAAAGTACAAAGTAGGAAAACTTGTTAATGGAGCAAGAGAGATTGAAGCTATTGAAGTTTATATTGCAACTCTTCTACATTAATTTTCTTTTTCTTCCTTCTCTTTCACGCAGGTATGTATCATTCCATTAAAACTTGATTTCTTCAAGTACTCCATTAAACTTTTGAATAATCTCACCTTAAAAAAAAATTATATAGTTTGTGGTTATACGATTTTTGTGATAATTAAAGATGTGTTGTTTTATAAATCTTATAACTTTTAATTTAATATATTTTAATTTTATAACTTTTAAGTTAAATCTTATTAATCAATCTTGTAATTAAAAAAAATTTGATTCTTTTATAATAAATTACAATAAATGAAGGACGACTTCGGTATTTCAAAAAAAAAATTGAAAATGGCGCTTATTTCAAATCGAGGAGAAATCTTTCTATTTTCAATGTGTACTTCGTCTTTCGTCCGAAACTTTTTGTAACTTTCCTATTCGATTTCTTCGTATTTTTCCCCATAAACTTTTTTGGAGTTATCTTCTCAATCTATTAGTTTGAGTCCTTAGGGTTTATCAATTATCGGTATCAATTTTAGTTTATTCCCTTTTTTTTAAGAGAGGAATACCAAAAAGAATGATCTTTTTCAATTTTTTCTTGAAATAGAGAAATTGTCCTCCATTTACTATAATTTAGTGTAAAAATTTATTTTTTTGATCAATTTTTTAAATTATAAGAACAATAAAATTTATTTCAATAATTACAAGATTAAATTATATTAAATCAAAAATTATATAACCTATAAAACTCATGAGCCAAGCTAAAAGGTACGACAAAAATTATTTTTTAAGATTGTATTTTTTTTATATTTCTTATTTTCATGATTTATCGATATCTCAAACTAAATTAACATACATTGAATGATAACTACTGCTTTTTAGAACAATTTATAAATATTTGATTTTTAGGTGAATTCTTTGATTTAGATCATTCAATCTTCTAAATATCAAAATATTTTATCTTAATTATACTATTCAATATCATTTAAATATTACAATCTTATAAATATTCTCTCTTTATAATGTTAATTGCATTTTACATCTTTATCGTACACTTAAGTGTATAAGTATCTCTATTAGTATTATATAACACTACTTTCTAAATATAGTTTGTTTGAAAAAAAAAGAAAATTTTATACGCAAGAATAATTACACAAAGATCAATTATTCTTTTGATACAAATAGTCAACTGGGACTTAGATAAAAAATAGAAACGCTAAATTATAAAAAATTTCAAGTACTCTATTCCAATATGGTTAAATAGACCTAACAACGTGAATTAAGTAGACAACACATCAAAAGTACACAACTGTATACTTAATTTAACACACAATTAAAACAAGCCAATAGATAATAAACAACAATTAGTAATAAACACACTAGTGACGATATGTCTCATAATAGCAGTCTAGTAACAAATATATATGGCAAAAAGTACATAGCATGTGAAATAGACATGCATATTGAAAAGCCATAAAAAAAAATTAATCATTTCAAGACTTCATATTTGAGAATATATTCAATAAATGATTATTTTACTCTCATAGTATGAAAACATACATAAACAACTAAGATAAAGAAATATTGACTCCTTAAAAACTCACCCCAAACTCACATGTAGGCATAATAATTTAAAATAACAAAAACAAAAAACTATAGTTATATTACAAGGAAAGAAAAAGAAAACATACCACAATCAAAATTCAAGTATATTTATTATTAATTATATTAATTTTTATTAAATATTAAATATTTATTTTTCTTTTCAAATTACACTATTTTTAAATTTTATTTATATGAAATACATATAATCGTATACTCAAAAAATTATGAATAACTTTTTCATAGATGTGTCTGTATGTAATCATTTTATTAAAAAACCGTAAACTTTTTTTTCAAATATATTAGGGGTGTTAATGTGTTATAGATGTGTTATTAACTTTTTAATTATTAAAAATGTTGAAGTTTTGTATAATTGTTATATATTATATCATTTACGAAGTTTATTCTCTTTGATTAGAAATAATATCATTTAATCTTTTAACTTTATATAAATGATCAATTAAGAATAAATTATATCAATTTAATGATTTTTTATTGAAAATATTATTATTTTTTATCAAGTAATTAAATACGATTAAAATATAAACTTTTAACAAAGATAGAAGTAAAATTTAATATGAAATAGTTAAAGAAAAATAAATAACAATAAAATTAAACAAAATTATTTAGATATATATTTAAATTTTTAATAAAAATTTAAAATTAAAAAAATTAAAATAAAAAGTATTAATTAACAAATATAAAAAATAAATATGTTGTGAATTTTTTCGGTATTAATTATAACTTTACAATTATTAAATACATGTTTTTCAATAGCATATAATCACTTAATAGATAAATAATTATATTTTAATATAAAAATAATTAAAATAATATAATTTATTTATTTTTAATATTTTTTACAAAAATAATAAATTAAATTACATTATTTTTAATTTAATAAATTAAACTTGTTAGACGTAAGAACTTTTCATTAATAAATTTCAATTAAATCATAAATGCCGTTAATGAAATAAACGAAATTTGATTAAATTACTGTACGACAGTTCAACGTATATGCAAATATAAAACAGTGCAGTGGAAACATATAATATTCTAACAATTAAAATATAGATGGAAAGTGATATTTATCTTTTTATTTATATAAAAAATATCATTTAATTATTTAATTTTAATAAAATAATATTTAATTATTTTATATATAAAAATTTACAAAAAAAAATATATTTATTAATTTTAAATTTATTTAAAAAATCAAGGATATTTCAATCTAGAGACTAAGAAGATGATAATGATATTTTTTATATAAAAATTTACAAAAAAAAAAGAAAGATATTTATTAATTTAAATTTATTTAAAAAATCAAGGATATTTCAATCTAAAGACTAAAAAGATGATAATATCAGGATATATATCTTTGCAAATTTTTTTGTTTGATTGAATGGGAATAAATGTCACAAAAATATCTTCACCAATATTTATTTAAAAAAATTTATCTATAAAATTTTTGTATGACTCTTTTATTATAAGTAAAATAACTAATAAATATTTTTTTTATATAAATGAAAAAATTAATAATTACTTTTTTAAAATTAAATTACTAAACAACTCAAAAAAATTGGATTCTGCTACATATTTTCGTTAAAATATTGAGTATATTTGTAATGGTTACGAAAAAATAATAACCAGTGTTTTTTATCGTGTAACTCTGTAGCCAACACTGAAAATTAAGGTCCACTGAAAGGTTAGCTAGCCCAACATTTAAGCAGTATAGAATTCAGATTCTTGATCCATGTTGTCAAAATATTTGCCCTTATGAGTATTCTTATTTTATATTAAAAAAGATGGCAGTTTAAATCTATTACTTTTCGATAAAAGTAAATTTTAGTGTTTTACTTATTATATAAAGTAATATAAATCTGTTATTTTTATATAAAAAAAAAAATTTGCAGAAATTTATTTTATTAAACGGATTTGTATTATTACTCTACTTTCCAAAAAAGGTAAGATAAATTAATTTTATTAACTTTATAACATAGATTTTTAAGATCTTTTTTTAAAGATAATAGACTTGTTCTTGCTCACCTAATATATACGGATATCTAAATATATTTTTATTAAAAATAATAAACTTTGTCCAACAATTTATCTTTTTATTTTAAACTCAGTTTTGTTTATTTATTTATTATTATTTCTTTTTTATAAGGTGCTGCTGAGCTGAAGGGTTATTTTACTCGTAGCTCTCAACTAATTTCAATTAATTCGTCAAGTATCTTTAAATAAAATGGAAATGGAATAAAACAGCACAACACTAAAATATGTTTATCCTGCTCGTTCTCACATTACCCACCCAACACACCATAACACATAGATTTGACTCACATGAACTGAAGATTAGTACACTGAAAGTAAATTTTTTGTAATAAGGGACTCATTATTAGTCCAATACTTTCAGATTCAAGTGAACTTATGTCATCTTTTTCCTAAACAATTCAATTTCAACCTGGTCCTTGAATTTGAAAAACAAGTTTGTATATACTCATATCTCATATAATATTTTATGGGTCTTAAATTCTTATTTTTCAAAAGTGAGTCTCACATATAATGTGAAATGAGAGGTTTTTTTCTATTAAAAGATGTGTCACAATACATTCACAATTATTTTTGTTACAACCAAAATATACTAAGAATATAGCTCCTAATTAAGCTTGTCGATTTCAAACTGGATGACAATTATGACTTGATGAATAACCACTAATTTTTTTTAACTTTTCAAAATTTTACTGATACTTACTATTTTATAAAATATATTACAAAATAATTTATCAATTATGACTGAATTTCAACATATATTCTATTATATATATATAACTAACTAACACTTCTAATAAATCGATTGTAACCAAATAACACTTCTAATAAATCGATTGTATTTACTCATATCTCACGTGATATTTTGTGGTTCTTATATGTCAAAAGTGAGTCTCGCAAATTATATGAAATGAGAATTACATACTTGTATGGTAGATTTTTTTATTATTAAAAGAAGTGTAATAATTACAATTACTTTCATTAAAGTCACAATAAATATATTGTTAAAGAGTAGCAAAGTTTTGTTCTTATTAAAGATTATAAATGGATTATTAGGTTCACCTCACACAAGCTTGAGAATTTGAGAGAATTATTGTGTGACGATTCTATGTGATATCAGAGTAATAATGTCCTGAGCTCGAATCACTACGACAATACCCCAAAAATCAATTAAATTTTTAAGTTTGATAGACCTTACAAAAAGACAAGGAAACACATTCTTGAAAAAAGTTAAAGTGATGAGTCTTCGTAGAGACAAAGTAACCACACTTGAGGGAGAATATTAAAGAGTATAAATAAATTGTTAGATTTATCTCTCACAAGCTTAAGTTTTTGGATGAGTTGCTAACCAATAGCTTCTAATAATTCTAATTTAATGGAATAGTAAGTTCCAATTTATAATCTGGTTTTTGAACTTGTTCTTAATGGCTCTTCTGAGACTAAGATCTCATGAACTTTAACTCGGGCCTTGTTATTGGTCATTTCTTTCTAGAATAATTTTTTAAGAAATTGGTGGTAATGAAGTTATTTCTTGAGTTTAAGGTTTATTTTATGATGAATTTGATCACAAAAACGATTGTTCATGCAAATGGTAAATAATTTCAATGATTTATATTCAATGGTATGATGAAAGTGATTCTAATCAAGTACCATTTTATTATGATTTTTGGGCATATTTTGTTTGGTCGATTGATATGATTAAATATTTAGGTGTTAACAGAAAAATAGTTTTGGTCTAGTTGATCTTTTATTGTCTCTAGACAACATGGTATTTACTGTAAGCATAAATTAATTAACCCAAATGTGGAATAAATAAATTAAAGGAATCAAAAACAAATAAAACAAGAATCTTGCCTTTAACCATTGAATTTTTTTCAAGTTCCTAAATTGATCAAAGATGAAGTGGTCTATGTGTTTAAAACTTCTAAGCTTTCAATTGTACTCAAATTGGATAGTGTATTGTGTTGGAATTGTGTGTTGAGCTTAGGAACCATAACACCCCTTTTATAGTCATACTTTCCATCAAAGCATTGACATCCATTACTAACTTCAGCCATAACCGACGAGTTCTTCAATGACAGAAACGTTTGGATCACTAAATGATATCTCTTAAAGAAAAATGGAAATGGAAATTGAAAATGAAGAAGGAATTGATCGGTTACATTCTCCCACTTGGTCCAAACGTTCAACTTAATCTTATTGATTATCTTTCTTAAGAAATAAACACATGAATCATGAGAATATGTCCTCAAAGAGAGAGTATTATCTTTCATGTATTACAATATATTTAGTTTTTCAAGTATTACAGTTTATATGGTAACAAAACTTTATGAATAAATCATAGATTTATTCTTGGTCCTATACAAAATATATTTTTTCAAATAAATTAAGGTGCACATGAATAGGTGAAAATATCATAATATATAAGAGTTTTATTAATAAACTGTTTATATACATTTACAAAATAGAACCAATTCTCATTTCCTCTTACATGATCCAAAAATTTTAGTGGTGGTATGCCCTTAGTCAAAGGATCAACAATCATCAACTTAGCGCTAACATGTTCAATGAGCACTTCCACTTTTATTATTCTTAGCAATAAACACAGTAGTTGAGTTGTCACAGTACAATCTTAATGGCCTAGAAATAGAGTTAACTACTCTAAACCTGGAATTGAAACTCTTCAACCATACGCCATGTGATAGGGTCTCAAAACATGACATGAACTTGGCTTCTATATTGGAAGTAGAAATCAAGGACTGGTTCGTACTTCACCAAGACACGGCTCCACCAACAAGCATAAAAATGTAACTAGATGTTTATTTGCATGAATCAACATAGCCAGCGAATATCGCCTCGGAGTAGCCAATTACTTCTAGATCGTTGGCTCATCTATACATTATCATATAGTACTTGGTTCCTTGAATGTACCTCATCACTTTCTTAGCAGCTCTCTATTGGTCCAAAACTAGATTACTCTGATATCGTCCCAATATTCCAATAGAAAATGCAATGGCAGGCATTGTGCAAACCTGAGCATACATCAAGCTTCCAACAATAGAAGCATATGGAATGTTATTTTGTTCTCTTTCAAAATCATTCATTGGGCATTGGTCCAAATTAAACTTATCATCCTTTATAATAGAAGCAAAACTTGGTAAACAATCTTTTATTCAAAATCTCTCTAAAACTTTATTGATATATGCTTTTTGAGATAAATCGAAGATGCCTCGAAGTCTATCTCTATGGATCTTAATGCCAATGACATAAGATGTCTCAACCATATTTTCGTATCAAAAATTTTAGAGTGGAATTTTTTTACCTTATGTAGCAAAACCTCATCATTGGTTAAAAGCAAAATGTCATCCACTTATAAAATCAGAAAACACATCTTACTCCTACTAACCTTTTGGTACATACATTGATCCATGGGGTTTTCAACAAAATTGAATGAGAAATTACTCCATGAAATTTATAATACCATTGGCAGGATGCTTATTTTAGTATGTATATGGATTTATTAAGCTTACAAACCAAATGTTCACCATCACTAGAAATAAATCCTTCAGATTGTTTCATATAAACCTCTTCTTCTAAATCTCCGTTGAGAAAAGATGTTTTCACATCCATTTGTTGCATCTCAAGGTCAAAATGGGCTACTAATGCCAATATAATGTGCACAAAATTTTTCTTAGTTATAAGGGAGAAAGTCTTTGTATAATAGATTCTTTCTCTCTAGGTGAATCCATTAGTACCTAATCTAGCCTTGTATCTCTCAATGTTTCCCAACGAGTCTTTCTTTGTCTTAAAGACCCATTTATATCCAATGGATTTTGCACCATTAAGAAACTCAACAAGATTCCAAACTCTATTACTCTTCATCGAACACATCTCATCCTTCATAACATTGTACCATAATTCAGATTCTTTGCAACTCATGGCTTGTGAAAAGGATTCATGATCATTCTCAGCTCCAATGTTACAGTCAGATTCTTGTTGATATAGAAATTATTGAGCATTTAGTGCTAGTATATCTTTTTAATATCACACTATCATCTTTGTAGAAGTATCAGATTCAACTTGTTGTTCAGAATTTTCAAGAATCTCCTGAATAGTCTGATCTATTAGAATATTGTCCATAACTTGTGGAATTTCAATGATTAATTGTTCAACACCAGCTTGTACTTGAGGGGTGTTGTGAATAACAATCAATCTATCTCTTGAAATGGAAGGTTGAGACTCTAAATGATCAGTATCAGAAACTATGTAAATGATTTGATCACTCCCGCTAGTTAGATCATACTAAAGAAACTTTGCATTTCATGATTTCATAAACTTAGTACTATGAAATGGACAATAAAATCTATAGCTCTTAGACTGTTCAACATATCCAACGAAATATCCACTAATGGTCACTCGGCCTAACTTATTATTTTGTGGATTATAAATCCTCACTTCAGACGGGCATCCCCAAACGTGCATATGTCACAAACTCGGTTTCCAACCTTTCCATAATTCAAATGGCATCTTTTAGACAGCCTTGGTTAGAACTCAAATTAATATATACATAACCAACTTTAAAGCTTCAGTCCACATGTATTTAGGAAGATTAGAGTAGCTAAGCATACTCTGTACCCTATCTAATAATGTTTCATTTATCTTTTCTGCTACACCATACTAGTCTGGTGAACCAGGCATAGTGTATTGGGAAACTATCCTATGCTCTTGAAGAAACTTAGCAGACGGACCTGGCGCTTGTCCATTCTTAATATATCTACCATAATATTCACCACCTCTATCTAATCTCATGCATTTTATTTGCTCTCCGCATTGCTTCTCTACTTCAACCTTAAAGATCTTAAAGGCACCTAATGCTTTGCTTTTATTATGAAGCATGTAGAGATACATATATCGAGAAAAATCATCAATCAAGGTGATAAAATATTTCTAACCTTGCATGTATATGTTTGGATAACATATATTAGTATGTATGGTTCTAATATGTCTAAACTTCTATTAGCACCTTTACTTGACTTTTTAGTCTACTTTCTTTTAATGTAGTCTACATATGTCTCAAAATCAATAAAATCTAGAGTATTAAGTACCCTATCTTTTACTAATCTTTTAATTCTTTCTATAGAGATATGTCCAAATATCTTATACCATAATGTAGAAGAGTACTCATTAATAATACATCTTTTAGTGCCAGTTTGAACATTCATAGCGTTATGAGTGACATTATTTTATTAATTAATGCAGTAAATACCATCAGACAAAATATCATTCCCAACACATGCAATCAGATTTATTAAATAAATTGAAAGATGTTTCTGAAAAGTAAAAGAAATAACTAGAAGGCAAGAGTCTTGAAATTGAAATAAAGTTTCTAGATAAACTTGGAACATAAAAGGTCTTTTCTAGTTCTAAAACAAAACCCCTACTTAAAATCAAACTGCATGTTTTGACAGCTTCCACATTTGAGACCCTCTTGTTTACGGATAAGATGTATTGCTCACTACCCACTAGCTTCCTTAGATTTCGCATACCTTGTAAGGAGTTTGCAGAATGGATTGTAGATCCATAATCAATCCACCATATGTTAATATTAACATTAACCATATTAGATTCATAATAAACAAACGAGGTTAGATTATCTTTACCCTCAAGCCATTTTTGAAATTTGATACATTCTTTATTCATGTGTCCCTTCTTTTTATAGAAGAAACACCTCGCTTCTTTCTTAATATCAACTTGAGGTGGAACTATCCCTTTCCTTTTAATGTTGTTTTGAGATTTTCCTTTCCCACAGATTTTAGCCAACATTGTACTTTCACCAAGTTCCATAACAAGCATCTCTTCCTCTTGAACACACATGGTCATTAGTTCATTAATTTACCATTTATCCTTATATGTATTGTACGAGATTTTGAACGGCATATACTATTATGAGAGAATGTTTACGTTATAGTGCATCAGGAAAGGTTTTGACATCTCAACCTCGATATTCTTAAATTGAACAATAAAGTCCTTCATTTACATAATGTGCTCGCACAAACCTTTCACACTGATGAGTCTTAAGAAATAAAACTTCATAATAAAGGTGCTTGCCAAAGCCTTATTTGAAGTGACAAACCAATCATCAATGGCTTCTAGTAGGTCCTCAACATTGTTATCCTGATCAACAGAACCACGAATACTAGCAGAGATCTTAGTCTTAATGAATATCACGCTAAGGCGATTAGATCGCTCCTATTGTTCATAAAGTGTGATATTCGTTGAAGTGCTAGTTTCAATAATTTTAGGTGGTTCATTTTTCCTAATAGTATAGTCAATATCCATCTACCCTAGTTGAAGTAGAATTCTTTCCATTCATACTTTATAATTATCCCCTTTCAATTCGGGAATGTCACAATGAATATCAAAGAAATTCACAGGTTGTGAAGCTACAATTAAATATTATATGCTTATTAAAATTTGAGACCTAAATTAAAATCATTATTTACAAATGTAAATCATAAAAAAATATGAACCTAGTGACATAAAACTTGCTTCTGGGCTAAATTTCTAATTCAATTAGATTTATCTTAACTTTACAATAAAACTATCCTAATTCCCGTGGGTAAATTTGAAAATATAATTTTATATTCTATCATAATTAATCATGCAAAAATATAATAAAAATTCATTTGGGATAAGATTTATTATATCACATATGATTAATCACAATTAATATTTATTTTTATAAATGTTATTATAAATAAACCTTATAATAATTTTAATTACTTAAAGATGTTGTGGTTACTCCCTAATTAATTAAACTATATGAATTACTCAAATATTAACTAAATCCTTAGGTTCAATTATTGCATAAAATCATAAGCAATATTAATTTAATTTTAAATGTGCAAATATTATCTATCTTAAGATTGCATGTATAGCTAAATGAAAATAAATTATACAAGCAAAATAAATAATATAAGCACAAATTAAATTCATAAAGAGTCATTAACAATTAATTTCATTATACATAAATTATTTAACCAAATTTCATATATATAGTTTATACATATAAATATCAAAACAAATAATTTAAGCATAATGTATTTAATTATAAATAAATTTTAATGTGTCAAAATTATTTAAATAAATATTATATTAAAATTGTATTTTTAATTCGATACTAATATTAGGCAAATTTAAATTCTGAATATATATAATAATAATAATAAGCCTTGTATATAAAATAACACATATTCGTTGTAGCCTAGTGGTCCGAATACTTGGCTCTCACCTAGATGGCCCATGTTTGATTCACGCGAACGGAAAGATTTTTTTTGCTTTTTTTTTCCTTGACTTCATCTTCAACTTTCAACCGAGTCATAACGACCCGATTTCAACTCGATCAAAGCTCTGGCCATATCTCGCAATTTCAGGGACAAAAACTGGCATTTTTTTAACAAAATTCTCATAATTGAATTTTCAAGTGATTCATAGGCTCAGTTTGAATAAAAAATGTCATCTTAAATAAAAAGTTAATCAATACATTCCAATGAACGCGAACGATGAATTGGAATGATGTCCTTCATGGTTTTTCATGTCTTAATTCACATAATCATTGGAATATCGATATTGAAATAATCTATAATTTCCATATGCATCAAAACGAGCTTTTCAAAGAACCCAATTTCAAGGTGCTCGGTGAAAGAGAACAAAACAAAGATAATTTTAAACTGATCAAGACAGAGGTAATATAGACTTTGATACCAAATATAAGTATAAATTAATCAACCCAATTGCGAAATAAACAAACTAAAGGGATCGAAAACAAGTAAAAAAAGAATTTTACTTCCGACCATTGAATTGTTTTTCAAGCTCCAAAATTGATCAAAATTGAAGTGCTTTCTATGTTTTGAACTTTTAAGTTTCAAACAACACTCAAATTGGATGATGTATTGCACTAGAATTATGTGTTGAGCTTAGGAACCATAACATCCTTTTATAGTCGTGTTTTCTATCAAAACATTGGCACATGTTACCAATTTCAGCTATAACCGACGGGTTTTTCAATGACACAAACATTTAGACCACTAAATCATCAGTTAAAGAAAAACGAAAAAGAAAAAAAAATGGAGAACGAAGAGATCGGTAACATTTGCTTGTATTTTCTTTCAATTTAAAGAAGTTTTTTTTCCAATTTATTATTAAAAAATCAAATTATGAAAAGGTTTGATCGAAAATTACTAAGAGTTTTTATATATTACTTTTAAAGGAAGTGAGTTAGTTGTTTATACTAATTTTGTTGATTGCACTTAAAAAAGTTATAGGCAATTGTATATTAAAAGAAAATTTATTAAAATATTTTATTAATATAAATTAGGATAAAAATATCGTTACAGTTTATTTTATTTTATTAATAGTACACTTGATTTAATGATAATAGATTAAAATGACAATATTATCCTTTGAATTATTAAAGAAGGCCTCTGAAAGTTATCATCGTTATTTTGTTAATTTAATGTTAAATAAGTTGTGTTATTAAAAACACCTTGAAAATTATGACATCAATGTGACAGCTGAAAGTTCGTGGAGCAGTTTCCCTAATTGTAACGCACAAAAAAGTCCAAAATATGCCAGCTTTTATTTATGTTGAATGCTTTAAAAGCCTTTGCTTATTGTTCCCTCCTTGGAAGCATTCCTATTCTTGCTTGTGAGTTGTGACAGAGTTCTAGACTTTTTGCCCTTTTGATATCGTGTTAAATACCAATTTTTTTCCAAGTTCAATATTCAGTGTTTTTTTTTTAAATTTCCAAGTTATTACAAAATCTATTATTCTTTTTCTGACAAAAAATTATAATTTTGATTGACTAATAAAGAGTTCATACTTGAGTTATGCGTTTGCTTTTTTTTTTCAACTTAAAAGATCATTTTTTAAAATAATTATATTACTCAAATATAATAAAAAAATCTTAAAAATATAATTATTATTTTTTAAATATTTATATATTTACTCATACCTTCTTAGCAAATATTGATATCAAACAGGTAATACAATATGACACAATTCGTTAACTACTAGCCAACGGGCTGGTACAGCAACCTGTGGCCCAGGGTTGTGTTGTTCAACACGCAAAGTTCACTCATCCTGGATCTATTCCAAATAAAATATACTAAATATAGACCTATATATTAATACAACATAAATTATGAGCAGTTCAATAATAACTAAGTATCCATAAATAAATAATGGAGGGAGATAGTTCTATTCTACATACAAGCTAATTTTGTCAAATAAATTGATTAATAGGACATAGGTTGACATTATCTACTTAACAACGAGTTGAATAGTATTGTATTTACCTAAATCTTCCTTTTTGATACCCATGTCAACAAAGTTAAGACTTAGATAATATATTTTTTTATTTAAATTTAAATTTATTTTTTGATTGTATAATCTAAGTGTCTATTAATTATATCTATCCATTTTGATCAATTAAATATGATGTGTATCAATTAAAAAGTGTAACGAGTATTTAGTGAAATTTTACTCTACAAATAATAAAGTGATGAATAATGTGATTTTTTATATCTAAAATATTTGTTTTAATATTTTCTTGTAAAAATAAATTTATTCTAATATTTTATTTTGTAAAATAAATAATGTATTTAAATATTTTTGTTAGAATATTATTGATTTTTTTTATAAATAATTTCATATTAAATTTCATTTTTACATTTATTAATTTTCCGTATTTTAATCACTTGATAAAAATAATAATATTTTAATATAAAAATTATTGAAATAATATAATATATTCTAAAAAAATAAAAAAACCTATTTTTATAATTTAAAAAACTAAACAATATAACCATGGAAATTTAAGATCCCCTCTTTTTTTTTCTTTCCTTCGTCTTTTTTTACTTTTCTTCTTTTTTCAAAAACACTACTTACCAATACCTTCATAGCCACTAATAAACCGGTAGAAAATAGCACCTCATTTATCCCCGTAATAAATAACATTTCAATATGGTTAAAATTAATTAATTTCATCTTTATAATTATGAATTTTAATATTTAGTCAAATACAATGAAAATTTAAAAATATTATCTCATAAATTTGTTAAATATCTTACTAATAATTAATTTTAATTTTCAATCTGTTAAAATGAAGATTGATCTCTATTGTATGTTTTTTCTATGATGAATGAAATTTTCTAATATTTTTATTAAAAAAAAATTAGTTTCCTATCTTTCCTAAGTATCTAAATACTTTGCCATCCATTTAACACACGTTAGACAAACATTCAAGGATGGAAGTTTCGGAAATTACGGTTAAAACTTCGAAAACTTTTATTGAAATTTCTCAAAATTTTGAAATAATTAAGTAGAGAGATAGAAATCTGGTGAAAGTAAATTTCTTTCATAATTTCACTTATTTAACATTATTTTATTTTTGTAATCACTCGGTAAAAAACATATATTTAATTATGTTGTAAGAAAAATAAATGTATTTTATTGTGAATGAGTTAAAACTAAAACTTTATGGATAAAAAAATCATTCCATGCAATCAAATCATATTTTATTACCCCGAGAGAATTTTAAGTGTTAAAGATTATAGTGATTTTTAAAGAAAAGTAAAAAATATGGACAAATAAATAGATAATGTATTCTCCTCTTTAAAGAGGTATAAATAGCACCTACTAGATAGGTTTCGTTTACATAGGTTATAGCTCTCAAATAGCCAAAATATATACAATTCAGGTCTTAATAAATTTGGTTGTCATGAGTGTTACATAAACAGGTCGTTACATACAGATTGCTCTAGGTTCTACAATAAGATATGATGCAGGTCGTTATGACGATATGTTAGGCTATTTACCTTGAACAGATCTTATCTATCAAGTCTTGACTCTCAGGTCTTGATTTTAAGATTTATCAGGAGCACTATTTATAGGGATTATTTTTAATGTAAGCGAGTTATTTTAAATCACAAAGATAACAAACCTATTACATAAATAATACCAAACACCCTTCACATCAATTCATATCATAGAAGAACTCAATTTTATTTTCACAAAGAAAATTAGATATTATTTTCATGTTATCTTATTATTATATTTAAAGTTTTAATTGTCTTCTAACTAAATATATAGAGAAAAAATTTGTTTGAATTAAAATATCATGTTATTTGAACTTCTTCAACAATATTTTTGAATGGGATTATTGTATAATTTATTAATTCTTAATACCTTAGCACATTATTTTCACTAAAGTTAGTATTTTATTTTTCTATAAAAAATGTACTACTTTTTTTGACATATAGTTAATAGACTGTTGAAAATATCATTGTATTAAATATTTTATTATTTAATTTATTGTATTTTAATTTAAGAATTTTAAATAAATTTTTGAATCCTAAAATCGAGTGTTTGAATATATTTGTTAAAATAGATACAACAAAATTTTTTCCCCTTCGTCCTTAAATTGCAATAATGTATCACAAATTTTAATTAAATTTACATATTAATTTTTAAATTTTTATATGATTTGGTTCTTAATTTTTTGAAACTTCACACATATATCTCTAAACTTTTTAATCCTAAAATTTAGATCTCAATCTTTTAAAATTTTACACATAAGTCGTAACTTATTGACTATTAAAATATATATTTATAAATCAAATTTTAAGATTTATAAGTGAATTTTTAAAAATTTGAGAACTTTTGTGGTAACTTTTAAAAGTTATTAAAAACAAATTATATATTTTAAAAATTTAAAAATTTATAAGTAAATTTAAAAAGTAATTATTTACTTTAGTTTTTAAGTTTTGTAACAAAAGATACAGTCAATACTTGATATTTGGAAACATCAAACATAGCTCAGCTAAGGACGTGTGTCTCAAAATATTAGCAATTGTTTTTTGAAATCATGGTTATTTTTTCCTCTTTGCTTTTTAAATTCTTACTTTCTTCTCAAGTTTATCATTCTACTTTTTGTTTATAATATATATATATATTTTAATTTTAGAAATCCCTTTTTAATACTCAACTTGCATTACCTTCTTCGATAATAATTATGTGTTTGATGCGATAACATTATTGATTACTAAAGTATTATAATAGATAACATCAAGCTTGATAGGAATATTAAATAAATTATATTTATGTACTAGGAATAAATAATCATATATAAAAAAAATTATTTTAATTATTAAGTCAAGAGCTTAAATAGATATTATTACTTAATGTATTTTAAAAAATCTTTGTTTGAATTGATTTAGTGAAATATTAAGGTAAAAAAGAAAGAACATAGAACGTATAAAAAAGCTCAAAAATATTTTTTTTTTGTATTTAATATAGTATAATTTTTTGTAAGTATTAACTTTTAAATTGGAATTTTTTTGTATTTAAAAACCCAAATTTTAATTTCTATTTTACTTTTCTTTCATATGTTTTAATAAAAAAATTTAATTTTTTTTTCATAACAAAAAAAAAAAAACAAACAGCTTTCCACCTTGTGGTATAAAGTCTGTATGACATTTTTGATAATTTGAAAGGGTAAATACCCATTTTAGCCAACTTCAAAGGAGAATTTGAAAACAAAACACACCTCAATGTAAAATTCTCTTTTAAAAATGAAAATTGAAATCAAAGTTGTTTCGGAGGATATAATTTGACATGGTTTTGTTGAAAATTTAAAATTGAAATCAAATTATTATTTTTTTAAAAAAATATTTTTAAAATCTATAATTTAAAATAATAAAAAATAAAATTTACCATTAAATTATCACATTATGATTAGTTATAGGTGATGAATAGAATGTGGAAAGAAAGGCTATTGATTTGCTTGTGTGGTTGGTTTCATTAGTGTCAGAAAACCACAACCTTCACTGAGCTCCCTACCAACCTTTTTCAGACTCTTTTCAGTGATTATAACACGTGTACGCTCAATCTAATGTCCATCAATGCTTGCGATTGCTGTCCATTCTTTTCAATATCGAGTGAGTTTTTACATACCAATAATAGAGCACAGCTTTTGGAATTATTCCAGCATTTATTGATTTCTGACTAACTCAATGAATTATGATTTTTATTACAAGAGAAAAAGTATACAACAACATTTATAGGTTATTTATATTTATTAATATCATTCCAATATTTTATTAATATTATAAATAAAATAAATATTTTATATATTTATAATAAAAATAGAATCTATTAGATTTAAACAATGTATTATTATATTAAAATTCAATCATTTAATTATATATATTTATATTTCAATTATTTCTCTACAACTTAATTAAAAAGAAAGAAAAAAAAACACTCATGACAAATTATCACGACTCAAGAGTTCAATGTGAGTATTAGCATAACATTATCAAATTTCACCATCAAAATCCAACCACCTTACATTCAAATTTAGAACACATACAAATACAAAGTTTAGGTAAGTGATGGGCTTCTTTCCTAACACAAGATGATAATATTTGTTTAACTTACTATTTTAAATTATAAAACTAACTTATTAAAAAAAATAATGAACGTTTTAATTATATATCTAATTTATTTTTTATAATTATTTTATACCCTCAATACTTCTATAATTAATTTATTATTTTATTTTTTAATTTTATATTTAATTAATTAACTTTTACAATAACTTGGATTAATGCAGTTGCCCCGTACTTAACTTTTTTATTTTAATTCTTCTACCAATTATAGGGCAAGTTTTCTATCCAACCACAGATTCCAACACAAATCATTCTCCTTTTAGTTAAGTCCACATCATGGTCCATCAAATATTGTATGACAAGTAAAATTTAACCGTGAGTCGTTTTATATGACACTTGCACCGGTTTCATTTTATTGGTTAAAACGCATTGCCGTATATATCATGTCGTGCCTATTTATTTATAAATGGATTTTAAAAAAAAAATTATATATTTGTGTCGGGTTGATACATCGTAAACTCAAATGCAATTGTAATTTAAAAAATATTATTTAATTCATTTAAGTTTTATAAGTATATATATAATATCTTTTTTAATCAACCATATTTATACTAATTTTATAAATTATCAATTCAAAAATAACCGATTAAAATACATATTTTAAATTAAAATAACTTATTAAAATTATCAATTTCGATTAACATGAAATATCTTAAAATAAAAGAGATATAAGTTGAGAATAAATATGTAATTAAAAAAATAATTTACCTCTATGAAAGCTTTTGATTTATCTGTCTAAGAGTGTCAATTCGTACTGTTTTAATTGACTCGAATTAGTCTAGTTCAAATTGATACAATCTTAACTTAAATCAAACTTAATTCGAGCTAATAAATGTGAGTCTATGATGAACGAAAACCGGCATTGCCGATTCTCGCAAATACTTTGGTTTTAATATTTGTAAAACTCTCGCAAGTGCACGAATCATTTCGTAGAAAATGATAAGTATACTCCCAAGGTCGATCTAAGGAAGGAATGTATGTGGTTTTTAATTTATTATTCAAACTTTTAAAAACGAAATTAAATCCTAAACATCCCGTCACGATAGTTTGGTTTTTGTGTTCTAATCTAATAACATAAAATAAACATATATCTGATTAATTAAATATAATAAAAAAATAAACATAGATACAAATTCAATAAATAAATATAAATACAGATTGATAAATATTCATGCAAATTTTATCATTTATATTAGTGGAATATTTATGGATATAATAACTAAATTAATTATCTTTTCATATTATCTAGGTTATTAAAGATATAAATTGATATTTTATTGATTCTCTCTTTTTTGTATGAATACCACCTTTGGTGGGGTTAGATATTCTTTGTTAACTAAACAAATCAATTAACACCTATGGGTGGGGTTGATAACTAATTTGGTTAATTAAATTAATTCCTTTTTCTAAGAGATTGAAAATGAACCATTTAAATGCTTTGGTGAGGTTAGACGATTTAAACTTTATTGAGGTGTCGAAATTAAACCCAAGAATTTAGTTATCCAAGTACTAACTTTCAAGTTTTAAAACCACTCGAAAACATGTCATGTCAATACATTTTCACATAATAATTCTTATAAAAACTTTTGAAATAGAGCTTCACTCTAACTACCTAAGGCGATTGTACAACAAATAAAAGAAAACTCTAAATTAGGCAGGATAACTAAACCTTAAAGTCTAATCTTGATTTAAGTTTGTAATGAAAAATAATATATTTCTCTCTAACATCCTTAAAATCAAGTCTTGAATAAAAATAAAATCAATTCATTTGAGAAAATTGCACCTATTTAATATTTCGTAAGCATAACAACGTTATTATTATATCATGATTATGAGCAATACGCTTAAATTTAATCACGTATTAAATTAAATATAACATGTAAGAATAAAGCATAAAAATAAGCGTAAAGAAAATAAAATCCTTACGAACTTCGACGCTATTCCCGTTGCTAGAAAACCTCAATGCGAATTTGCACTTCCATTTATTGAATCAAAAATCTAAATTATTACAAAAACATTACAAGTTCCTCTCAAAAGAGAAGAACTCTAAACCTAAGAGAATTGAACTAAAAACTAAGAGAAAAACTAAGAAAAGCTTAGAAACTAAGAAAGAAACTAAGAAAAACTCAAAAACTAAGAAATGAGAGAAAGAAAGAAGAGAGAAAGGGGGGTTTGAGGTGTGTTTTGAAGTGAATGGAAGAGGGGTATTTATAGGTGAGGATGGAGAGAAAAAATGAGTAAAAAAATGTTAAAAAAATATAAAAAAAATAAAAAACGTGTAGTGGACATGCTGAGGTCATCAATGACGTCGGCGTAGACGTCATAGAAACGTGAAAAATGGGTCAAAAAGCGTTGAAGCGTAGCGTACGTTGACTCGGCACAGCGTGAGCAGTGCCAGCCTTATCAAGGCGCGGCAGTATCGGCCGTAGTATGTATGCAATGGAAATTTGGCTGCGATTTTCCGTCTTTTGACATTTTTGACCTTTTCGACCCATTTTGTCCAATTTTTCCATGTTTGTTGACCTTTTTCCACTTATTTATTAATTTATTTGTGATGTATTGCTTCAAGTATTCTTCTTTGAGTCTTTACATTGCGTTTTTAGGCCAAAATTCCTGAAAAACAATAAAAATATCCGTGATTCCGAAAAAGACAAATTTATATAAATATATGATAAAACATATAAATATATATATTTTTAATCAATTAATGTGCATAAAATCATGGTTATTTTAGTGCTTTTTGAGCACTCATCAGTCTAATCTCAAACCAAATGCAAATGAATTGATTCAAATTGTCACAAACTAGCCCGAATTGTTAATTCATGTTTTTTTATTTATTTGACTCTTTTTATAAATTAAAAAATATTTTTAATAATATTAAAGTTTATTAAAACAAACATAATTGTACGAAACAACAAAAATAAGCGAATGATGTTATACCAAGTAGTCAATAACAAAAAAAAACACACATTTATGACATTTTAGACTTCACCAATTTCAAGCAATAATATTATAAACAATATTTTAGATATGTATAATAAAATCATAACATTTTAATTTGATTTCGAGCTAACGAATTGGTTCGAACCCAAATCGAATCCAACTCGATTTGTTTCGAGCTATTTAAGTTGACTCAAATTTGACCTAAATTTAATTTGATTCGCTTTCGATTTAGATTTTTTGACTAAAAATTGATTTGGTTCATTGAATTACGTCACAAATTACTACCCCTACATATAATATATGTGATTGTTTGTGTCTACTTTATTTCTACATGAGTGAAGATGTTGCAAAATCAAAAAATAGCAATGAATATTGTTACAATATTTTTCTTAATATTATTACGAAAATATATATGAATTATCTATTATACTCTATATTAAATTATATTTTAATGTTATTATTATTGAATAAAATTATTATTGAATAAAATTATTATTGAATAAAATTATTATTAATTAAAAATTATTGTGATAATATTTAAGAACCAAAAATATTATAAAAATATATATGAATGGACTATTATAACACACATAAATATTATTATTATTATTATTAAATAAAATTATAATTAAAAAATATTTTGAGATTAATAATTATAACTGTTGTAATATTTAACACATAAAAATATTGAAAAAAAACGAAAGAAAGTATTCAAAAAATGGTGAAAAGTGAGTTAAACAAGGACTAGGAACATTGAAGCCTCACTCTTACTTCTTATGTACAGCATTTCCTTTTTATAATAATTTATGATAATTTTATAATTGACGTGGTAGTTACTTTTTTTAATAAATTTGCAATTATGAGATATGAGAGAAGCAAATGCAACTTCATTCAAAAAATGTGTGAATGAAAGTTGGCATCTCTATAATACCCTTCTTTATTTAACTCATTAACTACAATTACTATTAAAATGATAAAAAAAGGGTAATAAAAAAATTATTTAGCCTAATTTATAATTAGGCTAGCTATTAATATCCAAAAATATGTAAGTATTAGTGAATGATGTGGTATCACACCACCATGTCGTCGTATGAATATTAGGTACTGTAGAGATTATACAATCAACTACATCATTATTCTTAAAAGTTTATAAATTATGGACCTAATTAGTCTAGAAATGATGAATGAATTATATTTAATTTTTATCAATTTATAATTTAATAACCTAAACAAAGCGGTAAGACATGCAATCACGTGTAAGAATAAAATGCGAAAATAAAAGAATAATATATGATATTTTTAGGTGGAAATAACCTCGGTCACAACCACGACCTAATAGAAAAACCATTGGTCCACCGAACCACCTAACCACCTAACTTTCTACTATGAAAAAAAAATATTCAAATACAAACTTGGTCTTATGCTACCATCTCTTCTATACTACCCAATGTACCTTACTTACGAGCTCCTACTATGTTTTCACAATTTCCAATATTAGCGTGAACGATTTCTAGACCAACATTCCAATAAGCTTCCTACTAATCAGATACATTTTCGTATTAACTCCAAAATGGTTAGCACAAAAACACAAGTGTCCATGTGTGTTCTATAATGAATTTAGTAATTAATAATCCTAATTAGATTATTCAAAACATATGTCACTTAAATCAAATCAACTAGAAAATCTTATAGCAAAAAGATCAAGCACAATTTCAATAAAAATAGCTTCTTTAAAGATTAATAATCAAATAAAATAATTATGATATGAAAAATACAATTATTTGATCTAACAATTCAAGAACAAAAATAAAGAAGAAACTATAAGAACATATGATTAAAATATCATAAACTAATTAGGCTTATTAATAAATCAAACATAACTACCAATATTTGATAGATTGATTAAATAAAGAAACCTAAAGAATTATTATATTATATTTTCAAAATAAGAGAAAGAAATTGAGAGGAAGAGAATAATGATCTTTTATGGTTGATTGAAACAATGAACAATAAGTTTTATTTTTAGGAAAAATTAAAACCCTTAATCCTATGTAATTAATAAATATATTTTTTTATTACAAATAGAATTAGTAATACTCACTACTTAAGAAGACTCATATTTAAAGAAGCATTCTTTTAAAGTAGACTTATTAATCAGGAAGACTTATATTTAAAAAATAATTTCTTTAAAGTAGGCTCATTAATCAAGAAGACTCTTATTTAAAAAAAATAGTTTTTTTAAAGTATATTTTATGCTATCTTTTAGGCTAAAATTTAGGCTATAATTTAGGGTATATCTTATATAATATTTTAGCATATATCTTATTCTATATTTTAGCATAAATATTTTAGTAGTAAAAATAATTCCAGATTTATGTGCTATTAAATGCGTGAGTGTAATGCTATATATTATAGTTATAACAGATATACATGAAATACGACTATCTGAAATTTCGACGTTTCTTTAACTTTGCTTGATAACTTGATAGCAAACTTAAAAACAAGTTTACATGTAAATATTTTTTCCCTAAAAATAGTTAACATTTATAATCCTTACAGTCTTATCTAATAATATGGAAGCAATGAAATTTCATGTGAGAAATCTTTTTTAAGTAGTTTCTCTAAGTATAGTACCATCTCCACAACATCAATTATGATCTAGTGCGAAAAGAGTCACCGTATAAGTTAAATTTGACTCAAACCAAAGCCTTCGTCACCCAAAGTTGGTTGCATACAATACTACGTTAATAACTTATGCAAGCTTTGCTTCAAAATCAAAATCAATTGCAAATAGAATACAAAAAAAAACCTTTGATAAAGGATTTTAATGTCTGAAATATCCCTGCACAGCATGCTAGACCAAGTGATCCAAAAATGACACCATCAGTGTTGACCTTTACCCATCCGAAGGTGACAGTTTCCAAATTACCTCTATGATCCGTGGTGCTCTTCTTGGAATTCCTTGCACTCGAAATCTTTAAAGAACTACAAGATCCTCTACAATATTTTGCATGAACCCGCGCTATGATAGGCCTACTTCACTAATGAAATGTCAAATTGTGGTAAATGGAAAGCTAATAGAAGTGTTTTTATCCTCAAAGCAAGCAACATTCCTAGCTTTCCATATCATCCAAACAAATAAATTATACTTGATTTCAATAGATTATCGAGCTATGACCCAAGGTTAAGTGACATTATACATGTTTATAAATTAGAATGGAAGAATTTGTATGAGATTATTTGTGAAAGAAAAATTTTAATAGATCCTACAATACACCTGCAAAATAACTTAAAAACACTTATGAGAAATAATCACCTCAACTTATCCACACAGGAAGAACCAGGATAGGAAGGAGTGGCCCTTCTTCTATGCCTGATAATCAATGGAAAGCTTGATTTGTATAGCTCAGCATAGAAGAATGGATCGGGATGGTGGTATGAAAGGGGTCCAGATCCCCTTTCCTAAACTCTTATGTTCCCCCACTACACATAAGGAGTCATAAGCCTCGTTATAATTATGACTCAACCTTTGATAGAATACGTCTAAATTCTAGTATCCGTACAACCTTTGAAGAAATATCATAGTCAAATTTCTCAAAAGATTACAGCTGGTGCCACCTATTAGCCTGTAAATAGTCACCTTTTAACGATAGTAACGATGGGTGTATATAAGGGCTACTCAACCTCTCAAATAGAGAAGTACCTAGCCAATTATTTGCCCAAAATTGTATGAAGGAATTCCTACCAACTAACTACCTAGATTCCTCTATAAGAGTCGAGTAATGACATTGCAAGTCGAGCTAGATTGAAAAGTAAACATATTAATTTCGTGGAGCTTATCCTTTACCCAAATAATGACTATGTAAGTATAGCATAATGCTAGAGTTTTCTAAGATAATCCACTAGCAAAACTTTCTTAATAAGGCCTCATTTAAGAGACCAAGATCTTACAAATCAAGACCATTTTTTTCCTCTAAGGAGTGACAACATTCCCTTTAAGAAACCTAAACTAATTTAAGTCTATCCACTTTCCTTGACCAACTAAAAATATAGATGGTTTTAGTGAGGTTATTTAGAATAATTTTTGACCATTTATGTATTAAATAAAGCATAATGCTAGAGTTTTTGTAATAATCTACCAAACAAACTTTCTTAATAAGGCCTCATTTAGGAGACCAAAAACCCCCTTCCTCTAAGGGTTACAACAATCCTTCCAAAAAAACTTGAACTAATTTAAGTCTATTCATTTTCCTTGACCAAAAGAAATTACAAATGGTTTTTGTGAGGTCATCTAGAATATTTTTTGAACATTTATATATATGAAACGAATGTTGAAACATGCCTTGAATAATTGAAGTGATCAAATATTTACACCCTTCCAAGCATCTATTTTTGCACGTATTTTATTTTCAAAGCCTTAAAACTAATGCTTCTTTGAATGCCCTTAAAATAAGGTGATATCTAGATAGGATAAAGAGGCATTTCCAATCTACATCCCAACAATAACTTGGAGAGATGAAATATTACTTCGAGGCACAATCTTACCAAAGTTAATAAATGATTTTTTCAAGTTTACCACCTCTCTCGAGATATGACCATGTAAATGAAAAACCTCAAATAAAATTTGGATATTCAATAAGCATACACAATCAAAGATAAGCAGCTTATCAGTATATAAAAAAAGGTTGGTATTGTAATGCTTCTGGGATAGAAAAATTGACCAAAAGTGCTTATTATACGCCAAAGGCTCAATGTATTTGATCAAAAAATCATTTGCAATACAAAATAAGAGTGGAGATAGAGGATCCCCTTAACGAACACCCTATAGCATGAAAAATATCTTCTAGGCGAATTATTACCCAGAATCAAGATTCTTTCTAAGGCAAAGAGATCTCTAATCTAACCTAGAAAGATGTTATCAAAACCAATGTACTACATCAATCTTGAGAAAGTCTTAAATCATGGTGTCAAAATCTTTATGAGTATCAATTTTAAGGGCTACATTCCTCCCTTGACTATAGAGCTACATTGCATTGAAGCACTCATAAGCACCGTCCATACAATCCCTAATGTTATGACCCAGGATGAAACCAAACTAGCTTTGAGATAGAATTTGAGAGCAAATGCCTCACAATCAACCTATCATGATCTTTGTAATTAGTTTAAAAATATAGTTCTCTTGAGAAATTGGCATATACTGGTTAATAGTGGTTACTTGAGAAATTTTATGGACAAGGATCAAGAAATTTAAATTGAGTCCCAAATGCATCTAACTTACCCTAAAATAATCCTGAATTGCTTGTATTACATCCGTACTAATGATATTCTAGCACTTCTAAAATAATTTACCCATAAAACGATTCAAAACAGGAGCACTTAAGGGGATAATGTTAAAAACTGTAGCACAAATCTCCTTTGGAGAAGGTATGTGATATAAGTTACCATTATCCATAACAATAACCAAAGAGGGCATAACTTACTCAATTAAAGCATAGTCCAAAGGGTCACCAATTTGGGTAGGGAAAAGTTGCTTATAATAGCCCAAAATATGTATACTATAGCCTTTGGGTCCCATGTAACTTCACCATTTATATCCAAATGAGCTAAAGGTTTTTGGGACTGTAAGTATCAAAGTAACTAGTTGAAAAACATAGTATTTCTATCATCACCCTTCATCTACTTTATCCCTATCTTCTATAGTAAAAACATATCCTATTGATGTAATAATCTATCAAAATCAGCATGCATATTAGATTTCAATCTAAGAAGTTTCTTAAAAAAAGAATCGTCATCATATCAAATTTATAGCTTAGTGAAAGTAGTAGAGGCTCTCTCAAAATTATGATCTAAGTTACTACATACCTCTCTATTTCAAACCTTGAGAGTTGAGTTAAGCACCTTAAGTTTACAATGACCACTTCCATTTGACTAGCTTGAATAGGCATTGACCATGTGGTGTATACTAAATCCTTGAAACTAGGATGCTCAATCCATATACCATATTAAAATGCCCTAGGTCTCCCAAGCCCGATTATGGAAGGTAAAAATAATAATAGGTGGTGATTGAAGTGATGTCTAAGGAGAGTGCATCAATAAAGCATGGACCAACAGTTGTAAAAAACTTAGAGCAAAACCCATAGTCCAAATGAGACCTTATACGAGATAAATTGCCTTTGAAAGAGGTATAATATGCCCATTTGGTGTCAATTTTAACAAGGTTACCAAAAGATGCCATAGCAACAAACTCTTCAATATAAATACTCATAGATTAACAAGATCCAAGCATAGCATTAAAATACCCTATCACTAACCAAGAGGCCTGAATGTCCAAAATAGACATTAAGGAGTCCCAAAGTTCCCTTCATTCAATGTAGGCTCCACAACTGTAAATATAGGTTCATAAATGAATATTGGTATTTATAGTGTAGGCAACCGATATATATTGTAGATGTTGTAGAAAAATCAAAGTCTCATAAGCCACCGATAAAGTAGAAAAAATCCAAAACTTACTTACTGATGTAGAGTTAGAAGCAATGAAGGAATAACCAATGTATCACCAAAAAGGATTGTCCAAAGATCTGAGATCTATCATTGGTTCAGCTATACAAAAAAAATTATGTCTTTCCTTTTTACAATGATTCCTTAAGGTGGTTTGGGTATTTAGATTAGAAATACCACTACAATTTTAGTATACGACTATCATGAGGAGTTGTTATTAGAGTCCTTTGTAGAAGGTGTATCTCACTACCCAAATATGTGGGCTAATAGGTCAGACCTATTGAATTTTATTGGTTATTAATTTTCAACCTCTATTCTCAGTATCAATTAACTCGTAATGTACCCTATGTTGCATATGTTCACTAAGCTTAGTCATTAATATAGATGATTCAGATGGAAAGGTATGAGTAGGAAAATTAAACTTTGGACTGGCAAGAGGTGGTAGGGAGCTACAAGTAGAGTAATTAGGCTCCGATAATGTTGTTTTTGTAGTGGAAGTATGGTCATATATAGTCAAAGTAGTAGTTGTGCTAGCCCTACCTAATATATTAGCAAATATATCAATAACCACCACATGCATATTACTAGTTTCAAAAGCATTTGTATGTGCTAGGATGGGAGATAATTATGTAGTAACAGATGAAATATTGAAAGGTAAAGGATTTGTAGTAGTTGATGATAAAGTAGTAGGTATAACCATTGATAGTGTTGTAAGAGCCATGGAGTCCAATGGTAAGGCCAAGTATATGAGGGCTGTATCATGAGGGATATTCTTGGTAAGGGAAGCATCAGTACCCGAAGCATAAAGTGCAGCAAAAAACATTACTTACTAAAATTTCATTGGTCACATTGGTTACTTTAGGCTTATAAACTTGTAGGGGGTGAGTTTTTGTTAGAGGCTTAGTAGGTTATGTGTCCTTAGATTTTTCTACCGAATAATTTGCATTTTTTGACATTTATAAATGACATGACCCAAGATGAGTATAGGCTATATAAATTGGATACATTTTCATAATATAGGTTAACAATGATCTTCAGTGAATCCACTATCACCATTACTTGTTCCTCTAGCTTACGAGTTAGATCTATATCTACTAACACTCTAGCATACTAGCCTAGCTTACTATTAAGTATATCATTTCCAATTTTAAGGGGAGTATTAACGACTTTAGCGATCTGTGCAAGGATTTTTTTAATCCTAGAATTCCCAGAACAAGTTGTAAAAATATACCCACACTTGGGCATTGGTTGCTTTTTGATTATGGGGATTGAAGATGTGTGTTTAGGTTAAACCAAAAAAATTCATGGTTTGACATTGATAAGTGAATTAGCTCAGAATTTAGTTAGATCTTCAATGGAATGTAATAATATATCGTAGAAACCACGACCAAGAGCAATGGATTTCTAATTTGTGAACAATTTTCATATTGAGGTCAGGCAAGATTTTAGATCATCTTGGCTCCCGGGCTTATATCTTTTATAAAAGATTAGGCAGCCAATAAGTAAGAATTTGCAATGGTCAAGGCATGATTTGTAAACTTATAGATCCAAGATGGCAAAGCAATGTCTCTCTTTTCATTACGAGCGTTTCACAAGGTTCAATTAGCAAGTTTGAAATGTTGTCGCCAATGGTTTTAGTATATATATTTTAAGAGGTGGCTTTGGTGTAGACATAAAATGAGAGGTTTTAAACATGCCTGCATGGCTCGAATAACTCAATGTTGTAGGGCTAAATATGATTTGATTAAGGTTAGGGTTAGGATTAGGGGTAGGGTTTTCCGTAGAAGAGGCCAAACCCTAAACATATATACTACAATGATATAAAACAAAATAATAGCAAAAAGTTTTAGAGAAATAAAATTGGGGATACCTTTGTTGCAAACAATAAAGTATCTTCACTACATGGGTTTACTATAAATAATCAACAACATAATGGTGATGATGATCGCTCGAAGTTTTTGCCTCTATAGTTTGAATAAGTGTTATGGTTTGATTCAAGCTAGATGATGACGATGATGATCGTTATAAGTTTTTGCTTATGCACTTTCATAAATCTTCACACTAACAACCACGTACATTTAATTAAGATAATTGAGTTCGTTTTTTCTTAATCAATAGTTGACTACTGTATTAATTGTGTCTTTAGAACAGGTTATTATAATAATTATTATAACACTTTGTTAATGTCACTATGAAAGTGTAGAATTTTTTATTCAATTTAATTACACCTTAATATTATTATTATTATTATTATTAAATAAAATTATTTTTAACAAATGTTTATTGTGAAAATAATAATTATGATTATGTCAATATTTAATACCCAAAAAATATTACAAAATACAAAAATTAATGTATTTTCTATTATATTTTTACATTTTACACTTCAATACCATTATTGTTAAATAAAATTTTAATTAAAAAATATTGTGACAATAATAATTATAATGGTAAAATAAAATTTTAATTAAAAAATATTGTGACAATAATAATTATAATGGTAACAATATTCATCACAAAACAAAATATTAAAAGAAGAAAAATACCCGTAGGGTCATTTATTTATTTCAAAAATAACATTTAGATTCTATATTTATTTTTATAATATTTTAATTTTATTGTTATATAAAAGTTACCACACATAGATAAAAATAACTTTTTATTTATTTTTTCAATTATCTTAGATAGAGATTATTATAACTTAAATAACATGTAACTAAAAAATTGAAGAAAAATAGAAAAATAAAAAATAATTATCTATCATTTTTTAGTAACTCTTATATAATAATAAGATTAAATTATTATCAAAAATAAATATAAGATTTAAATATCACATTTAAAATAAATATAAAAACTTTAACTTCTCTATGATGTTTATAAGTGAGAGTAAAACAAAGAGTTAAACCTTTTTATCAAGTATATGATTTGATATATGATGTATGATGTATGATGTATGATAAATAACAAACATGAAACGGATGTAACATGTTAGAATCAACCAAATTAACATTAGGTGTAAAAATAAGGGATGATTAACTTAATAATCATGACAATTTTGCATAATTTTAAAAAAATGATTATTGATTATTAATGAACAATAATTTTTTTTATAAATTATCAAAATCTTTATTTTTTTAATATTTATTTAAAAATATATAATTATTAAAAGCATGTGACATTAGTATTAATGTTTTTTATATTATATATATAAGAACATAATATTAGTATATATTACCCGTATTTAATCAATTATGAATTACTTTGTAAAAATAACAGTAGAATATTTGCATTATAATCACACACAATCAAGGATGGAAATTTTGATGGTATTATTGATATTGTGTCGACAATATTGTTTTTTTACACGTCCTGATATCGAAATATAATATTTATATATTTTGATTAAATTATCAATATGTCAACAAATTATTGCTTAAATATTGTTATCATTAAATTATCATTTAATTTTTTTGGCTAAAATATCTTAGATATTATGGATATTGTCGCTTAAGTGTTGTTAAAATGTTAACAAAAATTGACAAAATATCAAAAATATTAATGAAATTTCTTTTCATGCTTTCAAGATTTATCAAGCTAGCATAATTAATACAATTAGATAGTAAACTTAATTATTTCAAACATTTTATCTATCTATTCTCCAATATTTTGTAAAAAAAAAATATTTTTTATTATACAATATCTTATTTAATTTATTAACTTATTAATTAATATAAATATTATAAGTATTTAAAAAAACATGTATTAAATAAAAAATTAACTTAAAATATAAGTAATTGATTGTTTTGATTTTTTATATATAAAAAAATAAATCATCTTTTGATAAAATTTCATAATTTTTTGTGATTTTTTTCAAAATTTTCATCAACAAGATATATATTTAACATTTTGTAAAAATTATATCCTAATATTTTAATCGACATCGATACTTTAAACTTTGCACACACTGTTATTACATGCTAGTAAAATCTCCATCCATACACCTGTTGTATAAATAAATTATGTCCACATTCTATTACTCGTTTATTTTCTTAAATGCAACTAGATAAAAAAATATGTTTCTTCTTAGCTGCGTACTAAATGATTTAAATTACCTAAACGAATGGACTATTGTAGCTTTTCGCCATTTAAAATATACTTTAAGTTTTGTAAATTTTGAAATAAAGATCTAGTAAAATTGTGAGAAGCAAATGTGTCACGTAGGAAAAAAAAAGAACTTGTACAATTGTGTAGAAAATTTATGTGAATATATGTAACTAAAATTTTGATGTTATATGCATATGTAGAAAATTTACATGGGTGTGTAAATAAGAAAATTTGAAATGAAAAATAAAATTAAACTAAGCACCAAAATATATTGCAAAATATATATGAATCAAATTAGATTGTGAATATTATTATAATTTTAGTATAGAGTTTTCACTTTATTTAAATGATAAGTTGCATTATTAAAGAGTTATTATTATTTTTTGTTATTATAATAATAAAAGTATGAATTACTCATTTTATTCCGATGAACAAATAAACTAAATTGAATACTTCGATCCAATATGTTAGATTTAAATTGAAAAATAATACAATTTATTTAAATTTAAATCGAATTTAGATTGATAGATTTATTATCCATTACAATTTGATCTTAATCGAATTATTATTAAAATTATAAATTAATGCATATTTAATTTTATAATGTGTATATTTAAATATTATACATATAACAATTACATTAACTTATCATTTTAATTTTAAAAAATAAATATAAATGTTGAATTAATCAAGTGTATAAATATATTTCTTATTATTTTGATTCATTTATTTGAGATTATAAATAATAAATTTTATTAAAAATATACAAATTTTTAATTTAAATATTTATATATATTGTGTTTTATATATTATAAAAATTCATAAATAAATTATAACATTAATACAAACTTATTTGCTTTGATAAAATATAATTTACTAGAATTTAAATTAGTTTAAATTTATTATATTATGATTTAAATTTAAAATCAAATCAGATTTAAAATGATAAAAAAACGTATAATTACTATCAACTACGGACCCTAAATTTTATAATTAGTATATTTTTATTAATGTTATCATTTAATTAAATTATCATTAATAAAAAAAATTATAATAATGGTAATTAAATTTGTGAAAATATCACCACCTTGTTAATAACTTATCCTTTTCAGATAGATAAAAAGAGAAAGGAAAAAGAAACCACAAATTAACCAAGCATGCTTCCTAAAGCAGAAAGTTCTAAATTAAAGGCTCTCTCAAATTCATAAATGAAATGGGTCCCATACACGTGCTAACATGACATAACTCTTTATTACCATAATTTAATATTTAATAATGATATAATTTAAATTATTATGAGTAAGAAACATTAATTATAAAAATAATCAATTAAACTAAAATATAATTAATTAAAAAAAGGAGCAATATTAAGAATAAAATGAGTGAATGGGGTGAACGGGGGTGAATGCAAAGGGAGGGCCCGGAGGGGTGAATGGGGTGTTTGATAGCACCCTCACTGTAATAAATGTTTATTATTATATGTAATTAATTATATAATTTTAATATTTTATAAAATAAAATAGACATTTGTGCTTTTATTACAATAAAATTATTTATAAAAATAAAACAACGTAAGCAATTTTTTGTCTTTTTGTTACATTTTATATTTTATAATTTCTCTTACTATTTTACTATTTTTATATTACTTAATTTAAACATTATATATTATATATATAAATAAGACTAACAAATTATTTAACTACAATGATAATTACACAACTTTATATTTTTCATTTTTTATAAATATTATACATGTGTTATTTTTTTTTAATAATAATAAGTTGTGTGGGTAGTTTTAAGAAATAAGTTTTAGTGGGTTAAAGTATGGATTACATACATAAAGTAACAAATATAATATTTAATTTTATAGCATAAAAATCACAAATAAAATTTTATTTTTATCTTGTTGATGTATATTTTTTTTTTAGTATTTAGGATATGATGTATATATATTTTTTAAATGAATGGTAGTAACATTCCTATTACTAAAGTGTATATAATTAAATTAACTTTCAGAGATATTAGATAGTGTATTTAAAATCCAAAACTTCTTTAAAGACACTACCTAATTCTATTTTTAATATTTATTGAATTTTAATATCTCATAAAAAAGTTAATGAAATTTTGTGTACTTTTGTTGCACCATTGAAACCTTTTTTTATTTTGTTTTTTTAGATAAAAGTGTCATAAAATTACTTTAGATTATGTTATTTATGTCATTTAATTTCTTAGATTATAAATATTGTTATTTATCACTTAGTTTTGAAAAAGACGAGTTAAGTAAAGATAAATTACGTTATTTTAATATTGTTCTATTAAAATATTACTTTTAAAAATTAATATTTTAATAAAAATTATTAAAATAATGTATTTTTTTTATCTTAATTGACTTTTTTTTTCTTTCTAAAACAATAGGACTACTTAATTTAAGTAACTAAACGATACTAATAATTTAATATAAAAGATGTTTATGGTTTTACTCCATTTTTAATAGCATAAAAAATATTTTTTAAAAGTGATTAAAAATAAAACTATATAAATAATTAAATCATATAAACATCAATAAATAAGTACAACATATATGATAATTTTTAGTAAATGATTCAATACATACACAGTTATTTACCTAAATATGTAATATTCTGCTTAAATATTTTAAGCAATAATATATACACAACTAATACATTAATTATGGTAAAGTAAATCTTGTAATTTTGTCCATAATCTCTGTCATTGATATCATCCCTTAAATTGATGTTAGACGATAAAAAAACATCAATTTGTCAACAAGAAATTGATGTTGATGACGAGAGAGAGCCTTAGTAAACACATCAATAGTCTGAAGATCGGTGATGATATGAGGAAGAAAGATAACGTGAGCATCATATACTTCAAGAATAGAGTGGCAATCCACTTCAATGTGCTTAGTGAACTCATGAAATACTGGGTTAGCAGTAATTTGAATACCACTAGTATAATTCATATGGAGTGAAGTAGGCTCATTTTGTGGAAACCCAAGCTTAGCCAACAGTCTTCGAAGCCAAACAATCTTAGAACATCCAGAAGATATAGCACGATACTCAGACTCGGTGGAGGACTTTGACACATAATCTTGCTTCTTGCTTTTCCAAGAAACAAGAAAGGTACCAAGAAAAATGTCCCAACCATTGATTGACTATCGAGTATCAGAATAACTAACTCAATCATCATTACTATATGCAACCAAACGAATAAGAAAGTCCATAGGAAAGAAAATACCTCAAGTGGAAGTGCCTTGTAAATAACAAACAATGTGATGGACAACAGCCTTGTGGAGGTGCTTAGGTGCCTGCATAAACTGGCTAACTTCTTGAACAATAAAGAAAATATGAGGCCAAGTAATAGTCAGATAGTTTTGGCTCATGACCAATTGTATATATAAAGAAGGATCAAAGACAAAATCTCCCTCATCACAACGATAATTAACATTGACTTCCAAGGGAGTATCAATAGAACGACCATCCTGAAGGCCAACCAAAGTAATTAATTCTTGGGTTTACTTATGCTGGTGTAAGAAAATATTAATTGATGGTAGAATGCACCTCAAGGCCTAAAAAATACTATAAAGGACCCAAGTCCTTCATATGAAAGGAACCTTGAAGGCATTCTTGAAGTTGAGAAATAAATTGAGAGTCAGTCCCTGTAATAATAATATCATCAACATATACCAGAAGCAAGACGATTCCCTTAGTCATCTTGTAAAGAAACAAAGAGGAATCATACTAACTCTAAACAAAGAAGAAGCTAAGAAGCATAGAACGAGACTTATCAAACCAAGCAAGTGGAGCCTGTTTTAAACCATAGAGTAACCGTTTTAGCTTACAAACATCGATAGAGGGTGTAGAAAACAACCTTGATGGTAGAGTCATATAAATCTCTTCCTTAAGGTCCCCATACAAAAAGGCATTCTTAACATTCATTTGTCACAATGCCCGACCCTTGGATGCAGTAATAACTAGAACAAGTCACATCGTCGTCATCTTTGCTACATGGAAAAATGTCTCCTCATAATCTAGCCCACACTCCTGTCGATTACCGAGTGTCACCAACTACGCCTTGTATCTGTCAAGTGAGCCATCAGACCACATCTTAATGGAATATACCCATTTACAACCAATGGCCTTAACACCAGTAGGACAGGGAATAATATCCTAAGTATGATTCTCCTGAAGAGCCTGAAAGTTCTTCTCGCATAACTTTTACCCAATATGCATGTTTAGCTTCCTGAGAATAAAAGGTAGGAACTATAGTATCAGCTAAAATGTTAGAGAAACCATACCTATCGAGAAGACAAATAGTATGGGAAGAACTCCAAGGAGCCACTGAAGTAGGCACCAGATAAGGGTTGGGAATGATTAGTGATTATTGAGGCCGATGTTGTTGATAGGCAATACCAAGTTTAAAACACTCAATTGATGGAGAGATATAATCAAATCTAGGAAGAATGACACCGTTAAAAGGGGAAACATGTTGCTGAAAATAGTACCCATGTTAAAAGAAAATCATATTTCTAGAAGTACGTAGACGATTAGTAACAACATTATAACATAAAAATCCCTTGTGAGCAGTGCAGTGTTATAACCCATAAAAGAACATCGTATTGATGGAGCTGTAAGCTTTTGGTGCTCATGATGAGGCAAGTGAACAAAGAAAACACAACCAAATGTATGTAGATTACTTCCAATATCACAATGAAAAGAAGGTCCAATATCAACAATAGTTGTAATTGGAAGATTACTTCCATTAGCAATCTGGATATTTTCTGTACTAGTATACTTTCGTAGATTATGTAACAAATCAAGGGAGCCAGTCATATAGTTGGATGCTCTAGAATCAACAAACTAATGAGGATAAATAGTCTTACCTTGGCCTTGAAGTCCAAGGGTAGAAAATGCTAAGATAATAATCTATTGGACCATTTTTGGAGTAACGATATGATGAGTTGTGTTAGCAGTTGTAGATGTAGGATAAATAATGTTAAGAGCTGGAATAACAACTTGAAAATCTTGTACTCGTCGATTTTCTTGACGTGTAAGATATTCCTTGATAATATGTCCATTATACTTACAATAATTGCAGAATTTCTTACCACAATTGGGTGCAATATGTCCAAACTCCTTGCAACTATAGCACAACATTTTTCCCTTTCCTCGATTCCTCCCTTGAGTGGCATAAGCACCATTGGAAATTTCAAATATTTTCCTGGACGTACCCATAACAACTTGTGTAGCCATTCTCTATTCCTCACGTAGCAATTCACCAAGACACACATCCAAAGAAGGAACTGGATTTATATTCTGCAATTCAGCTATAGAAACTTCAAGTTTGGGTCTTAGTTTCATCAAAAATTGATCACATCTACTAACTTCATAAACCACTTGAAAGCCGACTAAGGCCTCTTTAGGTACCTTCGTGTAGATAATAGTAGAATATTTGTTTCGTAGATTAAGAAATCCAAAATAATACTGCTCAATGGAGAGATTACCTTGATTGAAGTTACTAATCTCGAGTTCTAGTTGAAATCGTCTAGTAGTATTATCTTGATGATATATGTGTTTCAGATAATCACACATCTCTTTAGCCGTACCAAAGGAGCATAAATTATTCACCATATGAGCTTCAATATATCTTAAAATCCAAGAGATGATTTGGACATCTTTACCTCTCATTGGCTAAGTTATTTATCATTTTTAGGCATAGGGAAAGACCCGTCAATATGACCCTAAAGCTCTTTTTCTTTCAAAAATATTTGGAATTGGAATTCATATACCGCCTAATTCTTTTCTATAAATTTAATAACTAAGGTTTCTGTAAACATTCTTCCAAAAAGAAAGCAAAATTCTTAATGCAAAACTTTTAATCACAAGTTGATCGACCTAAAATCTCAAAACGAAGTTGTTGATGAGAAATTTATCAACCCAAAATTAGAAAAACAATGATAGGTAAGAAAACTTTAAAAATACGAGCAAAAATTCAAAAAACTAAAACAAAATTAGAAGAAAATTGAATATTTAGCTATGGATTCAAGATGTAAGCTCTGATGTCACGACAATTTTAAGTAAATGATTGAATATATACACAATTATTTACCTAAATATAAAATATTATGTTTATATATTTTAGGTAATAATATATACACAATTAATATACTAATTATTATGTTAAAATAAATCTCATAATCTTTTACATGATTTTTGTAATTGATAATATATTTTAATAACATATATTTAATTAATATTTATAATAAAATTATTACTCTTATTACTTTATATATATATATATATATATAAACACATGTATATGATTTAATTAATTATAATTTTACATATTAATAATATTACACGTGATTACTAATTTCAGTACGCATAATTCATACCCAAATAATTATATACTATTATTATAGAACTAACAAAGGAAATAAATTATAAGAATATCATTAGGAAAAAATATTCATATCAAAATTATAATTCATAATAAATATTTGGAAAATTTTATGAATAAAAATAATCAGGACACATAATTATATTTAATAAAAAATTATTAAATTAATTATAATTATAAAATATAATAACTTTGGTCAGGTTAAAGAATAACAAAGCAATTTTGAATTGAAAACAAAGGAAAATAAAACTATTGATTGAATTAATTGGAAATATTTTATATCATAAATTTATAACGATTTACATGATGTATAATAGTTTTTTTAATTATTTAATATTTATAAATAAAAAAGTATTTCTTTATATAAGGGCCGATCAAATCTTAATATATTATTTGTAGTGCTCATGTTGTGTTGTAATTAAACCTTAAAGATTTGTACTGAAATGGAATTTTCATTGTTCTCAAAAGCTACAAAATACCTGGACATGCTTTTGGACAGTGCAGTGGAAATCATGTTGACTCATCACAGTCACAGTGTATCTGCTTCGACCTCCCCACAAACCTGAATTCCCACCTTTTATTTCTCTCTTTTTCTCTGCCTTTTCCTACTCCCCTCTTTCTCTCTCTGTATGCAAAATCCATTTTCACCCATCTTCGTTTTAGCCTGTTCTGCTATTCTTTCCTTTGTATATTCAATTTAGTTCTCCCTTTTGGCTTTTCCTTTCCTGGGATTTTTGAGCAGCCAAAAAAAAAGTACGTATTCCTGAAATGGGTTAACTTGTTTTTGATCTAAGAGCTGTTAGTTAGAATTTCAATGCGAATGTTTCTACTTTTACTATGTGTTTATACTGTATTGGTGGTGTATTTTAAAGTGAGCTTTAATAACTATGTTATTTCTGTTGTATTGTTGTTCTGAGGGTTTGAGTTTGAAATTTGAAGGGTCTGTTTGGTCGCTGAGAATAGTGAGGAAAGCAGAGCAAGTGATCTTTTTTTTTTTACATTTTCTTCTGCTGAGTTGATTCTTTGATTTCTCTTGATAGATTATTATCATTCTATTACCCCTTATTACCTTGGTTTTTTCCTCTGCTATTATCTTAATGATCTTGCATTAATGTACGCGTATGTGCAAAATTATTCTGATTGTTCTTGATTTCTATTAGAAAATTTTAAAAAAGAAGAAGGAAAGATTATAATTGCCGTCTTAGAAAGTTCCTATTTTTTCTTGATAACTCTGCTACTCGGATTCGATCTGTAGATGGAGTCTTGGAATTTCGCTCCAGAAGGGAAGAGCCTTTTGTTTTCCGATGAAATAGATTGGTGTGATGAATTTGGAAGTAGAAAAGAGCTAATTCATTGCGACAGTGAATGTGTACCCAGTAGAGAATCAGTTGAAAGCATAAAGTTCATGGAATTGGGATTTTCTGACATTATAAGAAAACCCTTTAATGGAAGCCAGTTGATGGAGGCATCTTATGGTGTGTTTGGTAATGGTTCTTGTGATAAATTAACTTCTCCTAACTGTTTGTTTACTCAAAATTCATCTCTTGCGGAAGAAGATTATGGGTCTAAGTTTTCAAGCCCTTTAATGGATTCAGAAAGTCAGGATTCATCACTAATTGCTTTGAAGTTAGGTGGATTTTCTGATTGCAAAAATGTGGATAATGTTGAACATTCAAAAGAGAGACCATTTTTGTCTTCTGCTGGTCCTTCGTTGTTGGCCAAGAGAGCTCGCACAAGGGGTTCATACTCTCAGACTCCCTTTTGCCAAGTTCATGGTTGTAATAAGGATCTCAGCTCATCAAAAGATTATCACAAAAGGCACAAAGTTTGTGATGTTCACTCCAAGACTGCCAAAGTCTTCGTAAATGGAATAGAACAGAGGTTTTGTCAGCAGTGTAGCAGGTCCTTTCTTCTTTAGGATATCGGTTTTTATTTACATTCTTTTTTTATATGCTCTTATGCTGCTTAAGTAGTCTTGTTTACTCTCTTTTTCTTTTTCTTTTTCTCTTTTTCTTTTTTTAACTGAGCTTAGCACGTATTCTAGTTTCTTTACTAATAAGGTTATGTTTTGTACATTTCTGATGAAAAACTCCTTTAATGTGGATGGCCCTAGAAGCCTAGAAAAATTCATACTCTAGGGATTGTGTGAAAAATGAGAAAGTGAATATCTTTAAGACATGTATCCTCTAATTCTAGGCCTAAATTTCTGAGATGCCATATGCACCTTCAAGAAATCAAAGAACATTTTGCATCTAATAAGCAATTAGTACCGGTCTAAACAAAGGAAATAAAAGACTTGCGTTTGCATTTTTTCTTGGACTCTGCATAGTTGATGAGTTTCCTTGGATGCTTGTTATAAGAGCTGAAATTATGTACCACCGATATAAAGTCTTTGCGGCTGTTGTTACTCTCATGTTTTGTTTTATTTTATATGAATTTGATGATGCTTAAACAAATTATAATTTGATGAACCTGCCAAATAAGTTGTATCCTTAGGTTTTGGTTTCATGTTGTATTCAGGTGGTTAGTTGCTCTTAAAATCCTTTGCTTTTATTTTGAATGACTATTAAACTTAAGATATTTGTTCAACGAGTTCAGTTTTCTGCATGATGCTATAAATGTTTAAAAATTTCTATAATTAGGTTTCACCTGCTGGCTGAATTTGATGATGGTAAGCGCAGCTGCAGAAGACGTCTAGCAGGCCACAATGAACGTCGAAGGAAGCCTCAATTAGATAGCTTCTCTGAAAAAGCCCACAAGTTGCTTCACTCTTATCAAGGTAACTTATACAAGTAAATTATAGTTTTGATTGGTAGTGAAATGATGATTTGTGCTCAATTGCCTACAATATAAAGCATTGTAGAAAACTATAGTTGAGTTAATGTATTTAAATTCTTCATTATATTTAGAAGCTAACCCTTCTGCTTGCATGGAGTTTCTTTTTTCTTAACTATATAAATATGTTTTGCATAGGGGTAACTCCTGTTTCTAACGTTATTCGAGTTTGGCAGGCACAAGATGTCTTGGGACTTCCTTGCCGAAGCAAGCACCACTTGTTTTTCCAGATATTTTTCCAGGTACCTTTCTATATCCAGAAAGATGTGAAGAAACAAACCATCTCGGACACGTGAAAGGAGAAGATGATCCAATGTATAGAGGTCAATTAACAATGCCTATCACAAGTAGGCAGGTGCTTCCAAAATCTGGCATTCATCTGCATAGCATTGGGAAAGAGCTTGCTTATGAAATTCCTTTATCAGGAATTGAAGACTACAGTTTTGCCACAGTGTCAAGTACTCAGAAATCAACAGGAGCCTCAGACTCCACTGGTGCTCTCTCTCTTCTGTCAGCTCAATCACAAAACTCGTCAAGCCCTTTGACAGGAATTCCTACTGCTAGCTCCCTTGTAATGCAAGGCTATCATAGCATTGATCAACTTTGTGACAAAACTATGAGAGCAAGATCTATGGAAAGGTTTGGCCTACATAATTTCTGTTCCCTTGGGATAAACGCTACTAGAGTCAACCAATTCGAGCCTTTCGTGCAACCTGTAACAAAGACTGCAGCTGATTTTCAATGTCAGGCAGATAGGAATTTCCAAGGTCAGGATTTTCTGGATGCCAAGTATTGTCTTTCCCCTGAGCATGGATCAACTGTTGATTTGCTCCAGTTGTCATCACATCTTCAGAGAGTTGAGAGACAGAAAAACTTTACCCAAGTAAAAGAGGAAAGTGAAGAATTCTGCTGTTTTCCAAATGCATAATTGTAGTGAAAGGAGGTATTGAACAAATTTACTTAAAACTCTGTTAGCTCTTTTGTCAACATCTGAATATGAGTCGTCAGTGCTTTTCAATTATGACGTTGCATGGGGTAACAAGTTTAGGAATGCTAGGCCTATAGTAGTCATGTTTCAAATTTCAATAAGAAATATTTTTGTTTCCTATTGGGGGAAAAAAGAAAAAAGAAAATAAATGTGACTATCAACATGAGAATGAGTATTGTAAATGGTAGAGTGACATTGCTGTCATGATCCACTGAGATTTAACCCTATGTTCTTACAATTTGTCAAAAACATATGAGAAAGACGTTGTTAGAAGACTATAAGCAACTTGGAATGAATAATTCCATTTTTATTGCCAAATATAGTAACTATGTGAAACGATCAAATACTGGATTGTTTACCTTTCAAGGTTTTAGCAAGGATCTCAAATGACCAAAAAAAACGGTGCCATTGTTCATCTAGTTTCAAATTTTATTTCTCTTTAATGAAGATTGGTCAATTCATTGAAATTGGCAAAAAATGTTTTCTTACTCTATTTATTTAAATAAAAATTTAGATTAAATGAGAGTTTTATTTTGTGCAGGTTAAGTGGGTGTAGTTAGTGAATTTGCTACATCAAAGTTTCTAACTTCTCTGCTGCAATGGATCAAAAGGTTGGTAGAATTTTTAGATACTGCTTGTAGTAACATTACTTCTCCAAAGGTAAAGTACGAAAGCTATCCAGATTTTGTTGCTGTAAATTGATGTGATAAGTTTCTTTGGGTACCTTCCTTACTTTCATTTTGCAAAAGTTCCCTCTTATCCTTTTTTTTTTAAATTTTATTTTTAACAAATGAAATGCATAGCCTACTCTCAGGGGATATGAGGAAGGTGTTAAAGGCCACCACATTGTGGGGCAAGACTCAAACTCTAAACCTGAGAGTTAACCCAAATACCATCAACCAACTTTATTAGAGCGCAACCGGGTTGTACTTATCCATAAATCCGATTTAACAATGCTGCTTGGGATATCATATCATATCATCAAAGGTAAGTTGAAACTTGAAAGACCCCAAACTAAAAGGAATGGTGCTAGCAGAAGTAGGATAACATTATGGTGAACTCTTTCTTTTTATGAAAATCTATTCAAATGATAACTGATTTTTTTTATTGTTAGAAGAGATAATAATACCTAAACAATAGAGTAATAGTTATCTTAGCGTTGGTTCTAATTGTTTTCATGTTAAACTATTCTGCTTCACTAGTGTTTTTGACTTTTTGTGCTTTTTTTAATCCTAGGGACCTAAATGACTTTTATGGAAACTTTAATTTTTTCTCCACAATAATTCTATACATTATCCTTATCCCTGAAAGATTTTGACCATTTCAAGCCTTTTGAAATGTTTTCCATATGAGGTATTCCTTGAATCTTATTCATTTTCCTTATTGAAGAAAAAGGTGGAATCTCCACCGCATCCACTCAACACACCACCAATACATAGCTCAGTGCTAAATAGTGACCTGTGGAATAAATCCATTTTAAAAAGTTTAAATATAATGGAGCTATCAAACTCCTTTGGAATCATGCATAACAACTTGTTCATAAAGAATGAATACTTTAGATGAAACACATCATTGTAGCTAAATTTATATTTGCTAAATGAAAAAAAAAAATTATGATGCATGTATGTCTGCGTACTGTGTTGCTATCATGTATTGTCATAAGTGACGCTTATTAGGGCACTTAATTAGCTATGTCTTCCTTATTCAAATCATAAGTTTTGTCTTAATGCTCTGTTGGTGATGAAAAAGATTGATTATTTTTTAGATATTTGGAGATTTAGTGAAAGGGACTTTATTATTATCATTAGCAAGCATTATTTGCTGCAGACAGAGAATAGTTATAGTGCTTAAAGGCTATCCTCCTAAGGCACTTTACTCCATTTGTAGGGAATAGTTATAGCACTTTAAAGATCTCAATTGTAACTGAAAAATTGTTGCTTTGTTACTGATTTTATTTGGAGAAAAAATGCATGTGTTTTCACTTTACTTTTATAAATATGATATACTGTAATATTACTTTAAATTAGTACATTTTAATAATTTTACTGTTTATATTTTTAGAAATTTTAGTTATTATTTTTTCTTTTTCTTTTTGGTCATTTTATCCACTTTATTTTTCATTTTTGAGACATGTTCATCAAACATCCACCAACTCTTTGGGTTTAAATTATCCAAATTAACAAAAAAAAAAAAAAAAATTATTATAGTTTTTAAAATGTAAAAATAAGGTGATTAAAACACACTAATACTTAATACTTAATATATAAAAGTAAATTGTAGAAATCGTTATTCAAATATATAAAATGCTCAATTGGAATGAGGGAACCAGACAACTTGTTCTTTATGATTGACTAAGATGCAATATTTGGCATGAGTAGCTTTTAAAGGCTACTAAGGCCATTAAAGGGATTGAGAAAAGAACAAGCCTGAGGTGGGCCCAAAAAAAAAAAGACAAAAAAACCACCATATCAAAAGACTAGAAATATGCTTAAATTGATTTCAAAAGTTGTAGAAGATAATGAATATGTTTAGGAGTTGTTATTCATTATTTTTAGTTTTTGAGTATAAAAATAATCAATTAAATTATTATTATTTTTTTTTTCAAAAATCAAGTTACACTAATTTTAAGTTTAATTGAACTCATAACATAAATAATTTCTTAGATGTTTAGAGGCAGGTGTCTTAGACTTGGTAATTTTTGGTAGTGGGTAACAGAACTGGAAAGAGGAATGGATGGTTGCATGAACATTGTATGTTTTTTGGGATAACATTATTACTGACTCGTTGTAATTTCCCATAAATTATATTAAAGGTAATTCTCAAATTCTTAAAAAAGAAATCCAGGTTCATTTTTTTTATTTGTATGTGTAAATTATGGAACCCAAGCGTACTTGTTTTAAGCCAAAAAATAAAAATAAAAAAAGGGTCTAAAATGTAATTATGGTGAAACTTACAGAACTAGCGCAAGAAATTATTTTTTTCTGTTCTTTCCACGTGGAGGATAAGACAATTATTTGTAAAACTGTTCGTATAATGGCCGTGACTAGCCGTGATTGAGAATGAAACCAATAATGGAATTATTTTTAATTTTCCAATAAAAATTGATTTATATCTAGATGAATACAAAGGTTCGTTACGGCCCGTGTTTTGTATAACCAGTGCTATTTAGAATTTGCCTATATTGTTTGGTGAACTATTATTCTACGCAACTTAAATACACGTACTTTATATTAATATTTGAAATTAAATTTTTTACGTATTTAAATTGATTTAATATAATTGAGTTATTTTCCCCGGTTAGAATTGTTACTATCAATTGAAAAATAAAAAAATAAATTAATAAATTTTAAACTAGTTAGATTTCATTTCTAACAAAATATCCTTGTATTTAAATTATAAAATAAACATAAAAAAATTATTTTTAAGATAATCACTATAATAATTTTAAAATAGAGAAAACTTAGTAATAATTAATTATTAACTAGACGAATATTCTAACAACTTTAAAGTATGACTAGCATAATTATATTATCTATTTTTAGATGAAAACTCTAACTAAGATGAACATAAAAATATCTATCTAGTTTACGGATAAAAAATATCAATTTTTAAACGAAAGAAAGAAGAATTATTTCTAAAATATTAAAAAGAAAACTTCTTTAATATTTAGTGATATATTTCTTTGTTAGGATGTTATTACATGAAATGGATTTTTTTATTGATATGCTAAAAATACCTTGAAAAATTAATATAAAATCACTGTGATATATAAGAAACTTAATAAAATTAAGATTTTTTATTTATTTTTAGTACATATTTTGCTCTAGAAAATAAATGACTCCTTTCTCTAAATATTGTTCCGCATCAGGAATTGAGACACAACTTGTTGCTACTTTACCTAGTTGAAATTGGTGCTATCGATTTATGTCTAAAGACTAAGTTGTGTAGTCTAGTACTGCCTGTATTTTTTTGGCTTGCAGCTGGGTTCTTTTTCGGAGAACCCAGCAATGTGTGTGCCATTTCTTTTTTTTTTCTTTTTCGGAGAACCTCAAGTTATCATCTCATGTCCCCCGCCGCCCCGCCCCCCCGCCCCCCATCCTGCTTTGGATTTTTCTAATTTTTGTGTGTAAATTTTGATTAAATTTCATGGAATAATTGTAAAGTGCCTATTAATAGTAAGTTACATAGATTTGAACAAAACTTTTCTATTAATTATCAAAATGCAACAATGTAGAAATATAGTTTTAATGCACTCAAAATCCATTTATATATTAACCAAATTAACAAAACAATGCCTACAAATAATGTTATATGGTTTGATTTTTATAACATTAATTCTACCTACAAGTTCCTTTTCACAAGTTCTTATGCATTTTAATATAACTTTTGTGTTAATAAATCATTAAATGGTATATTAGTTGTATGCAACTAATATACTTTATAATACTTTTCTTAAAAGCACTTTTAAGAAAAGCAGATTCATTTTTTCCTATATTTATACATGTATTAATCTTCAGTGTAATGTACCTTGTAAATACATTCAGTGAATTTAATTTGGTATCAGAGCAACAAAGAAAAAAAAAATTATTTACCGATTTCTGAATAGAAGCGTCGCCGTCTTCTCGCACTGTTTAGCTCGCGATGCAGTTGCAGATCCGTCGTCCACGCCGTCTCCGTCTTCGGCCGTGTCATTCATCATAAGTTCCATTCAAATTTCGGCCGGCGTCGTTCGGCCTGCGCGACCCAGATTACGCGCGGCTTCGTGCCATCGATCGTGTGCCCTACACACTGCTTCAACTCCACGCCCGCGTGCTCGTTCACCAGCGCGTATCAGCTGGCGCGGGTCACTGTTCATCCCCAGCGTTATTCACCAGACCAGCGTTCGATCGCGCCCTGCGTCGTTTAGTTCCACGCCCTACGTTGCTTCACCTACGCGTCGAAGCGTTACAGCCGCACCCCTGCCGTTGCTGCGCCCGCTTTGGTCGCCATCGCCGCCTTCTTGGTATCGATCAGCGGTGTGTAGTTTCTTAAAATTGTTTCTTATGTTTCTTACATTTTCAGATTATTAAAACCCTAATTATCAGCCAAAATCAGCCCAATCCTAGCCCATCAGCTCCTAGCTCATCTATTCCAAGCCCATCAGCTCCTAGCCCATCTGCACCTAATTATCAACCTTAATTCAAGCCCATCAGCCCAAACATTCAAACAGCCCATTTATCAGCCCAACCCGCAAAAAAAAAAATTCAAAATTTTTTCCGCTGCACAATATACTTTTTATTATTATTTCAATGGAAGATTCAAGACAATATCAAGTTTCCAGAATTCATGAAGTTCCAAATTTTGAAGTTTCTGTTAAGAGTTCATAAATTGGTTCTTTCGGGGGTACTAAACTTAATGGTACAAATTTTCGAACATGGAAAAAAGTTATGTTTGTTTATCTTCGTGGAATGCATAAGATGGGACATGTATCTGGATCAATCAAGGCTCCTAGTCAAGATGATATAGAAGCCTATACTCGGTGGAAAGATGATGATGGATTTGTCATGTCAATCCTATTTAGAGCAATCACTGATAATATATTACAAATGGTGGAGGAATGTGAAACTGCTGAGGGTATATGGAATACCTTAAGCGATCTTTATACAAATGAGTCTGACTTTATTCAAGTTCATGAACTTCGTATGCGAAAATTTCTTGGTATGCGACAAAATGAGCAACCAGTATCTCTTTTTTTTACCAAGCTGAAAAATGTATGGGCTGAAATTGACCAAAAACGCCCATGCAAAATTAAAAATCCAGAAGATCTTCTGTGGTACCAGAAGGAGAAGGAGCTTGAACGAGTACATGCTTTCTTAAGAGGCCTTGATATAAAACATAATAGTGCTAAAGGCGAGTTGCTTCGAATGTCAGATCCTCCGAGCTTGACTACCGCCTTTACATACATCCGTAAAGACGAATCTCAGCAAGAGAGTCTTCATCAGGCACATGTTGAAGTATCAAGCCTAGCCATTCAAGCTAAATCAAAGGCACCTTTCCTCCAGCAGCAAAATTTAATTCCATTTCATCAGTAGGGCCCTCCACCAGGTTTTACCAATCGCCCTCGTTCTCTCTGCTCTTATTGCAATGAACAGGGGCATCTCCGTGAGACTTGTTGGAAACTATATCCACACTTGAAACCAAAACGACAACAGGTGCCTCGTTCTAAAGCAAAAGCAGCTGCAGTGCAAATTGTCCAAGAACCAGACTACTATGGACAGAATCATCCTTTGGAATGTGGAGGTATCCCTACAGCTTCAATAGCTGGTCGTGGTAAGATTGGTATGGCCTTAAATGTTTCTCACTCTGTTAGGTCTAATACTTGGATTATTGATTCTGGTGCATCTGATCATATGACTTATGATAAATCTTATTTTAATAAGTTATCTCCCCCACCAGTGTCTTATGTTACAAATGCTAATGGTGAGGCCTTTCCTGTCTTAGGACAGGGGTCAGTTCATATCACTCCATCTTTACAGCTCCATAATGTTTTATATGTACCTGACTTATCTCATCACTTAATATCTGTCCCACAGTTGAATATTGAGTCTAAATGCTTTGTAACCTTTTATCCTATGTATGTGATTTTTCAGGATCTTCTTACCAAGGAAATAATTGGTCGAGGGTATCTGAGGGGCAGATTGTTCCGCTTGGATCAGAACTACGGAGGGGAGAAACCAGGAGCACGGGCAAGCACTGCATTGACTTCTAGTTCTGATAAGCTAAGTGAAATTTGGTTGTGGCATCGCCGCTTAGGGCATCCGTCTTTTAGTCTTATGAAAAAAAAACATGCCTACTTTATTTATTGGTGTTAGTGAGACTGTGTTGCATTGTGAGACTTGTGTTTTGGCCAAGAGCCATCGTGTTACTTATTCTCCTAGTATTTCTAATAAAAGTACTATTCCTTTTGAATTAATTCATTCTGATGTTTGGGGACCATCTAAAGAGCCCACTATATCGAGTATGAGATATTTTGTTTCGTTTATCGATGATTGTACAAGGTTATCATGGATCTCTCTTCTTAGAACAAAAGATGAAGTTTTTTCAGTTTTTCAAAATTTTCATAGCCTCGTTCAAACACAATACAATGGCATCATTCGGATCCTCCGTTCTGACAATGGGGGGGAATATGTTAATCATGTTTTTCAAGATTTTTTCAAAACACATGGGATTATTCACCAAACTACTTGTCCGCAAACACCGGAACAAAATGGAGTGTCTGAAAGAAAAAATCGTCATTTGCTTGATATGGCTCGTGCACTCTTATTTAGTGCTTATATGCCAAAATATCTTTGGGGTGATGCTGTACAGGCTTCTGCCCATCTCATCAATCGTCTCTCGTCTAGTGTTCTTAAAGGAAAAATCCAATTCCAGATTCTCGCATCTTACGTATCCTTATCATCCTTTCATAATCTTCCTACTTGAGTATTTGGTTGTGTTGTTTTTGTGCATGTTCCTAAAAATCAACGTTCTAAATTAGGTGCCCGGGCAATTAAATGTGTGTTTGTTGGTTATGGAAGTTATCAAAAAGGGTACAAGTGCTTTCATCCACCAACCAGAAAGTATTATATTACTATGGATGTTACCTTCTTTGAGGACATGAGTTATTTTTCCTCACTTGATACTGCTCGTCAGGGGGAGAATACATATTTCGAAGAACTGTATCATGGTGAGGGGGAGTCATTAGGTGAGTCACCAACTGATGTTTCAATGAGACCAGATGAGACTTCTAATTCATTGAATCCAGTTATTGCAGAAACAGATGCTTCAAGTATTCAAGCACCAAATTCACTTACAACAAATGACATTGAAGACAGAATTGTACCCTTAGGCATTACTCATACCCTTGATAAACAACTCCCTGGTACTGAAGGTCACTCATCTGAGGTATGTACACCTACTGATACTAATAACATCGAGTCTAATGTTGGACAGTATGTGTTACCAAATAGGTCTACTCGAGGTCAACCAGCCAAAAGGTATGAACCAAATATTCATGCAAAATCAAAATACCCAGTAGCCAATTTCATGTCCACTAAAAGATTATCTAAGTCATACAAATCATTTGTGAATCAAATATCTGGTGTATCAGTACCTAACAAAGTGCAGGATGCATTGGGAGATCCAATATGGAGGAAGGCAATGGATGAAGAGATGGATGCATTAAAAAAGAACAATACTTGGCAACTTGTGTCACCACCACAAGGAAAAAAGAAAGTTGTTGTGGATGTGTGTTTACTATAAAACATAATGGTGATGGATCCGTAAATCGATATAAAGCTTGTCTTGTAGCAAAACTCAAACGTATGGTGTAGACTACGATGAGACTTTTGCTCCTGTTGCCAAAATGAACACGATTTGGATTCTGCTCTCACTTGCTGCTAACCTAAACTGGCCACTTCGGCAGTTTGATGTCAAGAATGCGTTTCTTCATGGAGAATTAGCTAAGAAGGTGTACATGATTCTTCCACCTAGGTATGTAGTTGATTCTTCTGGTAATTTTGTATGCAAATTGAGGAAGTCTTTGTATGGCCTTAAGCAATCCCCTTGAGCCTGGTTTGGAAGGTTTTCATAGTTCATGCAAAAGGTTGGTTACAGACAGAGTAATTCAAACCACACTCTGTTTCTCAAGCATCAACAATGGAAGGTAACATCTCTAATCATTTATGTTGATGATATGGTAATCACTGGTGATGATACTATTGAGATGGATAAATTACAAAGACAGTTAGCCTCTGAATTCGAAATGAAGGACTTAGGTGAACTAAAGTACTTCTTAGGAATTGAGGTAGCTAGGGGAAGAGAAGGAATATATCTGTGTCAAAGGAAGTACATTATTGATCTGCTAACAGAGACAGGTATGTTGGATTGCAAACCTATTGACACTCCTATGAGCAAAACCATTATTTAGCAGAGTATCCAGATCAGATACCAACTGATCGAGCCCGCTATCAGAGATTGGTTGGACGTTTGATTTACTTAGCTCATACTAGACTAGATGTTGCATATGCAGTAAGTGTGGTAAGTCAGTTCATGCACAATCCAAGAGAGACCCATATGAATGTTGTTTTGAGAATTTTAAGGTATTTGAAATCGGCCCCAGGAAGGGGAGTAATGTTCTCTAAACACAACAATCCTCTTGAAGTCTGTGGATTCACAGATGCAGATTGGGCAGGAAGTATTACAGATAGAAAGTCAACATCGGGTTATTTCATCTTTGTGGGAGGAAATTTGGTTACATGGAAAAGTAAGAAGCAGAAAGTGGTGGCACGATCTAGTGCTGAGGCAGAATATAAAGGTATGGCTCATGAGGTTTATGAATTGCGGTGGATAAAAACTTTGTTATTAGATTTGGGTTTTGAACTCAAAAATATTATGCAGATGTATTGTGATAATCGGGCAGCCATTGATATATCATAAAATCCAGTACAACATGATCGCACTAAGCATGTAGAGGTTGATCGTCACTTTATAAAAGAGAAGTTAGATGCCAAACTTATTAGTTTTCCTTTTGTTCACACAGAAGAGCAACTTGCAGATATGCTTACCAAAAGAGTCTCCAAGAAGTCATTATATGGCTCACTAAGCAAGTTGGGCATGATTGATATCTACGCGACAACTTGAGGGGGAGTGTTAATAAATCATTAAATGGTATATTAGTTGTATGCAACTAATATACTTTTCTTAAAAGCACTTTTAAGAAAATCAGATTCTTTTTTTCCTATATTTATACATATATTAATATTGAGTGTAATGTAAGTTGTAAATACATTAAGTTAATTTAATTTTTTGGTTAATTTGATTTGTTGGTTTCTAGCAAACATGAAAATTAGTGGCTGTTTTGTGTTCTTTTTTTAATTTGTTATAGAAAAACATCGTACTCTGTGTACTGTTGTTACTCAAGATTATTAAGCAATGTTTATTAAATAAAAACAATATCATATAGTTTTTGCTAAAAAAAAAATATAGAAATTTTATACAAATTAACATCTTAAAATTGATTAATATTTCGATAATGTTTAGTTTGTATTAGGAATTCTAAATCCTTCTATTTGTTTGACTTTTAAAAGGAAAAGGAAATGATTAATCCCTCTTAAAAAATCTAATGTTTACTATAATTAAAAACATATATTCATTTATATTATAAAAAAATAAATATTTATCTGGAGGTTAAAAATAAAACTTTTTATGTCATTCAATTAAACGATAATTAATTTTAATAATCTTTTATCCACCTATAACAAAGAAATGCTATTTGTTTATTTATACGTCAATTGTTATTTTTTTTAATAATTAATTTCATTATTTTTCGTATTATACTCTATTTAGATGAAAAAATATTTTGTTTTCAATTTTTTGACACCAAACACAGTAATAATAAAATTGATAATAACATTCTTAATTATTAAGTTTTTTATATTATGTAAAACAAACATGAAGTAAATTTAAAGTTAAAAATAGTAGGAAGATATCTAGAACTGATAGAACACCAATTAGCTGTAATTAATTAAGAAAAAATGAGAAAATATATAAAAGATCTTAGTTACCAACAAAAGCTACAGAGTCTCAAATGTGATTGCAGGTAAATTAAAACACAATGATAAACGAAACTTAACATCAACTACTGACTGAATTCAGAAACCTAAGTTAGTTACTTGCTCCAGAGCTCCCCAGATATTGAACACCACGTAACGTAGTACATGTTTAATTTTCACATGCATACTTCTTTCAAAATGAAAGCTTTTAACTGATATGCCAAAAGAAAATTAAAAAATGCAGAGAACATCTTCGATCATCCATCAGATACTGTTCTTGCTCCCTGAAACTGATCCAGATGGTGTATTTGGAATATACCTTGCCCACTATTTAGTATAATTAATGCAATTAAAATTAGTTAATCACATTAATTAGTGTAATAAATATCATAAATTTGAGCAATTCTATTTTACCTCAACTTTTGACGAACAATAACTAATATCATTGACGATAATTGAACAAGATAGTTATATTCATTTTTTTTTAGTAATATATAACACGTATTACAAGAAATGTAGCTTTTTTAACATTTAAAAAAATGTCTTATTTGATATTAATGCAGCAAATAACAGAACACTTGGTTATGTCACTTTGATGTCATTTTTCAATAGGTCTCACAAAATCTGCTTAAAAGATGTAAAAGCTTTTCTAAATAGTTTTAAAAGATTTAATATTATTGTCGAAGACGTTTTTTTTTTTTTTGGGTTGTTTCACCTTAAAAAAGGCATTTCCAAGGGTAGAAAAAAGTGTAGTTTTTGCTGGGTATCTCAGTTATATCTTATATAATATAATACTTTTATCACTTTATTTTCATAATTTGATATATTAGTATCATTTCTTAAGATTGATGTTATATCTTTAGATATTTTAGTCATTTTTTATGGATGTTAATTTTGTTAGATATTTTTGATAAAAAAAAAATTAAATGAAATCGAATTAAATCTTATAAATATTTGAATAATAAAATGTATACAAAAGTCGAGAAAAAAATGAATAAAAAAATAGATAAAATTATTAAAATTAACTTATAATAATTAAGATATATATAAATATAACCTGTTCAAAGTAAAATAACTCATATGCACTTTTTTCTATCTTATAAACACACAACTAATCACTATTAAAAAAAACTTTCTAAGTATAATATATATCAAAATTGTAAATAAATTAATATATAAAATAAGATTTTGATTTATAAATTTTAAGTTTTTAATATTCAACGTATCAACAAAATTTAATAGTTTTAATATATTTTTATAAATCTTAAATTTAGCTTAAGTAGTATTGCAAATATCATATATACAAATAAATAAAATGCAGAGGCAGAATCCTAGAGATGATCTGATTTGAAGAGAAACTTACATTTTTGGCTGCAGCACTAAAAGCCTCTCTGTGTGGTATCTCTGGATTGGCTGTTTTTATGCGCTGTATCTCCTCTCTAAAAAAATATATAAAATAAAAATAAAAATAATTAACAAAATTCATAAGCATATGGTATACAATTAATGAACAGAAAAAAAAAGATAATTTCTAAAATTATATATATGAGAGATCCCATACTTCATGAATCGATTATAAGCAGATGGTAGTCTGTGTTTCTTCTCAGGTGCTGCAAAATTAACAATTTTTTTTGTTTAATTTATTAGGAATAAAAGGTAAAATCAGTACTTGTAATTTTTTTCGCTCTAGTTTTAATTATTTTATGGTTTCATTTTAACTACGTAAAAAAATATAATTTACGTCATACGAAAAAAACATGCATACGTATACTGATTGGAGTGGTTAAAAACATATGTCATGCAATGAAAAGGTAGAAGAATACTCTTACGTTTGACAACAAAAGGTGCTTTTGGAGACAGTGGCTCATTAGATGTTGTTGATGAAGATGAAGACGTTGAGGATTGCCCTTTTCTCATATCATTATCAAAACCCTGCTTCCATTTCCCCATAAATAAGTTAGAAGACTTTTATTCATCCTTTAAATATATAATTCTCATTTTGACTTCCTTAAACTAAGTTACTAATTTTTTTTTTGGGAAGAAATATTAGTATTTTGAAATTTAATTTTACTAAAAGGTAAGAACACCTGTCTTATTTACTTTTGAAAAAATCAAATATTTTTTTTTAAAATATTTTAAAAATACATAAAAATTAAAAGTAAAATTAAACTAGCCTGAACAGTGAAAGGATGATCAAAGCTTTGTGCTTGTGATGGAGGTCTAGTGCTAAGAAAGGAGAGGTTGCTGCAATGACCACACTTCACTGTCACTGTGTCCAATAGGCGTTTGCATGGAAGTTCAACCTTGACAAAATTAATCACAATATGTAACACATTATATACACCAAGAAACATATAATTTCCAAGTAAAAAGAAAATAAATAAATAAGAATTACAGAACAGAAAAAAAAATATTATAAAATCACATTATATGGATAGATAGATCTCACAGTTATATGTCAGTGACTAGAGAACAAGATTTGGCCTATTTTTACTTATTACCGATTTTCTTTTATTTACAATATGTGACTAGTCTTTTTCAGGTAACTCACTCTACAAGAATACCATATATTTGCATCGTTCTTGTTAAGTCCCACATCGAAGAAAGAAAGAACAACGCCTTATAAGTGTTTCCTCTCTAACTCATGTTTTGGGTTAAGAGTTAGCACTGGTTTAAGATGGTATCGTAAGCTTTCTTCCTCAGACTCCATCGCCTCGTCAGAATCCGACCGTGTCAGAATCCGACTCTAGCCGATGTGGAGGGGGGATGTTAAGTCCCACATTGGCTAAGAGTAAAGCAACAATACTCCTTATAAGTCTAGGCAATCCTCTAACTCATAAGCTGGCTTTTGGGTTAAGAGTTAGGCCTGGGTTTCTAAGAGTTCTTTATTATTATTATTATTATTATTATTGCATTGGTTAATTATCTCAAAAATCGACGCAAAATTGAGTAAAATTATACTCCACATTGCTTTATAATTTAAGCCGTCGCAAAACATGATTCTAATGAAATAATGCGTTATTTTTGTAGTAATATTAATTTCTAGTAATAAAATATAGCAAAAGTTTCTTTTTTTCTTTTTAAAGCAATACACTCTTGAATTAGAGAGATGAATTGAAAAATGAAAAGCACTTAAGAAAAGATTAACTAGAGGAATTTGTGATGGGATATAATAATTAGTACCGCAAGAACAGTGTTACAGAAGTTACAACGAACGTAACAGAAATGCTCAGATGGTGGAACAAAGTCCATGGTTGTTTTCTCTTCCATGTTCCTTGTGAAAATTAACAAGTGTTAATGAAGGATGATGATGAAGAAGAAGAAGAAGAAGAAGAAGAAGAAGAAGATGATGATGATAAGGAAGTTTAATTTTAGTGTTTGTGAATGTTAAAGAAGGAAAAATAATGGAGAGATTATTGAAGGGAGAGCAGTACTAGTCTAATAGTAGTAGTGTTGTGTTGGAGTACTAGTACTAGTAGCGTCAAAAGTAAAAAATATAGGGTTTCTATACTTAGTCATTTGTATTGTACTTTACCTGCATTTTAGTCAGTTAATTTATCGAGCTACTTACTTTGGCTCGAATTTACATGTACTGCTGGTAACTGATCACTCGTCACTTCTTTCAGACTCACCCATAGCATAGTTATCCACTGCAAATATAATTATCGAGTAAGATATTAAGTTTTTTTTTTAATTTATGATTATTTGGTTTATTAGTTATAGTAATATTATAAATTGAAATAAATTTATTTATTTATTATTGTTAGATTAAATAATATGTTAATTTCTACTAATCACTTATAATTTTTTTAATTAAATTTTGTGTTTTTCAAAAATTTGAATTTACTGATTTTGTACTTCATTGTTCTACTTGCTCCCCAGTTCATTTTTTAGTCATAAAGTAAATACTTAATTAAAATAAAAATGTTAATATCAAGTAATTTTTCATTCATTGTTAAACTTATACAACTCATATCATGGCATGTGTGATTTATTCTAAAAATTGCATAAATAATTGATTTTTTTAGATTATATTTGCATGTGTCACGTTATAAAATATGAGTATAAAAATATTAATAAATTTATGTATCTATATTATTTCTCATACTTGAAATTGCATGAACAATTTGCTTGTTACGATGAAACATTATATGCTAAGTAAGCACTAGTTAAAATATCTATATTTATGAATATATCAACATATTAATTTAAAGATTATAAAAGAAATATTAAAGATATATATATATATATGAAAATTTAGTAAAATTTATAATAATAATAAGAGATTAAATTGATGGACATGAACTTCTTACTTATTCGTACCCATATAAACTTGAAAATATGCGCAAATATAGAGAATATATATTACGACTATTTTAACCCATCTACCTAGGTGAACATTCAACTCAAGTGGTGTAGGTTTGTGCCCGTTTAGTCTAACGGTTGTGCTAAGTGTTGATAGTTAATATTGTTGGAGATTGTTATAAAACTCATTAATTTAAGAAGCAAAACATGGAACAAACACATGTAGTAAAATATGGAACAAAACAAGGAACAAAACATGGTGCAATTCATGGAGCAAAACAAGGAGCTTAATTCAAGGAGAAATTTAAGGAATCATTAATTTAAGGAGTAATTCAAGGAGTGAATTTTCCTATAAATAAATGTGTAATTGTAATGAATTAATCATCCAAAGTTTTCATTTCAATTGAGAGAAAATCTTAGAGAGAAAAGTTTTTGTGAGAGAAAATTGAGAGTAATTTCTTGGGTGTAATTGGGTTGTGAGTTGTGAGTGTTGTAAACACCTTGTGTATATTCTCCCCTTTCAGTAAAAAGATCTGCAGCAGGTCCGGAGACGTAAGCAAGATTGGCAGAACTCCGTTATCAAATTTGTGTGTTATTTTTCTATTCTTGCTTTCTCATAAATCTCGCTTATCGAGAATTTGCGTTATGTCCCAACAACTGGTATCAGAGCTATTGGTGGTGATTTCTGTCAATTTTCTGCAAGAAATAGTCAGAAACGATCCAGAGGAAGTCAGATTTTAGTGGGAGCAATGGCCGCAGATGAAGGAATGGTGAAACTCGAGAAATTTGATGGCACAGATTTTGGGTTTTGGAAAATGCAGATAGAGGATTATCTGTATCAAAGAAATCTATATCAACCTCTCTCAGGGAAGAAACCAGAAGCTATGAAGCCAGAAGATTAGAATCTTCTAGACAGACAAGCCCTCAGAGTTATTCGATTAACGTTATCCCGTAATGTTACCTTCAACATAGAAAAGGAAAAGACCACGGTGGGTCTTATGGCAGCTCTCTCCAATATATATGAGAAGACATCGGCCTCAAAGAAAGTGCACTTGATGAGGCGTTTGTTCAATTTGCGGATGAATGAAGGCGCATCGATAGCTCAACATCTCAATGAACTCAACACAGTCACAAGCCAGTTGAGTTCAGTGGAAATTGAATTCGATGAAGAAGTACGAGCATTAATACTTTTATCTTCTTTACCAGAAAGTTGAAATGCTACTGTCACGGCTGTGAGTAGCTCGTCAGGAAGCAATAAGTTGAAATTTGATGATGTTCGTGATCTGGTTCTCAGTGAAGAGATCCGACGTAGAGAGTCAGGTGAAACGTTAACTTCTTCAGTTTTGCATACATAGTCAAGAGGAAGAAATTCAACCAAAGGGAATGGACGTGGCAGAACAGACTACCGAGGTAGATCAAAGGACAGGAGGTCCAAATCCAGGAATCCTAATAATTCCCATAGCTCGAAGACTATCGAGTGTTGGAATTATGGAAGAACCGGGCACTACAAAAATCAGTGCAAGAGTGCACCGAAGGACAAACAAGTGAAGGTAGAGGCAAATGTTACTTCCACCTCAGGAGGAGACGATGCATTGATATGCTCTTTTGAGAGCAAGTAAGAATCTTGGGTGTTAGACTCTGGAGCATCGTTCCATGCTACTTCACAAAAATAATTCTTCGAGAAATATCCCCGTAAACCTTGAAAGGTATATCTTGGTGATGATCAACCATGTGCTATTATTGGCAAAGGTGTAGTGAAGATTAAGTTGAACAGATCTGTTTGGGAACTGAAGGATGTCAGGCATATTCCCGATCTCAGAAGGAACTTAATCTCAGTGGGGCAGTTGGCTAGTAAAGGCTACACTACGATCTTCCATGGTGATGATTGGAAGATTTCAAAGGGTGCAATGACAGTTGCTCGAGGCAAGAAAAGTGGCACTCTTTACATGACAATAGAGTCACGTTGTTCAATTACAGTTGCAACAAGCAATGAAACACCAAATCTGTGGCACCAGAGACTAGGCCATATGAGCGAGAAGGGGATGAAGATTATACACTCAAAGGGAAAACTTTCAGGTCTACAGTCTACGGAGATAGACATGTGCGAAGATTGCATACTTGGAAAGCAAAAGAGAGTCAACTTTCAGACAAGTTGCAGAATCCCAAAGAAGGAAAGACTAGAGCTTATTCACTCTGATATTTGGGGACCAACGACCCTCTCATCTATTGGTGAGAAACACTACTTCGTGACTTTCATTGATGATCACTCTCGGAAGGTATGGGTTTACTTTCTAAAGCATAAGTCTGAAGTATTTGAGGCTTTCAGAAGCTGGAAAGCTATGGTGGAAAATGAGACGTGTTTAAAGATCAAAAAGCTTAGAACCGATAATGGTGGTGAATATAAAGACACCAGATTCAAAAATTTCTGCTATGAGCACGGGATCAGAATGGAAAGAACTGTGCCAGGCACGCCTCAACACAATGGTGTAGCTGAGCGTATGAACCGAACGTTGACAGAAAGAGCCAGAAGCATTCGTATACAGTTAGGTTACCGCAGCAGTTCTGGGTAGAAGCAGTCAACACGGCAGCTTACTTGATCAACCGAGGCCCATCTGTTCCATTGGAGCATAGAATACTAGAGGAGGTATGGAGCGGAAAAGAGGTGAAACTATCACATCTAAAAGTTTTCGGCTGTGTAGCATTTATGCATATCAGTGATCAAGGCAGGAATAAGCTTGATCCTAAATCCAAGAAATGCACATTCATTGGCTATGGTGAGGATGAGTTTGGCTACCACATTTGGAATGATGAAAACAAGAAAGTTATCCGTAGCAGAGATGTGATTTTCAACGAAAGGGTGATGTATAAGGACATGCATAAAATAGACGCCAATGACTCAGAGCATAATGAGTCAGTATTTGCAGATGCAGATGATGTCCCAGATACTTCCACAATAGAACCAATTGTAACAAGTCCTCAGCCAGAGGAACTTGTTGGACAAAGTAGTACACAGCATTCCGACACACCACAACCTCTTACTCCAGCTCCTGTATTGAGAAGGTCTTCTCGACCTCATGTGCCTAACAGGAGATACATGAACTATATGTTGCTGACTGATGGAGGGGAGCCTGAATGCTACGATGAAGCTTGTCAGACTCGAGATTCCAACAAGTGGGAGCTTGCTATGAAAGAAGAAATGAAATCTCTCATCTCTAACCAGACATGGGAACTAGCTGAGTTACCTATGGGAAAGAAGGCACTTCACAACAAATGGGTGTACCGGGTGAAAGAGGAGCATGATAGTTCCAAGAGATACAAAGCCCGCCTAGTTGTCAAAGGGTTTCAATAGAAGGAAGGAGTTGAATACACTGACATTTTTGCTCCCGTTGTGAAGCTCAATACTATCAGATCAGTATTGAGTATTGTAGCCATTGAAGATCTTTATCTTGAAAAGTTGGATGTGAAGATTGCATTCCTTCATGGAGATTTAGATGAAGAGATATAAATGTACCAACCAGAAGGTTTCTCAGAAAGAGGGAAGAAGAACATGGTGTGCAGACTTAAGAAGAGTTTGTATGGCCTGAAACAAGCCCCGAGAAAATGGTACAGAAAGTTTGATAGCTTCATGCACAAGGAAGGTTTCCAGAAGTGCAATGCTGACCATTGTTGCTACTTCAAGAGATATAGGTCCAGTTATATCATTTTACTACTTTATGTTGATGATATGTTAGTAGTAGGTTCAGATATGGATGATATTAAAAGGTTGAAGCAGCAATTGTCAAATGAGTTTGACATGAAAGACTTGGGTCCAGCAAAGAAGATTCTTGGAATGCAAATCAAAAGAAATAAGAAGAAAAGATCCTTGCAGTTATCTCAGGTAGAGTACATCAATCATGTTTTGAAGAGATTCAACATGGGTGATGCCAAGTCAGTTAGCACACCTTTGGCCAGTCATTTTCGCCTATCCAAGGATCACTCCCCTCAGACAGAGGAAGAGAGAGAATTCATGGCTAAGGTTCCTTATGCCTCAGCCATTGGAAGTTTGATGTACGCAATAGTGCAGACGAGACCGGACATTGGCCGTACGGTGGGAGTTGTTAGCGGTTATGTCAAATCCAGGGAAAACTCATTGGGATGCGATCGAGTGGATTTTGAGGTATCTGCGAGGCACCACGTAAAAGTGCTTGTATTTTAGTAAAGGAGAGTTAAAAGTACAGAGTACGTAGACACACTTTGGAGGTGAAGTTGATCACCGAAGAAGTACCAAGTTATATATTCTTGTTGGAACTATACCGTTAGTTGGATGTCACAAATACAGAAAATTGTCACTCTATCTACTACAGAGGCTGAGTATGTAGCAGTAACTGAAGCTAGTAAAGAGATGATATGGCTTCAAGGTTTGTTAACTGAGCTGGGATTCAAACAGGAAAAGAATGTTCTATATAGTGATAGTCAAAGTGCAATACACTTGGCGAAAAATTCAGCATTTCATTCTAGAACCAAGCATATTGGACTTCGTTATCACTTCATCAGATCTCTATTGGAAGATGATGTGTTAATACTGGAGAATATTCAAGGAAGCAAAAATCCAGCAGATATGTTAACAAAAGTGGTGACTATTGACAAACTGAAGTTGTGCTCAACTTCAGTTGGTCTGCTAGAGTAACAAAGACTAGAAGAGCTGCTGCATTGATCGAGGTGTGAAGACAAATTGAAATCAGTCTTCAAGTGGGAGATTGTTGGAGATTGTTATAAAGCTCCTTAATTTAAGGAGCAAATTAAGGAGCAAAACATGGAGTAAAACATGGAGTAAAACAAGGAGCAAAACATGGTGCAATTCATGGAGCAAAACAAGGAGCTTAATTCAAGGAGCAATTTAAGGAACCATTAATTTAAGGAGTAATTCAAGGAGTGAATTTTCCTATAAATAGATGTGTAATTGTAATGAATTAATCATCCAAAGTGTTCATTCCAATTGAGAGAAAAGCTTAGAGAGAAAAGCTTTTGTGAGAGAAAATTGAGAGTAATTTCTTGAGTGTAATTGAGTTGTGAGTTGTGAGTTGTGAGTGTTGTAAACACCTTGTGTAATTTCTCCCCTTTCAGTAAAAAGATCTCCAGCAGGTCCAGAGACGTAAGCAAGATTGGTCGAACTCCGTTATCAAATTTGTGTGTTATTTTTCTATTCTTGCTTTCTCATAAATCTAACTTATCGAGAATTTGCGCTATTTTCCAACAAATATATATATATATATTCTACTCGTGCTATAAAAAATTGAAATATATGTAATGGATTATGTTTGTGTATAGGATAAATGTTATTCTATTACTTTTTATGAAAATATATTTCAATCTTTTATTTATTAAGTGAAATAAAATAATTCTATTATATTTATAAAAAAATTTATTAAATTTTATTTTATAAAAATAATAAATTTATGATGTTATACGTTTTATAAAAGGGTGGATTTTTGATATCGTATATAATACATATATAATACATACGAGATTAAAGTAAACTTTAATTAAAAGTAATGGAATTTTAATATTGTTTCTTCGATTATATATTCATTTTAGTTTTATCCAATGAGAGGTAATAATGCAGACATAAATTTAGTTAGCTTTTGTTAAGATAAACTTTGATTTAATAATAAATTATTTCAATTACTAAAAACTTCAAGTTCTAATATTGATTTCAGTATCACAACAGGTATTGAGTTTAAGCTGATAACGTATATATTGTTATTTGTTAACATGTATGGTACATTTTTGATATTTCTGTCGCTCAAAGCAACTGTCCTTCTCTGCTTTTAAAAATAACATTGATATGTTCTTAAGAGTATATAACAAACATGAGAGATGACAAACTTTAACACTTTAGGGTTCAAACATATATATATATATATATGTATGTATGTATAATGTAATACTGCATGTGTAAAGATCATCAAATATTTAATTTTAACACTTTATAAGTATTTATGAATTCTGGTTAAATATCAATAATTAATTTAAAAAAATATATGCATATTTTTTGAAACTGATAATATATGAAAAAAGGTATATAAATATATGTTAATCGTTGGATATTTGCAAACAAATTCTAATATTTATTAGACTTACGGTGATTTATTAGTTAATAAAGGTTTCGACTACTCTGTTTTATGAGTTAATATGAAACCCTAGCTTTATTAGAATGAAAACCAAACATAATTATTGTGGTTACTTATCTGAATCTTATAACGAATATATTGGGATTTGTATTATTGTGGGTTCTCATTATTTTGTTCGAATCCTAAGATATAGTTTGATCACGAAGATGTGATTAACTATAATGCAAAACATGAAGATAATTTGTATGGATGTGAGCATAAATATGTAACTTCTTTATTTAAGGGTCGTTTTATGCCTACAACTAAATGTTCAAAAAAATTTAGAGTAATTCTAATTATGCCCGTAATATTGTGTAATAATTAAAATATATTTAATTGATATTTATTATTTAATTTTTTAACAAAATGGTATCCGATATATTCCACTTGCAATAAAATTAGACGTGTTTATAACTAAATACTAAAAGTTTTGAGGTTGAAAAAATACTCTAAAAATATAATAGAATTTTGATAGATAAAAAAATATAAATAAAACTATGATAGATAAAAAAATATAAAAAATTAAATTATGGTTATCAATTTAACTTTTTTTTAATGATATACGTAATGTTATGAATATAATTATAATTATTTAATCTTTTTGAATATTTTATAACTATGAATATAAAATATAATTAATCTTTCTATAAAAAATTATAATATATTTGTGTATATATATAAGGGTTAATTATTAATATCCATCTTAGAATACTTAGAACACAAATTACTTAGTATAATTTTAAAAAGCTTTTTAGAAATGAATATAAAAAAGAATGGAAGTTGATAGTCGGAAAGGATGCGTGCATAATGTTTGTCTTGAATGAAAAGATATAAGTGAGAAAAATGGGTACTGACTATCAATTTCAATTTTTGTTAGTGTAATGCCAAACATGGAAATTTGAAGGAGACCGCTGCTAAAATCACATGTCACTTTCACCTTCAATGAGATTAGGAGAAAAATTGTTAGCTAGCTAGCAAGATATGGAGAGTTTTGTGTCTTCTTGTGATGGGACGATTCTTGCACATCCCAATTACATGATAACAAAGCTATTTTAAATAGTGTATATAAAATTTTCTACCACCATTTTTCGAATTTTAATTACCATTAAATTTAATAAATATTAAAAAATTATTATTAGATTTTTTATTATTAAACTTTATAAACGTAATAAAAATATTATCTACATACATACATGTAATTGATTAAATTCGATAATATTTTTGTTATATTTTACCAAACTTAATTAATTGTATGAAATTAACAAAAAAAAATATTTTGATGTTATTTTTGTAACAATTTTAAAATTTAATGGTATTGATGTAATAAATCAAATTTCTATTATATTTTTATAATAACTCCTAAATTTTTTGATAAAAATATATATTTAATATTTCACATTTTAAATAAATAATTATACTACTTACATACGAGACTTAAAGCATGTACCTTTTGCTATACATTTTCCTTATCAAGTGAGCAATATAACATGTTGTTAACTTTATCAATAAAAGGTATGTGTTTCGAGTCTCATGTGTAAATAGTGTAATTGAGAAAAATTAATTTGACGATTTTTAATTTATAATCATAATATGATATAAAAATCTCTTTTGATTAAAAGAGTTACTTAATCTCTTATCACTAAGAAGAGATAAGAAGAGATATAGTTACTATCACATATTATAGTTACTTAATCTCTTATCACTAAGAAGAGATAAGATGACTCTATTAAATATTATGCAAATATAAAATTGTGATTGTTTTTAAAATTAATTATTAAATTTTTTTGTAAAATAATTATAAAGAAATTAAAGTATTCTTAACAACTTATCGAATATCAGATGAAACTGTAGGTTCAGATGAAATCTAATATTACCAATTATGAACATGTAGTGTGTATAGTAACGTAAGAAAAAAATATTAATTAAGAGATTTTGGACTAATTTAAAAGTGATTTATATAAAACTTGAAATGTGATTGATTTGAGTGTCTAAGAGCGCGAGTTCTTATTAATTAAGTTTATATTTTATAATTTTAAATAAATTTAAAATTATAATTATAATATATAGAGTAATAATTAAAAATATATTTTAAAAAAATTAATATATTAATATTATAAGTTTGAATTCATTCATTTTTTTATAACCTTTGGATCTTTAATGGAGCTAATAAGACCGATTTTGATTTTTTGGGGACCTATTTGAACTAACTAACCTAAAAAAAGGTAAATAAAAATATAGATTCAATCTATTTTTGGACTCGGAGTAGTTAGTTGGGTTTAAAAACAAATATCTACACCTATTATTGAGTCATAAACTCGCTGGAATGCACGAGGGTTTATGCAACCATAGAAATATGTAATGATAAACTCTTTCTTTCTTTCATTTTCTTTCTCTAAATAAGTAATGATATTATATATTTATAATGATATATGATTTATGCATCTTTAATGATCAAATTACACCGTAATAAAGGGAGCTTATTTAAGTGCAAAGATACATCCTAAAGATTAATAAAGATCCACTTATTCATGTAAAAATTATACATTCAAAACATTAATTAAATTTTAAAATATGTCATAAAGCAAGTGAACGCAATGTAAATCTATATGAAAATACAATGTTAATATGTCTCTTAAGTACCCTTTAGGTTTACTGGGGTCTACATAGATACACTGTTATGTTAATAATCATATTCGATTATATATATTTTACGTAATTTTTTTATTAATAATCATCGGTTATAAATAATTAATAATATTTTTACATTTAATCATATTTTTTATTTTTTAAAAACTAACATGATTATCCTGTTAAGTAAGTTATCTAAAATATGAATTTTTTTTTCAATCATTAGTTATTTTTTAAGTAAAATAAAAAAATATAAATAAGAATAAAAAAATTCAATTTAATTATACAAGTAAGTTTTATATTAAAAGTGTCTTTTATTGTATAATTATATGCATATAAAAATAATATTATTAAATATTTAATTTTTATTAAAAATTTAAAGTAAAAGTCTAATCAATTACACCTCGATTATAACAAAGATCGTCAAATTTTTTTAATAACTAAGATTTTTGTTATATATAAGCATTGGCGTCTCTTTCCTCTCAGTATGAATAGAAGTAAATGATTTGCTTTTGTTTTAGTATTGGACTAGCTGGCCCTGCTCTGCTGCCTCTACTGCAAGATAGTATTGAGATAACGCTATTGTTTATTGTATGCCCACAAGATTGTTACTTCTCATCCTTGAACTTTACCAAACAGATCTAGTTACAGAGTTTTCTTACGGTTCTGGTTTTTAACAGAATTGTCCACATTCATTTCGGTACTTGGTTGCCTTCATTTTGCACTATATTGGGAAATTCAGATTGGACCTGTTTCTCAATGTGTTATATCCACCATCATGTATTCTAGTGATAAAATTGTGTCGTATGTATATTTTCTTAGATGTGAATTCAAATACTAGCTACTAGCTCAGTAAAACAATTAAAGAAATACCTGTTTGAAGTTCAATTTCCAAAAAAGGTCGTTGTAGTATAGTGGTAAGTATTCCCGCCTGTCACGCGGGTGACCCGGGTTCGATCCCCGGCAACGGCGATTATAGTTTTTTTTTTAAAATCCCCCAACGAGAACTGCACACGTGGTAAATGAACTTTACGTTTTAAAAGTTTAAATATATGATTAAAGTCACAGTAATTTCTATCCCGCCACTAATTCTATTTCAAATCTTTTTGAATCTTTTGAAAGATCTGTGACGAATGGCGAAATCAACCAAAACTCATTGAAGAAGAAAAACTTGATGGTTGGGTATCGATCGATTCTCTTTCACCTTTGGGAAGGGAAGTACTGTTGCTACTTTAGCCGGTTCGGTTTATCTCTCTTTGCCCCTCCTCAACTTCATTCTTTCATTGTTTGATTAATCATTTCGATGTTATTAATCTATTGTTGATTTCTTTTCTCCATGTATCATTATAGATTTTCTGGTTTCACCTTTATGAATTCATTCCATACAGCTTTAAGGCTAATTTGACAGTTTTTTTGAAAGTTTGATGATCTGGAAACAACCTAGGAATCATTTTGGATGAACGGTGAATGTAAGGATTATTTATTATATATGAATGGCATAATTTATGTTCATTAGAGTTCTAACTATAGGTGTCAATTAAATTAAGTTTACTCAATTCGCTTAGGTCCGGTTAATTTTATTTGAGGTTACGGTTTGTTTCATTGTTTGATGACGTTTTTTATTTTAAAATTTTGATTTTTTTCTAAGTGATTTTTTAAAAAATTATTACCAAAATATATGTTCTCATAAATCTTTTAATTTTTTTTTTGAATTAGATTTATGATTTTTTTTTCATTTTTATCAAATATTTTTTTAGAAAGTAAATTATGTCTTATGATTTTTGTATTTATAAGTATTTTAAAATAATGATTAAAAACTTAAAATTTATAAATAATAACAAAATTTTTTTTTAAGTTTTCGAAAAAAATATAAAGTATTATCAAACAATTTGTAAGTCATTTTTATTTTTTATCTCAAAAATTATTAAATAAAAATTGTTATCAAATGCAATGGTGATTATTTTTACAAAAAAATTATAAATTATAAAATTAATTATTTAATCATAAATCCAAAAATCACAATGTCTTTATTAATCTAAAATTTAATTAATTTAAATTCAACTCAGTTCTATATGTGTTAGGTGGAACATTTTATGAGTTGATTGGTTTACTCTTTTGCACAATAAAACAAAAGTTAAAAATTAATAAATTAATAAATTAAAATATATTTATAATTTTATTTATAAATAAAAATGTTAATATAAATATTACATTTTTATTATATTTTTGTAAAAAATTTAAAAGCATAGTATCTTTTTATTATAATATTTTATTGTGGTATTATCGTGTCATTTCATTAGCCTTCGTGTCTTTATCCTGATTTATGTAGTATTGTTGTCACATGATAAATTAACTGACTGTTACTTGCATATAAATATGTATCAATTTCTCCATCAATGAAAATATTTGTTGTTAAATAAATATTTATTATTTTAAAATAAAAGCAAACAAAATATTACACCCATTAAATTGAATGAAAAATTGAAAGTCAATGAAAGTAGAGGGTCAGGATGATTTGTTAAATTTCTCTTTAAAAGCTTATAAATATAAAAAAATCCCAGTCAGAGCCAAATAAGCACATTTATTAATAATCAATGTATAAATCTATTCTTTCATAATATATATATACACACACGTACTCTCTTCCTATAAGTTCAAGCAAAACACTTTTGGAATTAAGTGGATTGAAGAGAATGCACACCATGACTTTGTTTTGGCTTCAGTTGCTAAGTCTATATCTTTATTTTTTTGGAGTTCATGGAAGAAGCATGCAGAAACAAACTCAGAGCAAGATTCTTAGTCAAAAAAATTTCAAATCAATTATGGTAATATAATTAATTATAGTAACAAAATAGATAATTCACATAATTTTATTGTAACAATAATAAAAATAATTGTTAAAATATCACTAGTATACAGTAAGATTTTTCTTTATGTTCTTTTTATATTTTATAATTACAATTGTTAGCATATATTTTACTTTCCAATATCGCATTTCCTCAGCCCATTGTCAACCCTGAAGAATTTTACTGTGTTGAATTGTACAAACAACCTGCTTTTGATCATCCTTTACTCAAAAATCATAAAATTCAGGTAATATATATGCATTTGTGATGCCTTGTCTTTTATGTTGAGTATCACGTCGATTAAAGATGTCAACGAAGTACTGGTTATTAGTCTAGATGACTCTTTTTTTGAAAAGCGCATTTTGAGGGAAAGTTTTGGTTGCACATCTTTTAATTTGATATCAGAGTAGGTCCTTGGGGTCAATTGATGAGTTCCCTCACGCACACTGGCACTCGGGTTTGATAGAACTATGTTCTCCCGTTCGATGTGAGGTGGGGTGTTAAGTCCCACATCGACCAGTGATGCCAACGAAGTGCTGGTTATTAGTCTGGATGACCCCTTTCTTGATAAGCGTGTTTTGAGGAAAAAACTTTAGTTGTCTCGTTTTCAATTTGGTATCAGGGTAGGTCTCTGGGATCAACTGATGAGTTCCTTCATGCACACTGGCACTCGGGTCCGGTAGAGTTGTGTTCTCCCGTCCGATGTGAGACTCAATATTGAGTCTCACATCGATCAGGGATGCCAACGAAATGCTATTTATTAGTCTGGATGATTCCTTTCCTGATAAACACGTTTTGATGGAAAACTTTAATTTATAAATTTCAATTTTTTATAGTTTTAATCAATTTCTTTTTATATTCAAAACTTTATAATTAATTTAGAATCTTCAATATTCTAAACTATGTTCCCTTAAATCAGCATATCAAATTCTAATGCAGTGGGCTAAATGACTATTTTAAACTTTAAGGGAATAAAATTGTAATTTATAAAACCCGTATTGTGTCACTTTTCAACGTGCACTTTCGGATTGGATAATGAGATCTAGCTTTATACAAGTAACTATGATGTGCTTAGTAGTAGTAGGCTTTTATAGTATAAAATGATCGTTGAACTTTGCATACATTTTAGTAGTAATTTTAAATTTTGTTGAGTTCAAAAGTATCATAGTATTATGACCGATAATAAAATAAAATTTTAAAAATTAATAATTTATCCATTTTGCTGTCCATTTTTATAATAAATAACATAAATATTACTATAAAGAAAATAATGAAATGACTTTTGAGTATTTTTTTTAAATAAATAAAATTTTTATTTATGAGTTGTGACACTACTAAAGATTTGATGTATAATTTCATTGCTCCACTTGTCAAACATAGCAATTTTTTTATGGTTAATTATTAGTTTGCCACAATAGATACTTTTATTGGTATCTACCATGGAGCACAAGCAATGATCAACGTATATAATCCGCACACAAAAAAGAACCAAAAAAGTGCTTCTTATATTTGGGTTCAAAATGGTGAATCATCTGAACTAAACGACATACACGTTGGATGGGAAGTAAGTATCCCTTTCTGTGCTCGAATTTTGGCAAAGTAGTTGAATTAGCATATATAAAAAAAATTAAAAATATAAATATTGTGTTTTACGTTTGAAAGTAATAAAGATATAAATTAAAATGGGATATGTTATTTATCTACGGTATAATCTATTAATTTTAAATAAATTTGAAAAACAAGACTACTAGTTATATACGTGAAATGAGTATCGTTGAATACTAACTTCAAACAAAAGTATTTTTTTTTATATTTTAATTATAAGGAATGTGTTAATATCATCAAATATTGTAGGTAAATTCAAAATTGTATGTTGATAATCTTACACGATTGAATGGGTACTAGACTATGAGAAACAATCAAACTCGTTTCATTTTTCTTTTATTATATAATGATTAAAAAAATAGATAAAGATTTAACGATAATAACACAACAATTATTGGTAACAGTGTTGGGACAGCGGGTAAAGATAAAATGAATTCAACAGAGTATAATAATGACACCGGAAATTTAACGTGGTTCACCCTTTAATTTGGACTAAGTCCACGGGACAAACTCTGAAAATATTTCTTCCACTAATAAGATTAATGGGTACAAAGTGAGAGGCAATACAACAAATTGAGATAAACCCAAAATAGTGTCACACAAGTGTTTCCCACTCTCACTATTTTGTCACTCCCCCTTTAAAAAAATATCCAAATATTTTTCTAAGATATTTTCTCACACTTTCTTACACACAACACTATTTTTCTTCAAAGGAAATTGTTCCTTTGGCTTTGCTTTGCTTCACTTCTTGTTTGGTGTGTTGATATTTCTCTAAGGCAAAGACATTGCCTATTTATAGACAAAATTGCATATCAATGTTAGATGTACCTACCATTGTGGTTGTACCTACCATTTGTGGTTGCACCTACCATTGGTGGTTGCACCTACCATTTGTGGTTGCACCTACCATTGGTGGTTGCACCTACCATTTGTGTTTTCTTTCTCTTAAATGTAGGAGCGACTTACAAATCTCCCCTTCCCGACTACATAGAGGGCTCCACCAATCCAGTGGCTAAACGACAGTATTCAAAATTTTGTCTCGGGAGAATTTTTGTTAACATGTCTGATCCATTTTCTTCTGTATGGATCTTCTCAAGTTGTAATAGCTTCTTCTCCATTACATCCCTAATCTAGTGATATCTCACATCAATATGTTTTGATCTCGAATGAAAGGAGGCATTCTTTCCAAGATGGATAGCACTCTGACTATCACAAAATAACTGATAATTGTCTTGTTGCAACCCAAGTTCTTTCAAGAACTTTTTCATCCATAGCAACTCTTTACATGCTTCCGTTGCTGCTATAAACTCTGCTTCGGTAGTGGACAATGCAACACATTTTTGTAACTTTGATTGCCATGACACAGCTCCCCCTGCAAATGTAATTAGGTAACCTGAAGTGGATTTTCTGGAATCCACATCACCAGCCATATTTGCATCTGTGTATCCAAATAACACAGGTTTATCATTTCCAAAACATAGGCATATTTTGAAAGAACCTCGAAGATACCTGAAAATCCATTTCACTGCAGCCCAATGTTCCTTTCCAGGATTTGAAAGGAATCTACTCACAATTCCAACTGCATGAGTGATATCTGGCCGTGTACAAACCATGGCATACATTAGACTTCCAACTGCTGAAGCATATGGAACCTCTTCCATCTCTTCCTTCTCTTTGTCTGTAGAAGGGCTCTGCTTAGAAGTTAGCTTAAAGTGATTAGCAAGAGGACAACTAAACGCTTTAGCTTTATTCATATGAAATCTCTGAAGTACTTTCTCAATGTACTTCTCCTGTGACAACCATAATTTCTTGGCGCCTCTGTCTCTAATAATAGTTATGCCAAGAATCTGTTTTGTTGGTCCTAAGTCTTTCATGGAAAAAGACTTACTCAACTGTGTTTTCAAGTTGTTGATTCTGGAAATATTTTGGCCAACAATCAACATATCATCCACATAGAGCAAAAGAATAATAAAATCATTATTAGACAATTTCTGCACAAAAACACAATGGTCTGAAGTAGTCTTTTTGTAGCCTTGCTCCCCCATAACAGACTCAAACTTCTTGTACCATTGTCTTGGTGCCTGTTTTAAGCCGTATAGACTTTTCTTCAATTTGCAGACATAATCTTCTTTTCCCTTTTGCTGAAAACCCTTTGGTTGCTCCATGTATATCTCTTCTCTAAGTCACCATGTAAGAAGGCAGTTTTGACATCCATTTTCTCAACCTCCAAGTCAAGACTTGTTGCTAACCCTAGCACAGCATGGATGGATGTCATTTTTACAACTGGAGAGAAAATCTCGTCAAAGTCAATACCTTTTCTTTGGCTAAATCCTTTGACAACCAATCTGGCTTTGTATCGCGGACTGGAAATGTGTCCTTCATGCTTCACCCTAAACACTCATTTATTTTTCAAGGCCTTCTTCCCTTTGGGAAGTTTCATCAACTCAAAGGTTTTGTTCTCATGCAAGGACTTGATCTCATCTTGCATGGCTTCAATCCATTTTTGTTTGGATTCGTCATCCATAGCCTCTTCATAACTCTCAGGTTCTCCCCCATCAGTGAAAGTTACATACTCATCTAGAGGATATGAGATAGAGGGTCGTCTCACTCTATCACTTCTTCTCAGTGGAACAGGAGAAGCCACAGGTGTTGGTACTGGATAATGAATATCATCATTTCTCTCATCTTCAGAACCAACTTCTATGGGGGCATCATCTTCATCAGGTGGATAAACCTGGTCTTCATCTCCAACTTGTCTTGGCACTGATGTTGGAGGAATTAATTCCAAATCTGATGAGTCACCATTGGAATTAGGAACATCTTTCTTCATTTTGATAATATCTTCAATGGTCTCATCTTCAACAAATACAGCATCACGGCTCCTGACAAGTCTCTTTGCAACTGGATCGTAAAATCTATAGCCAAATTGATCTTGACCATAGCCAATAAAAATACACTGTCTTGTTTTGGCATCAAGTTTGGATCTCTCATCCTTGGGGATATGAACAAATGCTTTGCAGCCAAACACTCGCAGATGATCATAGGAAACATCCTTTCCTGACCACACTTTATTTGGAACATCCATCTTGAGAGGAGTACAGGTGAAAGATTCAACACATGTGCAACTGTGAGTATGGTTTCACCCCAAAAAGTTTTAGGCAACTTTGCATGTGAGAGTAGACATCTAACTCTCTCCATCAAAGTTCTATTCATCCTCTCAGCTAAGCCATTCAACTGCGGTGTCTTTGGAGGTGTCATCTGATGCCGAATACCATGCTTTTTGCAATAAGCATGGAAAGGTCCTGTGTATTCTCCACCATTGTCTGTCCGGATGCACTTCAACTTCTTTCCAGTCTGTCTCTCAACTGAGGCATGAAATTCTTTGAAGACATCTAGCACTTGATCCTTTGTCTTTAGAAGATATACCCACATCTTCCTTGAATGATCATCAATGAAAGTCACAAAGTATTGAGCACCACCAAGTGACTTTGACATTGGTCCACACAAATCTGAATGAATCAGATCTAAAATATTATTCATTCTGGAAGGAGGGAAGCTCTTGAAAGCAACCCTATTTTGCTTTCCTGCTAGACAATGAACACATTTCTCCAAATGTACTTCATCCATTCCAGGTAATATCTTCTTTTTGGCTAGACTTGTCAAACCTTTTTCACCCATGTGACTGAGTCTCTTATGCCATAACTCAGCTGCACTATCTTTCTCTATGGCATTTACTGTGTCAGTGGAGAGCTTTGCTTGCATTATATACAGAGTTGTATGCTTCTCACCTCTAGCCACTACTAAGGAGCCTTTTGTAAGTTTCCATTTGTCATAAATGAAGAAGCTACAATATCCTTCATTTGCAAGTTTGCGCACAGAGATCAAATTCAGGCGCATATCTGGAATATGCCTGACATCCTTCAGAAATAGTCTGGTTCCGTTCTCTGTTTCCAAGCAAACGTCTCCTCTACCTACTACCTTTGACATGCCTTCATTTCCCATTCTAACAACACCAAAACTTCCAGGTGTGTATGATGAGAAAAATTCTCTACGCGATGTAGCGTGAACTGTAGCACCACTATCAATCACCCAACTGGTCTCGTGTGATGCAAGATTGATAAAATCTTCATCATAAACGATATTGAACTCGTCTATGGTATTTGTTTGCTCATCATCACTGTTGTCGTCCTTCTTCGTTACTTTGCCTTTGTTCGTTTCTTGTTCCTTTTTGAACACCCGACAAAATTTCTTAATGTGGCCCTTCCTCTTACAGTGATGGCATTCAACATTAGCAAATTTGTTTGATTTGTCTCTGCTCTTACTTCTGGGTTTTTTTTTCTTTGTACAGTCTCCTTCCTCTAGACTCTGTGATAAGGGCTTGTGCTTCTGAATCTCTTTCCTTGTTTTGTTTCTCATATGAGAACAAGGCTTCTACAACAACTTCAAACTCCATCTTGTCTTTTGCATAAGTCAGAGTTGTTGTGATATGATTATATGATGAGGGTAGTGATGCCAACAACATCACAGCTTTCTCTTCATCGCCAAAACTCACATTAAATCTTGCTAAGTGAGAAAGCTTGCTGTTGAAATTGCTAACATGCTGCATCATGCTCACATTATCTTCCTTCCTCATCTAATATAACTCCTTCCACAAATAAAATTTATTAGCAAGCTTCTTTGACATGTACACGTTTTCTAGAGTCTCCTATGTTTCTTTAGCAGTCTTGCAATTTTTTGATTCAATATTTTGCAAGTCACTGTCTGAGAGATTTAGACGGATTGTACTAGCTGCAATCTCATCTATTTCCTCCCATTGTTCCTCGGTGACGGTTGCTACCTTCTTTTCTTTTCCCAGCAATGCCTTATGGACCTTATGTTGAATGAGAATATCTTTCATCCTTCTTTGCCATAAAGAGAAATTATTATTGCCATTAAATTTCTCAATATATACCTTTTGGCTTGACATTTTTTTTCGCTGTGTTTCTTTTTCTGTAAATCAATACACCCTGGACCTAATAAAATCTTTTCTGATGTGGAAGATCAGTCTATGCTGTAACCACATAGCATATTAATAATTTTACTAGACCATCTCTGATACCAGTTGTTGGGCACAGCGGGTAAAGATAAAATGAATTCAACAGAGTATAATAATGACACCGGAAATTTAACGTGGTTCACCCTTTAATTTGGGCTATAAGTCCACGGGACAAACTCTGAAAATATTTCTTCCACTAATAAGATTAATGGGTACAAAGTGAGAGGCAATACAACAAATTGAGATAAACCCAAAATAGTGTCACACAAGTGTTTCCCAAACTCACTATTTTGTCACTCCCCCTTTAGAAAAATATCCCAATATTTTTCTAAGATATTCTCTCACACTTTCTTACACACAATACTATTTTTCTTCAAAGGAAATTGTTCATTTGGCTTTGCTTTGATTCACTTCTTGTTTGGTGTGTTGATATTTCTCTAAGGCAAAGACATTGCCTATTTATAGGCAAAATTGCATATCAATGTTAGATGCACCTACCATTGTGGTTGTACCTACCATTTGTGGTTGCACCTACCATTTATGGTTGCACCTACTATTGGTGGTTGTACCTACCATTTGTGGTTGCACCTATCATTTGTGTTTTCTTCCTCTTTAATGTTGGAGGAACTTACAAACAATAATTTTTTTTAATGAACATCAACTGGCAGATAACTATCAAAAAAACAAGTTGTTACGATACACTTTGTCCTGATTTTGTTCAAGTATATCAATACTTTCATTTTGGTGAAGAATTAGGTTCTTACGTCTCTAGGGTTGAGAACAATATGTAGTTAAAGTTTTAATAATTCAGGTAATATATATACTCTTAGAAAAATGTTTGTACATCTATTTATCTATCTATACCAATAATTAAGGTAAAATTTTAACTATTTATTGTCACAATTTATTATACTATTGTTTTTTTGAATGTTTACGTTAAAAAGAATAATTTTTTCTCCCCTGTTAATTATAAATTTGATTAAATGTTGGTTGATGTTTACAACGGATTTTAAACGTGACTTAATATTAGTTGACGTTATACGACCGATGTTATGTACCATATGTTACTAATTCTTATTTTACGTTGAAAGACATGAAAAAATTGAGTTACAAAGTTACATACTAACTTATGTCTAGATAAATATATCAACAAATTGTTAGTAGATATTGGTTTAAGTGATTCTAAAGCATCCTCTACCCTTGAAATGATTTCTTCATTTCTTTAATTAGTTATAATTTAATTAAGTTAAAACAATATCTATTTAATACATTTAAAAAATAAAAATAAAATAAAATAAAAAAATTTATTTTTATTCTTATGTTGTTATTTTTAATGAAAATATGACTAAATTTTTATAAAAATAAATAAATGATCTAAATGTCATTTTTATAACAAATAATTGGTACATCTAATATGCTCATAATTTCTCAAACCAGTGAGCCAAATCCAAATCCCACCACACAGATTAAAGAGTCTTGAGTCGTGAACCTGCCTGCAAAACTTCAGCTTAATCGGACCACAAACAGCCTTCGATCGGAACAATTGATGAAGACTAGCTGTAGAGGAAAAAACTGCTCAGTTTTTCTGCTAGCTGCTGCCTTTGCTGCTGCAATTTTGAAATTCTACATAATAATATCTCATAAAATCACTTCCACTCGAAGGCTTTTCATCCGAAGTCGCTATCAATATTCTATTTTTTTTTTTTTTGGTAAATCGAATTTTTTTTCTCACGTAAACCAAAGAGCAAGAATCATATTGGGTGTATTAACCACTAGTACTGCACTTATTCAATTTGATTAGAGCTCAATTGCAAGTTTGTTCAGATTAGATGATTGTGCAAACTAGTTTGACCAAGAGATTAGGTGAGAAATTTCCAAAAGCATATATATATATATATATATAAAGGGCTGTTGGTCTTAATAAAATCCCTATATTTTAAACTTATATACTGACGATTTGAAACAATAGAAAGGAATGTAGAATAGAAGAAGACGTAAAACTAAGAATAATTATAGGATTTTTTTGCTAAATCTTATATTATTAATTGTTATCTGTTTCCTATTAATATTAGTTATTAAAAAAAATAAAGAATTAAGTTGAATTTTTTACACTGGTGTTAATAGTCATGTTGTGTAAAATAATATCTCTAAAAGAATATATTATTTTATTGGACATTATTTATTTTGCTCTAAATTTTGGTTAAAGATGGAACATTATATCTTTTTCTTTCCTTGTTCTAACTTCTCAAAATTTAGGATGATATACATATATATATATATATGCAGGTTCAATTCTAAGCCATTTCGCAAAGAATACCTCACATGGGTGCGTATTACTTGCTGTAATTGGAATGTCCATTTTGACATGATGAAAAGGGCAATGGAACAATTTTAAATATTGGGGAATGCTAATCAGAAATAAATTTTCCCATTTCTTTTAACTCACAACTTACCACTTATACGATGGCATGTGTTAATATTATGGTAAAAAATAATTAATTCTTTAATTTTTAAAACAATCTCACACATATAAAAAATATGGATAAAGAAATGAACTTAAAAATAAGTGATATTAACATATTTCTTAAACATTTGGCTTAATTATAAGAGTAAAGGAATACAAAAGGATTTTGGAAAACAATAAACTTAGTATTCTTAAAATTTATAATAAAAAATACACTTTTATATTGAATTTATATATCACTTCATCGTTTTAAATTAAATATCATTTAATTGTTTTACATTCAAGTTAAATTACGGTCACGTAGATTCGTTAAATATTAAATTTTATCTAATTAAATTATATTAAATATTATTACTACGTTATTTGTGTTGTTATAAGTTTTATAAAAAAACATTTTATTTTTATTTTTTAAAATAAGAAAGTTCTTATATTTTTCCCTAAAAACCGGCAGAAAATGAGATTCTAAAAATATTATCTTCCTGCATATAGCCCATACTAAATTAACCTCCCTCCCCTGTCTTATTCTTTAGCCCTAGTTTAGCTTAATTTTCGTTTTCTATTTTTTGCCTATCAAACCAAATTCAAAAACAATATTCCCCTACAATTCATATACAGAAAATAGATATAAACAACATTTGCGAATATACTTGTATAAATATGGATGAATAAATCTCAGCAGATAATGCTCTCAACTCTAGTGAAAGAAACCTCTAGAAAATATCTGTATAGATCATGAAGTTTGATATTAACAATGAAAATAACTTATTATTATTTTTAAATGAAATTGTCTCAACAGTTTTTTTTTTTATGATATATGCAGAGCAGGGGATATGTTTAAATTAAATTTATTATTTTCACGATAATAAGAAAAGTTTATTAAAAAACTACAAAATAAAATAATATCCTTAAAACTTTTAATAACAAAAATAATATCTACTTACATTAAATGAGATCCAATTAAATACAAATAATATTAAACGCACCATCGGAGTTTAATTTAAAAAGCATCTTATTGAAAGTGTTATTTTTTTTTTATTTTTCAAGTGTATTTTGTAGGTAATAAGATTGTCAAAATAATTTTTATTATTGTTACAATAAAATACATAAAATGTTCATTTTATCTCTATAATTAATTAGACCTTGATACTACTGTTATTAGATAGACTTCTCGTTTTTATGTAAATAATAATTTGCATTATATTAAGATTGCTAATGAATATTTATTGTGCTAATAATAATTTAATATCCATTAAAAAAATCTTTTAATATTTATGAGTCCCATATTCGTAAGATATAATTTTTTTTTCTTTCATAAATACCCCTTTCATATATAAAAAGCACTAATTTTTAAATCAAAGCGATAATCATCAAAGGTGCTATCAAAAAGCAAGAATGTTGTGTATTTACCAATAGTGCACATTACTCAAATGAACTGGAGCACAATGGTTATTTACTATAAAATTATAGACAAAGCCTACATGTATAATACTACAAAAGAAAAAGCCTACACACGCTAATTCTAGTATCAGCTACTAACTATAGGTTTTTCTTCAAAAGAAGAAGAAGATCCTTAAAGCAAATAATTCCTCTGATATATATATATATATATATATAGGCCAGTCCTCTACGGCACATCTAAACAAACCTTATATAGCAAATCAGATCCTTAAAGCAAGCAATGTGGATATATTTAGAAGTTAGTCAATTAAATTAATTTTACTTGTGTGCTAATTTAGAAGCTAGCACAGATATACGTAGTACTAGTAGATGTAATTTTATATGGAAATAAACTAGGGAAAAAGTTAAAACTAAGCAGGTAATTAGTACTGGTTGCAAAATATACATACATGCACTTATGTTAAGCAATGGACAAAATTGTAACTAAACAGCATAATAGATTATAAGTAAGGAGGCCTATGAGACGTAGTCTATTGATAGTACGTAGTACATAGTAAAGTCTGTATATATATATATACATGCACGTACTCTATATTTGTGCAGTAAGAAATTGATTTCTGGTTTGTTTATCAGCTCTGCTTTCTAAGACAATTTCAAAGATCAGTGAGGAAATCTGATTACTTGGCATTGCGTTTGGGGTGAGTATCTGATTTGTGTAGACATGTATACTTCTTTAATTTTCATGTTTAATTCTCTTGATCCTTCTTCTTCCTAAACTTCAATTCATGTTAACATTCATAACACACCATTAATTACATTTTCTGTTAATTAGCACCATTATTTGTTATCTTAAATAAATATCTCATTCAATTGTATTAATTCGAAGAACACAGTAAATGAGATGACGTATGATCATTGATCAGTGTAATTAATTAATCTCTGTGTTTTATTAATATGATCATAACAAATGGTTTAAAAAAACCCACTTAAATTTCTAAGGTACGTAGGTAATAATTTAACATCTTCCTTCTTTCTATTGTTGCAGGATTGGATATATATATATATATATATATACACACACAAAAATGGGTGTTACAAATCCGTTATATGGCAGTGAGGACATGTCTTCAACAGAGAAAATTTCAATTTATGTTTTACTAGGTGGTATGGTAATTTGTTTTTTAGTTGTTTTCATATGGATATATATATGCAAAGATTTTAATATTCGTAGGGGCGTGGATCCTCTTGTACGTGAGAGGATGTCTTCCACTACTTACTTTGTAGATTTAGAACTCCCATACAACGAGGACACATGTCCGTTATGTTTAGCGGAGTTTACAGACGGAGAATCTTTGTTAATTCTACCATCTTGTAATCATGTATTTCATTTAGATTGTATAGACATATATATGTCTAATAATTTTAATTGTCCTTGTTGTCGTCAAATGATTTTAGCTAATGCATAGACATCATATTATAAATGTTAATATTTGTTTTTTGAATTTAGTTTCAATAAATTATTATTATTATTATTATTATTATGTATTAAATATTTTAATGTAAATTCGCTATATTGGTTATCATCACATTTTTCTTTTCTTCTTCTAACTTAGAAAATGAAAATAAAAGTCTTAATAACAAAACATGCATGCATTTAGGAAAATGGTAAACAAATTTAAAGAGAAAATATAAAAATTTGAAAATAGTGACACTTAGGACTGTTTTGGGCTCAGTAGTTGTAATCAGTTCCTTATTTTAGATTTCTTTCTAAAAATATTTATGTAAAAGCTGGCAAAAATATAAATGCAAACGCTTTTTAATATACAGGTCATATAAAATAAAACCCATGCATATTCTATTTAAAATGTAACTCTTAAAAGTATTTGAGAAATCAATTTCCAAAAAGACCTCCCACTTTTATATATAACTTGGTAAATTATGCTGGTTATCAACTTTGATAAAAGGTTTAGTAATATTTTTTATACATCTATCGATAACTATCCAACAAATAATAGATGACATTTAGTAAACTTTATAAGAAAAAATTTAATTGGTAATACTTCCACTGCTTAATTAAATGTGTTATTAACAAAATAACAACTTTTTTATTTTATATCAAGTCAAAATTTAAGAATTAATAATAAGTTTTATCTTCCACCAAAATATTCTTATTTTTTATTCTCTTTCTAAATTTCCTAAAACCTTCTAAAACTTTTACCTTTTAACAAAGTGGTAATTAATAAAGTGATTCCAAACATATCACCATAATATATCAAATCAAAGTCTGGATGAGAGAAATACGATGCCATAAAAATCATCTCAATTGGAGTTCGAATGCACTACCAGGCATTGACTGAAGCTTGTTGCTATAAACCACGAAGTTGAACTAAGTTAGGTCGAGTAGAAACCAAGTTAGAACTAACTAAATTGAGTTGAGTTGGATCGAGTTTAAAATGAGTCAATACCCTTTTAAGGTATTTCATTGTTCTGAATCCATATGTGGAGTTAGAGTTTTATAATTCTAAATTTATTAATAGATATAGCTAATAGTACGACATCATTTTAAATCCATGATGACTTTATAAAAGTAGAGTCATCAGTACATTTTTTTCCTTAATAAGTTGCTTGTTTTATTTAATAAGCATCATTTTTGGGATTAAAAATATTAAAATATTAAAATATTAAAATATGAGCTTTCTAGTGAAAAGAGGCAAACATACGTTTTTAGTAATTTCTTGGTTTTTTTGAAATTTTTATAAATTTTTAATATAAGACCAATCAAAAGCTACCACGTGGACCACACTCAAACAGAGAAGGCCAATCACACAACATCGCGTGTACGATGTGATGTAGTGCCTTGCCACATGTTGGCACAACGTTCATTTCAATTTTTTTTGCTTGGTCAATGCTTTCGCCATGCGTCATCACATGATTCATCCATCCTTTCCACTAGTACGCCACACAATCCAGAAAGGCAAATTACAACTCACCATATGGTGATGACTCAACTTGTGTTAACTAAGACCAATCTCTCATGCCATGCGTTGCATACTGATTCACCTAGTGAATACCGTGTGATGATATAATATTTTACCTCAATTATGATTTTAATTTTTCTATATTATCTAATCTGATTTTTATGTAATTAATTGTTTGGCCAATAATTGATCTATAGAGACAATTAAATAGATTTGAGAGAATTATTTAAATGTTTATCTTGATTAAATAACATGCATAGTATATAGGAAGATATATATATATTCTTATATATGTGATCTATAATTGATAAACTTAATGTATAGTATGTAATTTAATTGACATATGATTAGGTGATGATTGTTTGAGCAAAGTTATGTCATAGCCTTCAAGAAGATTGTGTAAAGTGTTAATTGAAGGTTGAGTCTCATGCATGTTCATATTAGACACAAAAGAAAGATATCGAGAGCTAAGACCTTCTAACATATTGTGAATCAAATCTCTCTCCCTCGTTAAAGCACCCACGAAGGCAAGTTGTCCATATAAGGCCACCAATTTTTCTCTAAATGATATACCACTACTAAAGTAACTAAGCATAGAAGAGGAAACTGATCTATAGATATGCCCTTTAACTATGAAATTCAATCAACTTCAATTCAAGAAAGTAGAATTAGAACTCAAAGATCCACTTAAAAACTTTGGAGAAGGGATCAATGACCCATCAATTACTCATTCTAGGACATATGTATTAACATATGAGACAATTTGATCTTTCTAGATCGAATTCATACTCATAAGAGGTGATAAAGAGTGTTTTGTTGCTAGAACATCAATAGGATTTATATTCCTAACACATCTCCAACAAGATTGTGAACGTGAGGATTGAAACTAGTGGTTACATTAGATCTGAAATGATGATTAATGTTTAATTTAGGCCAAACTTCATCTCAAAATCTAAGTTATGAGATGTAGGATTGCCCTCATTTATATATAAGGTAGATATTTCATGCTCAGTCGATGTGAGACTTTTTTAACATTCTCCCTCACATCGGCAGTTTATCGATGGACGGTGGTCGACTTACAGCTGCGTGTCACGGTGTGAACTTGACTGTTTTGATACTATGTTAAATTTGGGCCTAACTCCATCTCAAAACTCAATTTATGAGATGAGAGATTACCCTTATTTATATATAAGGTGAATACTTTATGTCCAGTCGATATGAGACTTTTTTAACAATTAACTAGTAAAATTGAATTATTGTCGTTCACTCCTGGTGTGGACAAAGAACCCAAAATGACGTTTTTATAAGATTGATCACCTATAACTTATTTGCCATAACTAAAGCTTTTAAGCTTAGGCACTTATGCCATTCAAAGAAAGAGAGAGTAGGAAAACTGAATTTCATTTAGTGTATGTAAAGCTTATATTGAACTGTACATAATATCTCCCCATTTATAACAAGAGCCTAACATATGTATAAGTTGTACTGTTTGCTCTAGTAACTAATACTCAAGATCCTAACCGACTCTAATTCATAAAATGCTCAACATAATGTTCGGTCAAATTTATCATTTATTTTTATTATAATAGCCCTGGCCTCCAGAAAAAAATATGGATCTTGTGTAAAAGTAAAAGTAATTCGTAGTTGTAGATGAAGAAGCCCTTTTAATATTGTTGTTTTGAATTTTATAAATTCTACCGCTCCTACACAAGCACAATACGCACGGGGGACACAAAAAACAATATCCACTAAGAAACAAAACCCTATGTCTATTAGTATCTTTGATTTGGTGCTATAAAATGGCTTTTAAATGGTACAGTTAAAAGCTCTTCAGACGTATATGTTCATGAACTTTATACACAATAAAATAATAATTGGTGCATATTATTATGGCCCAATAAGTTTATTAAGAATACATACTAATTTTATTCATTTAGTTATTTGGTTGCATTATATCATATGTTAATCCATATAATAAAATTTCTAAAAAACATATGCCTTGACACGAAACGCATGTGCTTTCAGAAATTTTCAAGGACTAATTTTGAATCAATGCACTTTAGTATCTGAAAATTTAGTGAAATTTTTTTTTTCCAAAATTTCTAATTTCTATAATGTATATCATGTCATGTATAGTATATACATTATTAATTTACAACGTAATAAAATAAAGTAATTTTAGGAATTTTTGTTTACAAATTTTAAAAGAATCCTATTTTAAGCCCTCAGATTTTAATAAATGACATTGAATGAAATTTTGAAAGAAAAACGCACAAGATTGATTGAAATGTTGAAAGAAAAACGCACAAGGCTAGGGATTTGGATGTTTAATGCATGTTCCGCATTTAAGGAAAATGAAAAGGTCAAAGGAAATTTCATTAATAATAATATACTGTGAGTATCACAACTTAAATTATTATTAACATAAAATTAATTTATTAAGGATAATTTTATTAACAAGTGACAATTATGTATAATTAATTGTAAATATATAATAAATAAATTATATATTTTTATTGTGGTATGTTATTATCACTTAGAATAAAATGCAAATAAAATAGCACACCATTAAATTTAACTATACAAATAAAGTCAATAAAATAGGAAGAAAATACCAACATTTTTGTTACTTGCTGTTTTGCTAGATTTCAAATTTTTATAGAAAACATTTTGATGGAATAAATACAGTAAATTCATGGATGAACCTAACATTTCGATAAAAAAAAATCAATAAATGAAGTACCCATATGAAAATATGAAAATGAGCTTTTAGATATATCCGAAATATTGAAAAGTTTTCAAGCAAGAATGAGAAACAAATTAGAAACTTTAAATAAAAAATCAATTTAATTAGCTTAAATGGCACCATTTTCAATAATTTCAATAATAATTGAATTAATGAAACAAAAAAAAAAAGAAATATTGCATAGAATAAGTGACATAAATGTTGGCCAGCCTGGTTATTTGTTAACCGATGTAAGCTTTCAACACCACTATATATCATAAATTGTTGCATTTTTATGCTGATAAGTTTTCGTTTTCATAATTGGTACAATTCCTAGAGGACAACCTCCTCTTTGCAAGTGGGCTTCTGATGTATTATTAGGTAAATCTTTTAAGAAACTTGGTCTCATCTGCAATATAAAATTAATGTAAATATTAAAATGCTTTTTGTTATGAAGATATCATGTTTTTTTCATTGTAGGCACACTAATCATGTATCTCTAGTAGAGATAAAATATTACAGAAGATAATAATATACATGTTGGAATTTAAAAGAATTATTAGATTTTTAATCAATTACGCCAGCCTATAACTCTACAAAACTTAACATGAAAGCCTACTAAGCACATCATAATTACTAGTATAAAGCTAGATCTCATCATCTAATCCAAAAGTGCCCTTTGAAAAGTGACACGCCAGGTGTTTTATAAATTACAAATTTATTCCCTTAAACATTAAAATAATCATTTAGTTCCCCATTTAAATATGTTATTCTTATTTAAGGGAACAATATTTTTTAGAATATTGGAGATTCTAATCATTTTTCCTCATCTTTTATGTCTTATATTTTTGTTCTAAAGTTTTACCATTCCTCAAGGATATATAGTTGTACTAGTCATTACATTCTTTTCGTAGGTTTATAATTGTGTCACTTAGAATGTTACTTTAAGACCTTTGACTTATAGCATGAGTAAGTTGCCTCATTTGTTTCTCAAAATTTTGAATTAAAGCCCCTTTAGTTGATACTTTTGCACTAAATGATTGGATAAAGTCTTTCATCATCCTTATTAAGGCATTTTTATTGTCCTCAATAGGTGGTTTCTTCTCTTGAGTTTGTCATTAATGTGGTTGTTGGAAACCAGGTGGTGAAAATGTTTGATGCTTGAATTAATTACCATCTTGATTGTTGTTATTCCAAGAAAAATTTGGAAGTTGTTTCCATCCTGGATTATATGTGTTCGAGTATGAATTATTGTTTCGATTCACATTATCCATATAGCATACAGATTCAGGATTATTTGGACAATTATCAAACAAATGAGCTACTATACAAAACACACACGACACTCATGAATCTTGGACATGGTTTATACTTACTGGGGAGTTTTGAGCATTTAAAAGATGAACCAAATATGACATTTGAGCTGTAAGTATTATGATATCATTTACCTCATGCACTCTGACTACTCTTCTTGTGGTTGTCATTCTGTCAATTGGCTATTGATAATTATTGTTAGCCATTTTCTCAAGTAAATCATAACCTTGATTGTTAGATTTGGCTAGCAAAGCTCCATTAGCATATGCATCAACAATAGTTCTTGTTTGAGCATTGAGACCATTGTAAAAAGTTTCTATTTGAATCCAAGAAGGGATACCATGATGAAGACACTTAGAAATTTCTTGAATCTTTTCCATGCTTCATACAAAGATTCTTCTTCGTATTGTTGGTATGAAGTAATGTCATTCCTAAGCTTGGCATTCTTTATTAGTAGGAAGTATTTAATCAAGAATTTATCCGCCAAACCATTCCAAGTTGTAATTGAATCAGTTGACAAAGAGTTTAGCCAAGCTCGAGCATAGTCGTAAAGAGTAGGAGAACAATCTAAGCCTAAATTTCTCCTCACTCACACCACTAAACTTAAATGAATCTACAACTTCAATAAACAATCTGAGATTAAGATGATGATCCTCTGTTGGTAATCTATTGAATTGTCTAATTGTTTGTAGCATTTGAAACATCATTGACTTTAACTCAAACTGATTAGCTTGAATATTTAGCCTGGTAATACTTGGATTCAGCTCTTCCAATGTAGATTTTTCATATTCATTCATAGTTCTATCCCTATCATCTATCAGAAGTATCTGATTGTTCAAGTTTGGCTCATTATTGTTTATTTCTAATAGATTAACCATTTTTTTCATCTTAAGTCACAAATTGTTTTCTAATTGATCTCAAAGTACGCTCAATTTCAAGATCTAAAAGTAAGATTTCTCCTTTATGAACTCTGCTCATGCAATAAACTTAACTATGTTTCTACAATATTAAAGGAAATATCTAAATAAAAATAAAAATAAAAATTAAATAAATAAATTAAAATTTTAAAAAAAGAATAAAGAAAATAAATAAATAAATTAGTGAGTAAAAAATTAGTAAATTAAAATAAAAATTAAAGTAAAAAAATAATTTTTAAAATTTATAATCCCCAACAACGATACCAAAATCTTGATTAACACACAAAGTATGTACAATGAATATATAAGTATAAGTATCACAGCAAGTAATATAATGATAAAAAAATATCACTCACAATTAAATTATTTTATTAGAAACTAATTTTTAAAATTAAAAAAAAATCAATTTTTTTGTGTTTTATATTTTAAGGAATTAAAGTTAAAATAACTAAAAGTAAATAGCAATAATTAATTAAATCAAATTTGGTAACTAAGAAAATATATGAGAAAATATCTAAGAATACTTAATCTCACAATTTTTTAAATATGTAAATAACTAAAATCCTCCCAATATAATTATTAATTAATTACATGATTAATTTAATATAACTTAGCATGTATTTATCTCTCAAGTAAACTACACACCATATAGTAATTAATTTAATCACACTCTCATGTGAATTAAATTGCATACTACTCCTTTTGAATTTTTATATTTTTTTCCCTTTTTAGCTCCAAAAACTAATTAAAATTATGCTAATAGCTGCTCATTAGGGTTTATGGTGTGATTAAGGACTTAAATATAGCTTAGGTGTAATCTGGATTGTTAGATTAGGTTCAGATCTAGGGTTGAGATCAAAACAAGTAAAATTAACAATGCTAACCAATGATATCATGATACATGGCACACAGAATTTATTGGGTAAATTAGAGCACGACGTGTGGTAAGAGAGATCGGTTCGAGTAAACGTATGTTGAGTTAATACCGCTCGACACAATGTGATTCACCAATGTAGATGTATGGTGTGTTGGTGGATCGAGGGGAACAATCGCGTGACGACATGTGACAGTGTTGTTTGACCGTGCTCCAAACTCGGATTTAACGTCATGCCGTCACGTGTCATGCGCTTCTTCACTCCTCACACATATCAATTTATGATTCATTGTCCCTACTTGTGTAGCATTCTTGTGGCTTGTCCATACAGCTCCCCTGCTTGTGTGGTAGGCCATGTGGTAGCTTTTGACTTATTATAAGTTGAAAATTTATAAAAAATCCATAAAAGTTTTAAAAATAATTTAAAAATTATATTTTCATATATTTTCACTAAAACATTTATATTTTAATATTTTTATTTCAAAAAGTACCATTTATTGTATAAAATAAATAAATATTAAGTAAATAAGTGGACTAATGACTCTATTTTCATAGTCATCATTCTTTCACATGATTATGTAGTATTGTTGTTACATAATAAAATATAAATTAGATGATTCTTACTTGTATATAAAATTTAATCATCTTCTCTCTATTAATGAAAATATTTAGTTATTAAAAAAAATATTAATGAAAATATTTAGTTATTAAAAAAAATAGATGCATGATTTAAAAAAAGGAGGAAGAATGAATAATTTTTTTTTTTGAATAAATTCCATTCATTTTACTTTTGAAAGGAGAAAAACTCCAAATTCTGAAATTTAATGAATGTTTGGAATGTAAAGAAAATGGAAAGAGTTGAATGAATCTCATTGATTGTCAAATAAATATATGTTATTTTAAAATAAAAGCAAACAAAATAAAAGTCAAAGAAAATAGAGGGTAAGGATGATTTGTTCAATTCTATTTAAAAGCTTATTAATGTAAAAAAAAAAACGGAAGAATGATTAATAAATATTGAATAAATTCCATTCATTGTACTTTTGAAAGGAGAAAAACTCCAAATTCGGAAATTTAATGAACGTTTTGAATGTAAAGAAAATGGAAAGAGCTGAGTGAATCTCATTATTTGTCAAAGAAATATTTATTATTTTAAAATAAAAGAAAAAAAATATTACGCCCATTAAAATGAATGAAAAATTGAAAGTCAATGAAAATAGAGAGTAAGGATGATTTGTTCAATTTCTCTTTAAAAGCTTATATATAAATATCAAAAAGAGAAATATGCTTTCACTTAGTAAAAACAAATGTGTAATTTTATAGTTTATTTTCGTAAAATATGTGAAAGAATAACTAAAATTATTTTTTAATAATATTTTAAATAAAATAATATTATTTTTTTAATACTTTATTTGTAATGGTAAATAAAGAAATAATAAATAAATATTACTTTTATTGTGTTATTTTATCATAAAATTATTAAAATATTAAACAAATAGTAAAACTTTATCATAAAATTATTAAAATATTGAATAAATAGTAAAATTTATTATTTTTAATATCTTCAACAAAATATAAATAACTAAATTACACATTTCATGATGTAAAATATTAATTGATACAAATATCTTAACTAAAATATCCTTTTCGACACCTTATCCTATAAAAAAATCTGAATCAGAACCAACTAAGCGTATTTATAAATAATCAATGTATAAATCTATATTCTTTCGTAATATTTATGTATATATATACGTGCTCGTGTAAGTTCAAGCAAAACACCTTTGGGATAAAGTGGGTTGAAGAGAATACATACAATGACCATGTTTTGGTTTCAGTTGCTATGTCTATATCTTTATTTTTTCGGAGTTCATGGAAGAAACACGCAGAAACAAACTCATAGCAAGATTCCTAGACAGATAAATTTCAAATCAATCATGGTAATATAATTCTTTATATATATATATATATTTATTTAGGATTATATGAATTAGAGGTACATATAATCCTAGAGAATAAAAATAAGATATATTTTTATTAGAATATTTAAAACATTACTTCATATATACACCAATAGTTTTGCTTCTTCTTTTTTATTTCTTTCTTACAAAATATTGTATATTGATTGTTATAAATAACATATATTTTACTTTCCAAATATATCATCACATTTTTGCAGCCCATCATCAATCCGGATGAATTTGAATGCGTTGAATTGTATAAACAACCTGCTTTTGATCATCCTTTACTAAAGAATCACAAAATTCAGGTATATATGTATTTGTGCTAGCTGCTTTTGTTTTATATTTAGTTCTTTTAATAATCCCAAATTTATATATTTAGAATCTTCTTCAATATTTTAGACAAATAGAACAATATATAATACACGTGTCTCACTATTACTACAAGCTCAATTGATCACCCTATTTTTTTTTTCTTTTTATAAAAGAATAAAAAGAATGTTCTCTTTTTAATTAACAAAAAATAATAATAATTAATATTTAATTACATTAATTTTATTGCAGATGAGACCAAGCTTCATAGAAGATTTCAAAAATATTACAATATTAGAATCCTACTTGCAAAGAGAAGGTTGTCCTCAAGGAATGGTACCAATTATGAAAGTCAAAACCTATCAGCATAACAATGCAACAGCAGTTAATGTTAATAGTGTTGAAAGTTTCCATCGGTTAACAAATAACTATGCTGGCCAACATGTATGTTACTTATTACATGAGTAATTACTTGTATATATATAATTTAATGGTTCAAATTTATTTAACGTTTCAATTTTTTGATTGTGAATTATTAGTTTGCCACATTAGATAGTAATATTGATATCTACCATGGAGCACATGCAATGATCAACATATACAATCCTCACACAGAAGTGAACCAAAAAAGTGCTGCTTATATTTGGGTTCAAAACAATGAATCATCTGAATTAAATGACATACATGTTGGATGGGAAGTAAGTATTACTGTCTAAATTTGCGCAAATGATTTTTTTTTTAAATATTTGAATTAGCATATAGATGATTTTCCACACACTCGTTATCATATGGACTTAAATTTGAATCATATTCATAACTTAATTTATTTATTTAGTTAGAAAACTGAGTCCTTAGTATCCCTTTTTCTAAAAGAAAAATGTTTTCAAAATATAATTGTTAAGTTATGCTTGATAGCTATTTTAATTCTAATTCCATGTATGAATTTTCACTTTTTATTAATAAAAAAAAAGTGTTTATAACATTTGATTTTGCAGGTAAATTCAAAGTTATATGGTGATAATCGCACACGATTAACTGCATATTGGACAGTGAGAATCAATTAAACTTGTTCCATTTTTTGTTCATAAAAAATGAAAAAAAAACAATTATAATTTGTTTACAATATTTTTTTTCTATTAATATATACAGGTAGACAATTATCAAAAAACAGGTTGTTACAATACACTTTGTCCTGGTTTTGTTCAAGTTGACCAATCATATCATTTTGGTGAGGATTTAGGATCTTCTGTCTTTGGGGATCGAGAACAATACATAGTTAAAGTCTTAATAACTCAGGTAATATATATACTGTGGTGATTTTTGACTTACATCACTTGAGAAAACATATATTTATATTTATATTTGAGTAAATAAGTATTACATAATTTCATCATCTTGCTTTAAATTAATGATTCTATAATTGTTCACAAGTTTTACTTAGTAACCAAGAAAATCTAGATTTTTCATTTAAAGTATAACCACAATATTCTCTAATTTTTAGAATATTTTGGAAATGAATTTTTGTGATTTTTTTATTTTATTGGAAAGATAGTAGACTTACGGGTCTAAAGTGTAATTTAGTCTATATGGTGGGTGAGTGTTGGAACTAATAAGTTTATAAAGAGTTTCATAGTGGAAAAATAGTCACTCCTGAAAATTAAAATAATTAAACTTGTTTTAATTGTACCTAGGATAATTCTTCCGGAAATTGGTGGCTGTTATTAGGAGATCCACAAGTGCATATTGGATATTGGCCAAAGGAGATATTTCCTCAACTAGCTTCTCACGCTTCTTTGATACGATATGGTGGATGGACTTACTCACCAACTGAATTTAGTCCACCAATGGGAAGTAGTCATTTTCCAACTTCAAAGACCAGGCGATCTTGTTATTTTGTTCATGTTCAATTTGTGGATTCAACCAACAATCTTGTTGATGCCTATAAAATGAAAACATTTACTGATGCCCCAAATTGTTATCGTGTTATTGATTGGAAGTATCAACCTGAGCCAATGGAAAGGACTTTTTTTTTTGGAGGACCAGGTGGAAAATGTGATTCTTCATAGATAATTAATTATTGAAATTAAATGTAATCTTCAATTTTATATGTAAGATTAATAATAATATTAAGTTACTTTGAAAACGATATAATTAAATGTTTCTATTTCGTTTTTTTTTTCTTTTGTATGAACACACTATATTATTATTCATCTTTTGATTGTAATTTCTTATTGGGGAAAAAATTAAAAAAAAAATTCTAGAAATCAACTAAGTTTACTATAACAAAGATAATTAGGATGATTAGACATATAGATGTCAATACAATCTATATGAAATACATCATTATAATGGTAGAATCATCAAAGATTTTCATATGTAAAACATTTTTGAAATTAATAGTTTATCGGTATGAACGTGAATGTTCTTATTTGGATATCTTGTTTGGACTATTGGATTTATGTTCTTAATTTCATGGCATGGATATTTAAGGGGATTTATTGAAACATTAGCATGTACTTATTAATGAACATCTTTGACTAATTCAATTCGATGAAGAGATAAACAGGAGACTCTTTCCATTGTGCAAGCAAGATTTGTGGGATTAGCCAGGCCACTTTTCTGTAGGTTATATATTCACTTACGCGGCTTTACAAAGGGGAGTTCCATGGTTATTGAAAAAGTAGTTGAAGACCTCCTCTGACGCATGAGATGATCCACGCCTTGGGTAGCATTCATCACGTAGGTAAAGATTGAGTTATACAAATAATTAATTACTAATACAAATCCAAACTAAAACAGCAAAATAAAAAATAAAATTACTCCTAGTGATAACCTTGTTAGTTTGTAAGCTTGTTTACAAGCCCAAAGAAATCAAAAACAAAATTTGAAACATTTTAGCTCATTTGAAGTCCAGCTCGTAGAAGCTTCTATGGTGATGATCTGGATTGATAAGGATACAGCTAATGGTTGGTGAGAAGAAGAAAAATCAATGGGTTAGGTAAGAAGATAACTGTATGGTTTAGATTGTTTTGGTAGGTTTAGATTGTATGGCTTAGATTTATTTGTTGTTTCTATAAATAACTCTCATTAGCAATGTAATAATCAAGCTAAATAAATCAGAAACAAAAATTCAATAATTTTTTAGTGTTTCTGGAAAATTGCTCTTGAGTGTTCTTGAGTTTTGAGAGTTTTGATTCATAATTTTCCAACAAAGGGGTATCAGAGTTGTAGTTGGAAATATAAATATACACTATTATATATCAAATTGAATTTCTCGACGAGACAAATCCGACGCCGCAAGAATCATCCAGATCAGAGTTCTAACGCGCTGCCATGATCCTCTGGAAGTTTATGCCAGAAAGTGAGTTAACTCACTGAGTCAGCCGAGTTGACCGAGCCGTGATGCCTGTTGACCAAGCCGCTTACTGAGCCACCGAGCCGTTTGACCGAGTTGCCGAGACAGTTGACCAAAAAGTTGACTTTGATAGTTGACTTTGACCATTGATCAAAAAAATCAGATTTTCCCACGGAGTTCCTTCTAAGGTTTTTTGACATTCTGAATCCATCTGTGCGATCAGAATTTACAAATTCTCACAATATTAAGAGTTATGTCAAATGAAGGTATGTCATTATTTCAAGTCCCGACACTCAACAACGACAACTATGATAATTGGAGTATCAAGATGAAGGCTCTTTTGGGTGCACATGATGTGTGGGAAGTCATAGAGAAAGGCTTAAGTGAGCCAGACGATGAAGCTACTCTAACGCAAGTGCAAAAAGAATCTTTGAAAGATTTGAGAAAGAGAGACAAGAAAGCTCTTTTTCTTATCTATCAAGCCTTAAATGATGATGGGTTTGAGAAGATTTCAGATGCAACATCTTCCAAAGTAGCGTGGAATAAGCTTCAAATTTCTTTCGAAGGAGTCGAGAAAGTGAAGAAGGTTCGTCTCCAAACACTAAGAGGTGAGTTTGAATCTCTACATATGAAAGCTTCCGAATCTATTTTCGACTATTTCTCGAGAGTCGCAGTTGTTTCTAATCAATTAAAAAGAAACGGTGAGATATTGGGAGATGTTAGAATAATAGAGAAGATACTTCGTTCATTAGATTCCAAATTTGAACATATCGTCGTAACGATTGAGGAAACAAAAGATTTGGAAGAAATGACCATTGATGAACTCAATTGGTCATTACAAGCATATGAAGAAAAGCATAAGAAGAAGCAAGGGATCACTGAGCAACTCTTCAAGATGCAATTCAAGGATAAGCATGAAAGCCAAAGCAATGATAGAAACCTACGTGGCCGAGGTAGAGGTAGAGGTAGAGGCCATGGACGAGGTGGAAGCCATGGTCGTGGACAAAGTTGGAATTACAACAACAATTCCAAGAACTTTGAAAGAGTAGAAAGCTCAACACAAAGTCGAGGAAGAGGTAATATGAACTCAAGGTATGAAAAATCTCAAGTTCAATGCTATAATTGTCAGAAATTTGGATATTATGCTTCAGAATGTAGAGCTCCCAATAATAGAGTAGATGAGAAAATCAACTACATAGAAGAGAATACCGATGAGAAAGAAACTATTTTTCTAGCACGAAAGGAGGGTAATAGTAGTCAACCAAATGCCTGGTATCTTGACAGCGGAGCAAGCAACCATATGTGTGGAAGGAAAGACATGTTCGTGGAACTAGATGAGTCAGTAAGTGGAAATGTTTCATTTGGAGATGATTCAAACGTAGCAGTGAAAGGAAAAGGTAACATTCTTATTCGTTTGAAAGATGGGCAACATCAATTTATTTCCAATGTTTACTATGTCCCAAATATGAAAAGTAACATTTTAAGTTTAGGACAACTGTTAGAAAAAGGTTATGATATTCACATGAAGGATTGTAATCTTTCTATAAAAGATGATAAGAATAACCTCATTGCTAACGTGCCGATGTCAAAGAATAGAATGTTCTTGATCAACATACAAAATGACATTGCAAAGTGTCTGAAAGCCTGCTATAAAGATGCATCGTGGCTATGGCATCTTCGATTCGGACATCTCAATTTTGGAGGATTGGAGCTGTTGTCTAAGAAGGAGATGGTGAAGGGACTACCTTGCATTAACCATCCTAATCAACTTTGTGAAGGGTGCCTACTCGGGAAGCAATTCAGAAAAAGCTTTCCAAAGGAGTCAGACTCAAGAGCCAAGAAGCCGCTCGAACTAATCTATAGTGATGTGTGCGGACCGATTAAGCCTAATTCTCTCGATAACAGTAACTATTTTCTTCTTTTTATTGATGATTTTTCAAGAAAAACTTGGGTATATTTCTTGAAACAGAAATCAGAAGTTTTTGAAGTATTTAAGAGGTTCAAAGCTACAGTGGAGAGAGAAAGTGGTAGAAAAATCAAAGCCATGAGATTAGATCGAGATGGAGAATTTACATCCAAGGAGTTTCAAGAGTTCTGTGAAGCAAATGGAATTCATAGATCTTTAACAGTGCCAAGATCCCCCCAACAAAATGGTGTAGCTGAAAGAAAGAATCGAACAATCCTCAATATGGCACGAAGCATGCTCAAAAGCAAGAAACTACCCAAAGAGTTTTGGGCAGAAGCAGTAGCATGTGCAGTTTACTTGTCAAACTGATCTCCAACAAGAAGTGTATGGGGAAAGACACCGCAAGAGGCATGGAGTAAAGATCAAATTGCCGACATCTTCACTAAACCACTCAAGCAAGAAGACTTTGTCAAATTGAGAAATTTGCTCGGCATCATAAAACAAGTTTAAGGGGGAGTGTTGGTTTGTAAACTTGTTTACAAGCCCAAAGAAATCAAAAACAAAATTTGAAACATTCTACCCCATTTGAAGTCCAGCTCGTGGATGCTTCTATGGTGATGATCTGGATTGATAATGATACAGCCCATGGTAGGTGAGAAGAAGAAAAATCAATGGGTTAGGTAAGAAGATAATTGTATGGTTTAGATTGTTTTGGTAGGTTTAGATTCTATGGCTTAGATTTATTTGTTGTTTCTATAAATATCTCTCATTAGCAATGTAATAATCAAGCTAAATAAATCAGAAACAAAAATTCAATATTTTTTGAGTGTTTTTGGAAAATTGTTCTTGAGTGTTCTTAAATTTTGAGAGTTTTGATTCATAATTTTCCAACAAACCTTCGTCTCCAATGGAGGCTGCGTGTCTTCAGAAGCATTTAAAAACGATCTTAAGCCCGTAGTATTAAGAAGCATATAACCTGCAATAACGGTATTATAAAATTACAATGTTGTTTGAGAACAAGCTGATACGTTTGGGTCTAAAAGTTTCGAGCTTTATTCTTGAAAGAAAAGTTGGACCTTGATTTGTACAAAAAATCAGATTTTTTTCGGAGCAAGATCAAACCTTTATATCCTTCAAAAGAAGAAGAGAGAGAGAGAGTGAATCTTGAAGAACTAGAGTTGTATTGTAAGCTTTCAAAGAAGTTAGTTGCATTACAATACTTGGTGAAAGGATTTAGAGAATCTGCACAACCATGGCGGGAACTACATGAGGGTCTAGGCAGAGTTGTAGTTGAAGTAAAAAAAAATTACAAAAGTTAATTACACATATATTTTTAGTATTAAATAAATATTTTATTTACAATAAATAACAATTATGTTTAATTTTACATCCATATTTTAATAAATGATTATATTTTTTAATAATATTAAGTGTGAATAAAATTTATATAAATAAATCTTAAAAATAATAGTTAAATATATGTATTTTTATTCATGTATTTGATAAATATTAATTAATTACACATATAAGTATAATAGTATATGTTATATAAAAATATTTATTAAGATCATCTAAAAATATATTTAATTTTAATTTATGATAATAAAATATTAATATCAAATATTATAAAAATTAAAATAGAAAAATAAGGATGAAGATAAATACTAATAGGTATTTTATTCCCAAAACCTGTCCATACGTCACTCATGCATGATAGGGTTAGTTCCATTTTGTGTGTTTTTTTTTAATTATAAGTTTTAACGTTTTATATTTGATTTTTTTCCAGTTTATTTTGTGGGTAATGATATTATCAAAATATATTTTACTATTATCCAAAAAAAAATTTACATAAAATATTTATTTTATTCATAATATTAATTCAATTTTTATACTATTATTCTTATATAAATTTATCCTTAATAATTTTTTTTTAATTACACTTTAGAAAATGGTTATTAATGAATATTTTTTGTGCTAATAATAATTTGTGTCATGAAAATATTAATTAATACCAATCAAAAAAAGATTTTAATATTTATGAGCCCCATATTTATAAGATATAATTTTTTTTCTTTCATAAATACCCCTTTCATCCATAAAACCACAAATTTTTAAATCAAAACTATTATCAACCAAAGGTGCTATCAATATTCTATTTTTAGGTAAATTGAAATTTTTTGGTCACATAATTCAAATAGCAAGAACGTTCTGTGTATTTACCAACAGTGCATGTTACTCAATTTAATTGGAGCACAATAGTTATGTACTAAAATTTTCATCTGACTCGCTTAACTCTAATTAATAAAATTATAAGCATAAAATTAAATTATACTTCATTTGAATTTTAAATTTTAAATTTTTAACACATACTATCTTAAAAAAAACTTAATAGTTTTAACATATATATTTTACTAAATTAATATATATATATATATATATATATATTATTTTTTAATTAAAAATAAGTGACAACTGAAAAGTAATTATTATTACTTTTTAGTATATATATAATATATTTTTGGGATATAAATCTTAAATCTATTTATAAATTTAATATTTTTAATTAATATGATAAGCATCAATTTTTAGTATAAAATAAGGGTTAGAATTTGAATATTAAACATTTGAGATTACAGGACTGTACATTCAAATTTGGAAAAGAGATTAGGTGAGAATTCAATATCCCGAAGCATATTCATATGTATTTGGAAAAGATTTACCTGAATTAAACTTTCATCGATCTCTAAATAAAAATTAGCTTAGATAATAACAATTAGCTAGATAGTATTTTCGTAGATCATTTGATACAAAATGGATAACATTAACATTTTATATTTTCTTAAGCGTGTGAACAATAGAGAAAAAGAAGAAGAAAGAAAACTGTCTCACAGAGAAAAGAGAGAAATATAATCTTATATTTTTTAAAACACAAAATATAAACTATATGAGATGACATACTATATTTTTATTTTTATTTTTTATGAATATAATTCTTTGTTTTTCTAATTTATTTTACACAAATAATATAAATGAATATTTATAATTAAATAAGTACATAATATATAATTTTACCAACTTATTTTAAACAATTATTTTAGATATTATCCACTTATTTTATTTACTCACAAATTACTAATTCTAACCACACATTTTTAGTGCTAATTAATTTTAAATTTTAACCACATAATTTTACTTTTTTATCAAGTTTTTCTAGATACTATCATTCATGAACTTTTAAGAAATAATTTAATAATATCAAACATAATAGAAATTAAAAATAAATTAGTTTAAAAAAAACGATTTATCGGTGGTTTTTATTTTTCTTAAATTATTATTATGATCTAGATTGTTTTTATCTAAAAATATCATATGTTATTTTTTTTATTTTCGTATTTATATATAAATATGGTTGACAGTGGAAATATGGTTATATTGATTGTTCTAAGTAATATATATTTTATTTTCTAATATTTTCTCATTTTTGCATTCTGATATTAATCTTGATGAATTTGACTCTGTTGGATTGTATATACAACCTGCTTTTGATCATCATTTACTCAACAATCACAAAATTCATATATATATATATATATATATATATATTTGTGATGCTATTGTGTTATATTTTTAATTAATTTCTTTTAATATTCACAAATTTATATATTTGGAATCTTCAATATTCTAACCAAATAGAACAATATTACGTATGTCTACTTTACTCAACCTTTTTTCTTTATATAAAAGAATAAAAAGACAGTTCTCTTTATAATTAACAAAAAGCATTTTAATATTTACATTAATTTTATTGCAGATAAGACGAAGTTTCTTAGAAGATTTCAAAAATAATACATTAGAATCCCACTTGTAAAGAGAGGTAAAAATTTCCAAAATTTGGAAATTGAAATGATTATCAAATGAGTTCAAATTAAAATAAAGATATTTTTTTTGTCTTTTAAAATCATGTATGTATTTCCAATTTTTATATAAAAAATGTGTTTATAATATCAGATTTTACGTTTAAATTCAAAGTTATAGGATGAGAATAGCACCTAATTAACTTCATATTAGATTATGAAAATCAATTAAAATTGTACTATATTTTTTTATAAAAAATGAAAAAGACACTTATACATCAGCTATAATAACTTATTTTTTCCATTAACATACATAGATAATTATTGTATGTATCTTCCTCCTAACACCCAAATGACATTATATATATATATATATATATAACATTTTAGTGAAAATATGTGTTCATTATTAAATTTGTAATAAATTATTGAATTAAATCTAGGTTGGATACAGTTACATTTTGTATATATAATTTGTCTATAATTTTATAAATACTATTCTTAAAATTTTATTCGTAGAATTAAAGTAGAATATATACTCCTTCTCAATTGTATATAGATCCACCTCGGCTTTCTTATGAACCACCTCTAGGACATCGACACATGTACTAATCTCATAGTATATATGAATGAGTGGTAGAACACAATGAGGGACTCTTTTATAGATTTATAAAAATAATGTTGTTCATTGTCCTAAAAACTTAAGCTTTACGCCTAGTATTTTAATTTTTCAATTATATGTATTTTTCTTGCATGGTGCATAAAACCAATATTTATAGGAGAATGATAGTTGTTAAAAACAATATTAATCCTTTTTATAATAACTTAAGTTTTTGAAAGAGTTTATTTTCTAAAAACTTCTAATACTCTCGGACATCATATAGTTAACACATAAACAATTTACATCAATAGTTTTTGTGATGTTTGTTTATAATCTTAAAAGTGAGTTGATTTTCCTTATAAGAATTTGATAAATATATTTGTCATATAATGTTTAGTTTATGGAATGTCTTTAATTTATGTAATTTGTTGGATTTTAGAATTTCGGAAGAATACATTTTTGACTAATCAAATACAGATGGATGGATTTACTTGCAATACCAAGACTAAATATTGTCATTTCATTGGCTTTCATATCTTTCACTTTATTATATATTATTGTCGTCACATGATAAAATATAAATTAGGTGATTGTTACTTGTACATAAAATTATATCATTTTTTGAAAATATTAAGTTATTAAAAAAAATAGATTCATGATATTTTTTTTTAAAAAGAAAAGAAAAGAAAAGGAATAACTATTAAAAAACATTGAATAAATTCCATTCATTGTACTTTTGAAAGGAGAAAAACTCCAAATTCGGAAATTCAATGAACGTTTTGAATGTAAAGAAAATGCAAAGAGTTGGAATGAATCTCATTGGTTGTCAAAGAAATATTTATTATTTTAAAATAAAAGAAAAAAAAATATTACGCCCATTAAATTACTTGTATATATATAATTTAATGTATGTTACTTATTACATGAGTAATTACTTGTATATATATAATTTAATGGTTCAAATTTATTTAACGTTTCAATTTTTTGATTGTGAATTATTAGTTTGCCACATTAGATAGTAATATTGATATCTACCATGGAGCACATGCATTAATGATCAACATATACAATCCTCACACAGAAGTGAACCAAAAAAGTGCTGCTTATATTTGGGTTCAAAACAATGAATCATCTGAATTAAATGACATACATGTTGGATGGGAATTAAGTATGTCTTTGTGCAATTGATTTTTTTTTTAATTATTTAAATTAGCATATAAATGTGGCATTCACTCCCACCGTCGTTAATATGTACCTAAATTTGAATCACATTCATAATTTGTTTTTAATTAGAAAATTAAGTTCTTAAGTTATATTGGATTGTTATTTCAAGTTTTAATATCTGATTTCTTAGCTTTTGAATTGAATTTTCCATTTCTAAATTTTTTCTAAAATAAAAATAGTAGTTTGATATTAAATTTTTTATAGTTTCAATTTTAAAAAATACGCATTGTTTGTTTCATAACTAATTCTTAATTTTTTAATTTTTAATTTTTTAAAATTTTGATTAATTTTTTACTTTTTAATAATTTATAATAAGGTTGAATAGGATCGAATAGGATTAGATTATTAGTTTTTAGTTTTTAGTATTAAGGATATAAAAATATAAATTCAATTCCAAATTGAATTTTTTTAATTACAAAACTCCAAAACCGAATTTTAAAATTTATAAAATGGAAATTAACAATGAGTTACTGAACTTAACTAATTTTAAAATTTATCAAAATTGAAATTGGGAATTAGGAATTTAAATGGTGATCATATTAGCCTCAATTTGAAATAAGGTCTTTTAAATTCATGTATGAATTTTCACTTTTTATTAATAAAAAAAAGTGTTTATAACATCTAATTTTGCAGGTAAATTCAAAGTTGTATGGTGATAATCGCACACGATTAACTGCATATTGGACTGTGAGAATCAATCAAACTCATTCCATTTTTTTCTTTATAAAAAAAAATGAAAAAGACATTTATACATTGTACCTATAATAACTTTTTTTCCATGAATATATATATATATATATATATATATATATATATATATATATACAGGCAGATAATTATCAAAAAATCGGTTGTTATAATACACTCTGTCCAGGTTTTGTTCAAGTAGATCGATCATTTCATTTTGGTGAGGATTTAGGATCTTCTGTCTTTGGGGATCGAGAACAATACATAGTTGAAGTTTTAATAACTCAGGTAATATATATAATGTGGTGATTTTTGACTTACATCACTTTACAAACGTATATTTATATTTATAGTTGAGTAAGTAAATATTATACAATTTCATCAACTTACTTTAAATTAATGATTCTATAATTGTCTACAAGTTTTATTTAGAACAAAGAAAATCTAAATTTTTTATTTAAATTATTACCACACAAGTTCTTCCATCTTTCTTATAAATATTTTATGTTCATATTATTCTTTAATAATTTTTTAAAAATACGTCTAGATATTTCTTGTATAGAATGTATTTTGAAAATGAATTTTTGTGATTTTTTCTATAACATCTAAATAAGTATTAGTTTAAAGTGTAATTTAGTTAAAGATAACTTATTTGAGTCGATCTTTATTCTATACGGTGAGTGTTGGAACTAATAAGTTTATAAAGAGTTTCGTAGCGGAAAAATAGTCGCTAATTAAAATTAATATAATTAATCTTGTTTTAATTGTACCTAGGATAATTCTTCCGGAAATTGGTGGTTGTTATTAGGAGATCAGCAAGTGCACATTGGATATTGGCCAAAGGAGATATTTCCTCAACTAGCTTCTCACGCATCTTTGATACGATATGGTGGATGGACTTATTCACCAACTGAATTTAGTCCACCAATGGGAAGTAGTCATTTTCCAACTAAAAAGACCAGAAAATCTTGTTATTTTGTTCATGTTAAATTTGTGGATTCAACCAACAATCTTGTTGATGCCTATCAAATGAAAACATTTATTGATGCCCCAAATTGTTATGATGTTAATGATTGGAACTTTCAACCTGAACCAATGGAAAGGACTTTTGTATTTGGAGGACCAGGTGGAAAGTGTACTTCTTCATAGATAATTAATTATTGGAACTTACTCTTCAATTTTATATGTAAGATTAATTAATAATAATATCAAATTATTTTGAAATATATCACAATCATTACTATACATGTTTCTCCTTCTATTTTTATATATATTTCTTTTTTTCTTTTGTATGAACACTGTATATTATTCAATTGATTAATTACCTCAGTAAGTTCCCAAAAATAAGAGTAACAAATAAAAATAAATCTGCTTTTGACTGTAATTTCTTATTTATATTTATTGGGAAAAAAGAAAAAAGAAAATTCTACATGTCAAGTAAGATGAGTTGACGACATCAAGAACAATCAGGAGGATTAGACATATATATACGTCAATACAATCCGTATAAAATACATGATTAATTTATATACGTTAAAAAAGTATTTAGTAATGAAGATTACCATATTTATATCAGCAAATTCTAAGAAAATTTATATAATCCTACTCAATTCACACTTAAGATAAATATGATTAAATTTTATTTGAATAATTTTAAAAATATGTTGGATGGAAAATAAGCAATTGATTTTCTTTAAATATTTGAATTAGCATATAAATGTTGGCCTTCACTTCTCACCTGGAACTAAATTTGAATCACATTCATCATTTGTTTCATTTATTTAATTAGAAAGTTGAGTCTTTATTATCCCTTTTTTTAAAAAAAAAACTGATTTCAAAGCACAATTCTTAAGGCATGCTTGATAGCTATTTTAATTTTTAATTTTTAATTTTGTAGTTTTGGAATTGGATTTTTCATTTCAAAATCTTTTTGGAAAATAAAATAATAGTTTGATAATCAATTTCTTTTAGTTTCAATTTTGAAAAATATAAATTAAAAATACATATTTTTTGTTTCATAATCAATTCCTAATTTTTAATTTTACTCTTTGAGATTTAAAATTAAGTTTTAAATTTATTTTTGATCGAACTTTCATCAAATCTTGACTTTTTAATCCTTTAAAGTAAAGTTAAATATGATTAAATAGAATTGAATTATTAGTTTTAAGTATAATAATTCAAAAATATAACTTTAATTCCAAACTTACCTTTTTTTGAATATCAAAATTTTGCCAAATTTTAAAATTTATAAAATAGAAATTAAAAATGAGTTACTAAGCCTACCTAATTCTAAAATTTCTAAAATTTGAAAATTGAAATGAGGAATTAAGAATTGTAACAGAGTGATCATATGAGCCTTAATTTAAAGTAAAAGTATTTTTTTTTTTTTTTGTCTTTTAAAATCATGTATAAATTTTCACTTTTTATAAAAAAAAGGTGTGTTTATAACATCTAATCTTACAGGTAAATTTAAAGTTGCATGGTGAAAATCGCACACGATTAACTGCTTATTGGATTGTGAGAATTAATCAAACTGCTTATAAAAAATTAAAAAGATAATTATACATTGGTTATAATAACTTTTTTTTCCTCTAAATATACACCAGTAGATAATTGTTAAAAAAATAGGTTGTTATAATACATTTTGTCTTGGTTTTGTTCAAATTGATCGATCATTTCATTTTGATGATTTAAGATCTTCTGTCTTTAGGGATCAAGAACAATACATAACTAAAGTTTTAATAACTCAGGTAATGTACTATAGTGATTTTTGATTGAGAGAGAGCATATATATATAATTGAATAATTATATTTATATTGATCGATCATCATCTTACTTTAAATTAATGATTCTATAATGTCTACAAATTTCACTTGGAATCAAGACAAGTTAGATTTTTTATTTAAATTATAGCAACACAAAATTACTTGCTCTTTGAGCATATTTATTATAGATATTTATTATAGATATTTTATGTTCATACTATTGTAAGTACTAATTTAAAGTACAATTTAATTAAAAATAAAGTAATTGAGTGAATCTTCATTCTATATAGTAAGTATAGAAGCTGAAGGTTATAAAGAGTTCCAAATAATTAGACTTATTTTAATTGTTGGATAATTCTTCGGAAAATTGGTGGTTGTTATTAGGAGATCATCAAGTGCATATTGGATATTGAGCAAAAAGAGATATTTCCTCAACTAGCTTCTCACACATATTTTATAAAATATGGTGGCTAATTGAATTTATTACACGTTGAAAAAACTACTTATATTTTCTCTATTCTAAATAGTTATTATTTATTTGTGATTTAAATGGATATAACTCAAACTAATTCGACAAAATAATACTATTGGAAATATAATGTTAAAATAAATTAAAACAAATTTTGAAACAAAAATATTAAAGCAGAAAAATAATAACACCAGAAATTTAATGAGGTTCGGTATAAATGTTGCCTAGGTTTTCGGGCGTCGTTGACCACTCTCACTATCTCCGAATAGATGAATTCCAAATTACAACTAATTAAGCAAAATTAATCTAATCAATTACCATTACAATAGAGAGAAAGATTTATAAATTTTGGGATGTTTACGAATGATAAAAGATAGCTTTATTTATAGTCCCAAATATAACATCCATCTCCGTTCCTAAGACTTTTCTAATTTGTTCCATCTTCGTTCCTAACTAGTGTAAGATTTTTCTAATTTGCTCACTAAAGAGCAATATATTCATGATAAATTTGTGTACTCAATCAACAATCTTGTTGATGCCTATCAAATGAAAACATTTACTAATTGCCCCAAATTATTATCATGTTAATGATTGGAACTTTCAACCTGAGCCAATGTAACGGACTTTTGTATTTGGAGGAATAGGTGGAAAGGGTGTTTCTTCGTAGATAATTAATTATTGTAAAGTATTTATCAATTTTAAATGCAAGATTAATAATAATATCAAATTATTTTAAAATCTATCACAGTTATCAATATACATGTTTTTTTCTATTTCTTTTTTCTTTTGTATTAACACAATATATTATTAATTAAATTGAGCACCTTAGTAAGTTCCCAAAACAAAAATTAACAAATAAAAAATTAATCATCTTTTGACTCCAGTTTCTTATTAATTTACAATATATATTTATATAACTTGACATTTATATATTGAGGAAAAAATTTGAAAAAAAAAATCTACATTTCAACTAAGATGAGTTGACGACAACAAGGACAATTAGGATGATTAGACATATATATGTCAATACAATCTGTATGAAATACATGATTACAAGATGGTAGAATCAACAAAGATTCTCCATCTGTAAACTCCGATAAACATAATGGACACATCTCCTCATTATAGGGGAGCTCTGTGGTTATTGAAAAAGTAGTTGAAGATATCCTCTGACGCATATGAGGATCCACGCCCTGGGTAGCATCCATCGCGGGGGTAAAGATTGAATTATACAAATAATCACTAATACAAATCCAAACTAAAAAAGCTAATATAAAAAATACAATTACTCCTATTGTGATAATGATAACCTTCGTCTCCAATGGAGAGTACGTGCCTTCAGAAGCATTAAAAAACGATCTTAAGCCCATAGTATATATTAACAAGTATATATATCCTGCAATAATGATATTATAAAATTAAGATCACTGTTGAGTTTAAAATCAAACTTATAAAAGCCAAATGATTTCACATTATTATTACACTACTATTATTTAACTAACACTGCACTGTTATTAAACTCTCACTCTCACTAATATTCTCAACTCACAAACATTAACACAGCCAATGCACATATATATGTTTATTAGAATATATAATTCAAAATCATCATATAATTTGGTCATTGTGCAATGTGTCTTGATTGTGACATCTTTTCTAGAAGAAAACATAAGCATCTTTGAACGGTGAAAAAGAGATTGAGTGATCATTTTAGAGAAAAAGTCAAATTTTTATAAAAATATGTGGAGTTTTGCAAATTAACATATATAGAGAAAGAATTAATACTTTTATATATTTTGGTCAAATCTCAAAGACTATATTAAAAAAGCCAAAATATTGATACAAATTAACCCACAAATGGCTAGAGTCCGACTTAGAGAAGTTAATCATTGGAATTTCAATCCAAATACGGTTGTTGTTTATATAGCAAAAACAATATAATTTTCGTGCATATGAGGGTAATTTACGTTCTTTATGGAGTGTAATTGAACAGCTTCATGAGCAGAAATGATGAAGATGAAGATAGAAACTGAAATCAAAGTTAGCACATGCACTAACTAATAAAAGAAATCAAAGTTTGTTGGAAATGGCATGCATTGTGATAGTGCTCAATACCTAGTCCCCCGTACAAGCAACAAATCACAACAAACCAATCATATGATGGTACCTAGTCCCCCGTGAGTCAGTTAATGCACTGCCCAAATGAAGACCATATGGATGCCGTCACGCGAATACTTCATTACTTAAAATCCTCCCCTGGGAAAGGACTTATGTTTTCAAAGAATGGTCAATTGGAAGTCCTTAATATACAGATTCAGATTGGGCAGGGAATATGAAGGATAGGAAATCTACTGCTGGGTACTTTACGTTTGTGGGGGGAAACCTTGTTACATGGAGGAGTAAGAAGCAAAATGTAGTTGCCTTATCCAGTGTTGAAGCTGAATTTCGAGGAATGGTTAAGGGAATATGTGAGCTCTTTTGGTTGAAAAAACTTCTAACTGAGATTGGTGTTGCTCCTAACTCTGAAATGAAATTATTTTGTGATAACAAAGCAGCCATTGCCATCTCTCACAATCCAGTTCAACATGATCGCACGAAGCACGTTGAAGTGGATCGGAACTTCATCAAAAAGAATCTTGAATAAAAGATTATTAAGCTTCCATTTGTTAAATCATAAGATCAATTGGCTGATATACTCACAAAATCTGTGTCTGTAAGGAACTTCTACAACTCACTTGACAAGTTGGGCATAAGAGACATATATGCACCAACTTAAGGAGGAGTGTTGGTGTGTGTTGTGGTGAATGCTGCAACAGTGGCAGACACCAATGCTCAGTGGAGTAAAACATGGAGCAGACAATAATATTAGTGGAGCCATAAAACATGGATGTGCATGAATTATGGTTATTGTTTAATTTTCGTTTTCTTTGTATACATATATCTCAATTCTTGTAAAGAAACAGAACAGAAATAATAATGAAATATACTGATAATTATCAGAGAAACACAATATTTTGACAAAATGGAAAATTTATATTATCTTCAAAAGTTTTAAGTAAATGGAAAATTTATATGGTTTTTGTTTTCTTCGAAAAAACCATAGAAAACTAGATCTCATTTTTAACAATCACCGTAATATTTATTCTATTGTACACTCTTATTTTAAAATTAACTCATAATAAAGAAAGTGTTATAAAGCTCCTTAATTTAAGGAGCAAACATGGAGCAAAACATGGAGCAAAACATGGAGCAAAACATGGAGCAAAACAATGAGCAAAACATGGAGCAATTCATGGAGCAAAACAAGGAGCTTAATTCAAGGAGCAATTTAAGGAACCATTAATTTAAGAAGTAATTCAAGGAGTGAATTTTCCTATAAATAGATGTGTAATTGTAATGAATTAATCATCCAAAGTGTTCATTCCAATTGAGAGAAAAGCTTTTGTGAGAGAAAATTGAGAGTAATTTTCTTGGGTGTAATTGGGTTGTGAGTTGTGAGTGTTGTAAACACCTTGTGTAATTTCTCCCATTTCAGTAAAAAGATCTGTGACAGTCAGGAGGACGTAAGCAAGATTGGCGAACTTCCGTTATCAAATTTTGTGTGTTATTTTTCTATTCTTGCTTTCTCGTAAATGCGGCTTATCGGGAATTTGCGTTATTTCCCAACAAGTAGTATCGAGCTATTGGTAGTGATTCGTCAATTTTACGCAGAAATAATCGAAAGCTTGATCCGAGAGGAAGTCATATTTTAGTGGGAGCTTGAATGACGCCGAGATGAAGGAAGGGTGAAACTCGAGAAATTTGATGGCACGGATTTCGGGTTTTGGAAAATGCGGATAGAGGATTATACGTATCAAAGAAATCCATATCAACCTCTCTCGAAGGGAAGAAGCCGTAGGCTATGAAGGAAGAAAGATTGGAATCTTCCTAGGCAGACATGACCCCTCGGAGTTATTCGATTGACGTTATCCCGTAATGTTGCTTTCAACGTAGCAAAGGAAAAGACCACGGCGGGTCTTGTATGGCGGCTCTCTCCAATATGTATAAGAAGCCACGTGACCTCGAACAAAGTGCACTTGATGAGCGCTTGTTCAATTTGCGGATGACGGAAGGCGCATCGGTAGCTCAACATCTCAATAGACTCAACACGGTTACAACCCGGTTGAGTTCGGTGGAAATTGGTCGATGAAGAAATACGAGCATTGATACTTTTGTCTTACTGCACGGGAAAGGCGGAATGCTCTTGTCGCGGTGTGAGTAGCTCATCGAGAAACAATAAGTTGAAATTTGGACGATGTTCGTGATTTGGTTCTCGGTGAAGAGATCGACGTAGAGAGAGGTGAATCATCAACCTCTTCGGTTTGCATACAGAGTGAGAGGAAGAAATTCAACCAAAGGAAATGGGACGTGGTAGAAGCCCGACTACTGAGGTAGATCAAAACGAGAGGTCCAAATCCGAGGAATCCTAATAATTCCCATGGCTCGAAGACTATCGAGTGTTGGAATTGTGGAAGAACCGGACCTTACAAAAATCGGTGCAAGAATGCACCGAAGGACAAGCGAAGTGAAGGCAGAGGCAAATGTTACTTCCACCTCGGGAGGAGATGATGCATTGATATGCTCTTTGGAGAGCAAGGGCCGAATCTTGGGTGTTAGACTGCGGAGCATCGTTCCATTGCTACTTCCACAAAAAGAATTCTTTGAGAAATATGTCCCAGGAAACCTTGGAAAGGTATATCTTAGTGATGATCAACCATGTGCTATTGTGTGGCAAGGTGTAGTGAAGATTAAGTTGACGGCAGTTTGTTTGGGAAGCGAAGGATGTCGGGCGTATTCCCGATCTCGGGAAGGAACTTAATCTCGGTGGACGATTCTTGGCGATGAAGGCTACAACTACGATCTTCATGGTGATGATTGGAAGATTTTTCAAAGGTGCAATGACGGTTGCTCGAGGCAAGAAAAGTGGCACTCTTTTACATGACGGCGAGGCACGTTGTTCAATTACGGTTACGTGAGCAATGAAACACCAAATCTATGGCACCGGAGACTAGGCCATATGAGTGAGAAGGGGATGAAGATTATGCACTTTCGAAGGGAAAACTTCCAAGTCTACGGGTGCGGAGATAGACATGTGCGAAGGTGCGTACTTGGAAAGCAAAAGAGAGTCGGCTTTCGGACAAGGTTGCGAGAATCCCAAAGAAGGAAAGGCTAGAGCTTATTCACTCGATGTTTGGGGACCAACGACCGGCCGTCATCTATTGGTGGGAAACACTCGTGACTTTCATCGATGATCAGCTCTCGGAAGGTATGGGTTTTACTTTCTAAAGCATAAGTCTGAAGTATTTGAGGCTTTCAGAAGATGGAATGCTATGGTGGAAAATAAGACGGGTTTAAAGATCAAAAAGCTCAGAACCGATAATGGTGGTGAAAATGAAAACACGAGATTCAAAAATTTCTGCTATGAGCACGGGATCAGAATGGAAAGAAGCGCTGTGCCGGGCACGCCTCGACACAATGGTGTAGTTGAGCGTATGAACCGAACGTTGACGGAAAGAGCCGAAGCATTCGTATACGGTCGGGTCTACCAAGCAATGCGGGGCGGCAAGCGATGACACGGCGACTTACTTGATCAACCAGGGCCCATCTGTTCCATTGGAGCATAGAATACCCGAGAGGAGGTATGGAGCGGAAAGAGGTGAAACTATCACATCTAAAAGTTTTTGGTTGTGTAGCATTTGTGCGTATCGGTGATCAAGCGGGAATAAGCGATCCCAAATCCAAGAAATGCACATTCATTGGCTATGGTGAGGATGAGTTTAGGTACCACATTTGGGATGACGAAAAGAAGAAAGTTATCCGTAGCAGAGATGTGATTTTCAACGAAAGGGTGATGTATAAGGACATACGTAAAATGAGCGCCAATGACTTAGAGCAAAATGAGTCGGTATTTGCGGTCTGAGATGATGTCCCGGTCCTTCCGCACGGTACCAATTGTAACAAGTCCTCGACGGAGGAACTTGTTGGACAAACGGTACACGGCATTCGGACACACCTGACCTCTTTACTCGACTCGCGTATTGAGAAGGTCTTACTCGACCTCGTATGTGCCTAATAGGAGATACATGAACTATATGTTCTTTGGCCCGATGGAGGAGCCTAAATGCTATGATGAAGCTTGTTAGACTCGAGATTCCAACAAGTGGGAGCTTATGAAAGAAGAAATGAAATCTCTCATCTCCCGACGGACATGGAACTATTTGAGTTACCTATGGGAAGAAGGCACTTCCATAACAAATGGGTGTCTAGGGTGAAAGAGGCATGATGGTTCCAAGAGATACAAAGCCCCTTTAGTTGTCAAGGGTTTCAACGAGAGGAAGGAGTTGACTACACTAACATTTTTGCTCAGTTGTGAAGCTCGATACTATCGGAATCGGTATTGAGTATTGTAGCCATTGAAGATCTTCATCTTGAACGCAGGTTGGATGTGAGAGCTGCATTCCTTCATGGAGATTTAGATGAAGAGATTTACATGTACCGGAAGGTTTCTCGAAAGGGGAAGAAGAGCATGGTGTGCGGACTTAAGAAGAATTTGTATGGCACAGAAACAAGCCAGAGACAATGGTACAAAAATTTGTGACTTCATGCACAAGGAAGGTTTCCGGAAGTGCAATCTTGATCATTGTTGCTACTTGAGATATATAAGTCCAGTTATATCATTTTACTACTTTATGTTGATGATATATGTTAGTAGCGAGGTTCGGATATGGATGATATTAAAGGTTGAAGCGGCAATTGTCAAAGGAATTTGACATGAAAGACTTAGGTCAACGCAAAGAAGATTCTTGGAATGCAAATCACAAGAAATAAGAAGAAAGGATCCTTGCAGTTATCTCGGTGAGTACATCAATTGTGTTTTGCAAAGATTCAACGTGGGCGATGCCAAGCCGGTTAAGCACGCCCCGCCGCGATCATTTTCGCCTATCAGGATCGGTCCCTCGGCGAGAAGAAGAGAGAGAATTCATGGCTAAGGTTCCTTATGCCTCATCCATTGGAAGTTTAATGTACGCAATGGTGCATGCGAGACCGGACATTGGCCATGCGGTGGGAGTTGTTAGCGGTTATGTCAAATCCAGGAAAAACTCATTGGGAAGCGATCGAGTGGATTTTGAGGTATACTGCGAGGCACAGCACGAGAGAAAGTGCTTGTACTTTAGTAAAGGAGAGTTAAAAGTACAAAGAATGCGTAGACGCGGACTTTGGAGGTGAAGTTGATCGCAGAAGAAGCACCACTGGGTTATATATTCTTGTTGGAACTACATTGAGTTGGATGTCACAAATACGAGAAAATTGTCACTCTATCCACTACTGGTGAGTATGTAGCGATGGCGAAGCTAGTAAAGAGATGATATGGCTTGAGGTTTGTTAATTGGTGGGATTCAAACAAGAGAAGAATGTTACTTGCGTAGTGATAGTCAAAGTCGCAATACACTTGGCGAAGAATTGACATTTCATTCTAGAGCAAGCATATTGGACTTCGTTATCACTTCATCGGATCTCTACATTGGAAGATGATGTGTTAATGCGGAGAAGATTCAAGGAAGCAAAAATCCAATGAGATATGTTAACAAAGGTGGTGACTATTGACAAGCGAAGTTGTGCTCGACTTCGGTTGGTCTCTTCAAATAACAAAGACTAGAAAAGGCTGCGTTGATCGAGGTGTGAAGGCAGTTGAAATCGGTCTTCAAGTGGGAGATTGTTATAAAGCTCCTTAATTTAGGAACAAACGTGGAGCAAAACATGGAGCAAAACATGGAGCAAAACAAGAGCAAAACATGGAGCAATTCGTATGGAGCAAAAGCAATGAGCTTAATTCAAAGAGCAATTTAAGGAACCATTAATTTAAGGAGTAATTCAAGGAGTGAATTTTCCTATAAATAGATGTGTAATTGTAATGAATTAATCATCCAAATTGTTCATTCCAATTGAGAGAAAAGCTTAGAGAGAAAAGCTTTTGTGAGAGAAAATTGAGAGTAATTTTCTTGGGTGTAATTGGGTTGTGAGTTGTAAGTGTTGTAAACACCTTGTGTAATTTCTCCCCTTTCAGTAAAAAGATCTGCAGCAGGTCCGGAGACGTAAGCAAGATTGGCCGAACTCCGTTATCAAATTTTGTGTGTTATTTTTCTATTCTTGCTTTCTCATAAATCTGGCTTATCGGGAATTTGCGTTATTTCCCAACAGAAAGAACATATTTCCTAGAAAATATAGACCTCGGGCAGAAATTGAGACATTTACAAGCAAAAAAACACGAAGCATATGATGAGTATAGATTTGATGACAAGCTGATACCTTTGGGTCTAAAAGTTTCGAGCTTTGATCTGGAAAGAAAATTGGACCTTGATTTGGACAAAAATTCAGATTTTCTGCCGAGCAAGATCAAACCTTTATATCCTTCAAAGAAGAAGAGAGAGAGCGAATCTTGAAGAACTAGAGTTGTATTGTATGCTTTCAAAGAAGTTAGTTGCAGTACAATACTTGGTGAAAGGATTTATAGAATATGCACAACCAGCCGAAGCTACATGAGGGGCTAGGTGGAGTATTAGCCCGGATCAAAAGTTTTACAAAAGATTAATTATATATATATTTTTAGTATTAAATAAATATTTTATCTTTAATTTTTTGTGCTCATATTTTAGTATTATGCATGCATCAATAATATTTAACAAACATATGAACAAAAATAATATATATGAATTTTGAGAATAATGATTAAACATAGGTATTTTATTTATACATTTGATAAATATATATTAATTAATTGTACATATTATATTAAGAATATTTTTTAAGTCAATATAATATGATATGAAAATATTTTATATATTTAATTTTTATTTATGATAATAAAATACTAATTTCAAACATTAATATAAAAATTAAACTAAAAAAAATATACTACGTATTTTTATTCACAACACTTGTGAAAACAGCACCCATGCATGATAGAGTTAATTCTATTTTACTTGTGCACACAGCATTCGTGCATGATAAAGTTAAAATACTAGGTATTTTTAGTTTCAAATGTTAATTATTGCTAATTTATATATCCACCTATTTTTGGTCTTTCTACTCTATTGTTTTTAGGGTTTGGATACTTGTGCACGGAACCCTACCCAAAGGCGAACAATGAGCTTTTAAAATCAAATGGAATCAAGCTTTTTCTAGTTTTTGATCAAAAATGGTTGGGTTTAATATGTTCTTATTCTTCTTGACTGACTTTATGTTTTATATTAAAAGATATTGTATTTTACTACTCTGGCTCTGCATTTTTTTCGTCTATCTTTTCATGGTATATATAGTTTGGTCTCGGGAAGTTTTATTTTTGATCGAGCTTCCAAAACCAATCCTCACTAGGGACCTTGTGGAGAGTATGAAAAGTGAGAACTATTGCCAATCATAGTTCCTTCACAATAGTGACCCAAATGATTTAATTGGTTGGCCTTATCCTATACCAACTTATTTTTTTCATATGATAAAATTAAATTTCTTATTATCACAATAATAAAAAAAATTAGATTTTTAATTTAACTATGACCGAAGAAAAATTTAAGATTAGATTAAAAACCTTAAATCTACCACTTATTTGTAAATTTGATATTTTTAGTTAAAATGATAAGCATCAATTTTTAGTATAAAGTAAGGGTTGAAATTTTTATATTAGACATAAATCCTATAATACGACAGTCGTATCAATAGAAACATATTCATTTACATGACTGTACAAACTAGTTTGTTTTGTACAAGAGATTAGGTGAGAATTCAATATCTAGAAGCATATTCATATGTATTTGGAAGAGATCTAACTTAATCAAACTATCATCGATATCTAAATAGAAATTAGCTTAGATAATAACTATTAGCTAGCTAGTATTGTTGTAGATCATTTGATACAAAATGGATAACATTAATATTTTATATTTTCTTAAACGTGTGAAAAATAGAGAAAAAAAAGGAAAGAAAACCGTCTCTGAAAAAAGAAATAGAAGAGAGGGAAATATAATCTTATATTTTTTTTAGTTTTAAGTTTTAAGATGTATAAACGTATCTCACATTATAGAGTTAAAAGTGTAATGTTTGAGTTCATAAATTATGTTATTTTTTTAGTTATAAATTTTAAGGTTTTATTTTTTATTTTTATTTTCAATTTTATTTCATAGATAATGATATTATCAAAATATCATTTATTATCGTATAAATAAAAGTACATAAAATATTTATTTTATTTCTAATATTAATTAGATCTTGATGTCATTATTATTAGATAAATTTATTATTAATAAATTATTTTTAATTACACTTTAGTAAATGGTTTTTAATGAATACTTGTTGTGATAATAATAATTTGTGTCATGAAAATATTAATAATTAATACCCATTAAAAAAGATTTTAATATTTATGAGCCCCCGTATTTATAAGATATAATTTTTTCTTTCATAAATACCCGTTTCATCTATAAAAACCATAAATTTTTAAACAAAGCTATTATCATTCAAAGGTGCTATCAATATTCTATTTTTTGGTAAATTGAAATTTTTTGCTCACATAATTCAAAGAGCAAGAATGTTCGGTGTATTTACCAATAGTGCATGTTACTCAATTTAATTGGAGCACAATATTTATATACTAAATTTGTCTTTAATGGAATTCACTCGCTTCAACTCTCGATTAATAAAATTTTAGATATAATATTTATAAAATTATAAACAGGTTATATGTATAAAATAAAATTATATTTCATTTAAAATTTAAATTTTAAATTTATCTAAAAACTCAATAGTTTGAAAATATTTTATTAAAATAATATATATATATATATATTATTTTTTAATTAAAAACAAAGTAATTAATACTATTTTTTTAATATATATGGTATCTTTTTTTGATATAAATCCTAAATTCACAAATGATTGTAAATTTGATATCTTTAGTTAAAATGATAAGCATCAATTTTTAGTATAAAATAAGGGTTGAAATTTGAATATTAGACATAAATCCTATAATAAGACAGACTTACCAGTAGAAACATATTCATTTACATGACTATACAAACTAGTTTGGACAAGAGATTAGGTGAGAATTCAATATCCAGAAACATATTCATATGTATTTGGAAGAGATTTACATAAATCAAACTTTCATCCCTAAATAAAAATTAGCTTAGATAATACCTATATATTACCCTAGCTAGCTAGTATTGTTGCTGGTCATTTGATACAAAATAGACAACATTAACATTTTATATCTTCTTAAGAGTGCGAACAATAGAGAAAAAAGGGAATGAAAACCGAAAGAAAGAGAAGAGAGAGAAATATAATCTTGTATTTTTTTAAAACACAAAATACAAGCTCTATGAGATAACATATTATATTTGTAGTTATATTTTTTTTTAATATAATTTTTTATTTTTTTTAACTTATTTTACATGAGTATTTATAGTTGAATAAATACTTGTTTACATAATTCTACCAATTTGTTTTAAATAATTATTCTAAATATTATTTACTAATTTTATCAATTCATCAAATACTAATCTTAATCACACATTTTTAATACTCAACAAATACAATCTTAACCACGTAATTTTATTTTCTTATCAAGTTCTTTTAGATAAGACTATTCCAAAGCTTTTAAGAAAGAATTTAATAGTATAAAATATTATAGAAATTTGAAAAAAAAAATTGGTTTACTTTTTCAAACATTTGTAACACTGCAAAATAAAAAAAGGCCTATACACGTTAATCTCAGCTACTAACTCTAGGTTTTTCCTAAAAAAAAATAAAAAAAAAGATAATTCCTCTGCTACATATATATATATATAGGCCAGTCCTAGCCAGCTCTACGGCGCTTCTAAAAAATGCTTATCTAGCAAATCTGATTCTTAATCAAAGCAAGCAATGTGGATATATTTAGAAGTTAGCCGATTAAATTAATTTTACTTGTGTGCTAATTTAGAAGCAAGCACAGTACGTAACACTAGTAGATGTAATTTTATATGGAAATAAACGACGGGAAAAAATACAACTAAGCAGGTAAGTGTATAGTTACAAAATATATACTTTCTGTTCTGATGAAATAGTTGCAAAAACTCGTATATCTCTTCTTTATGATTTTTTTTTATGAAATTGTTGCAAACTTCAATTTAGTCCCTCTTGGGATTGGTAGTTCAAAAGCTACGATGAAATTAAAATTGAAAAGTCAAAAATTTTTGCAGTGAAATATTAAGAGTGATCATATTAAATATCATATGGCTTTGAGGGTAGGGTAGCACTCACGGCAGAGGAGAAACTTATTTATTTAATTTTTTTTTATAGATTAGATGATTAGAATAGTGTTATATCAACTTAGAATTTTGTGTTTCTAAGTAATATTTGTGTTTAAGTCTCTTCTTTGTGATGGCGCAAACCAAAGAGTATGTATGGGTTATTTTTAAGTAACGTGCATAGTGTTTGAGTGTCATTTTTTGGTTCTTAATATTATATATTTTTGAGATATATGATGTATTCGGTTGTTAGGTTAAGATTCATGTATCAAGAATTTATATTAGTAGAATATTAACATTTTTGATGTGAAATAGTTAAATTGTCCAATAAAATTAAATTTTTTGTATTATTGTTTTCTTGTTAATGTTTAATTTGGTTTCGCATTAATTCATTTTTGTTGTTGTTAAAATCACACATTGACTAGGGATCGCACACACGCTGCACATATAAACAAGTGCAATCCTCCATCTCATAACCTGGGTTTTGAGATGGAGTTAGGCCCAAATTTAACATGGTATCAAAACAGGTTACCCGGTCGGTGCAATTGTTTCGACACTGGTGAGTGATGCATTCCGCCACTGGTGAGTGATGCATTCCGCCACTTGGGCTCCATAAGCTCAACATCCCCGTCGGTCTCAAGGGGACAGACCCTTGCCGATGTGAGGGGGAGTGTTAAAGTCCCACATCGACTAGGGATCGCGCCCACGCTGCGAATATAAACAAGGACAATCCTCCATCTCATAAGCTGGGTTTTTAGATGGAGTTAGGCCCAAATTTAACAGTTGCTTTTAGTTATTTTTGTGTTTATATTGTGTTCAACAAGACCAAAAGGGTGTCACATTCATAAAATATAATATCACACTAGAAAATATAAAATTCATGAACATATTTACTTATTTAGTTAAATTTTGAGATTAAATAATTCATAATTTATATGTATTCTAAAAATTTACTATATTTGCCTGAAGTTATAAACAAGGTTAACATTAACGTCGAGCAATTTTGTGAATTGTTGAAAGTTTTATAAGTTTGTAAAATCAAACATTTGCTCGTGTGAAAACTCTAAAAACAAGATGCTCTATCACATGTGTTTTTATTACCTTTAACTCTTTTTGTTAAATTCTTCGGGTCATAAACATAATGCAATTGACTATTTAATCATAAACCATTATATTACTCCATAAAACCAAATAAATTCTTACATTTTTTATGCAATTAATTTATTAGGCTCACTAATTTTCTAGTAATTCCAAGGGCACCTAATTTCAAACTCAAGGCACACCCCATTTAAGAAAATTTCTATACTCTTGAAAATTTCCCCCTTGTTACGATCTTCTCCTTGATGCTCTCCATTCAAAATCATCACAATTTGGTCATTATGGAATGTGGCTTCTTAAGTACCTAAATTACCCTCACATGCACCAAAATTATTTTGGTTAAATAAACACCCACCACCGTATTTGGATTAAAATTTTAATGATTAATTTCTCTAAGTCAGACTCTTGCTCTAGATGTTGGTGGGCTTGTATCAATATTTTGGTATTCTTAATTTTTAGCGAAATATATATTAATATATATGAATATGGGTATGAAGAATGTTACAATGAGGAATTTTTCCCCAAAAACAAAAAACAAAAATTAATATTGCTTATGGAAAGCCAGTTACATATATATATCATCTAAAACTAGATATAATAATGGACAAATTTTGATAAAGAATCTGAAAAAGTAATTATGTTTCATTTGCAATTAATTCCTCTTTGGAAAACCTAGCTAGGTTTTCTATATATGCAAAAACTCCACATTTTGTTTATAGAAATATGGCTTTTTAGATGGCTCTTTCAATAAATGATCACTCAATCTCTTTTTCACCGTTAAAAGATGCTAATGTTTTATCGTAGAAAAAATGTCACAATGAAGAGCAAATGTGGATATAAAATCATTATAAAATAATCTTCTTTAATCTCCAAAATTTAGTCTCATTCTTTTTAAAAATCAAAGTAAAATTGGTAACTATAATGTATATATATAATCTTAATTTTTATCAATAACACTTACCATAAATTAAATTATAAAAATTACTTAAATCTAAAAAAACTTATATAGATAATTATTCATCTTTTTAAAATCAAAATCAAATAATATATTATGTATATTTTTTTAATTTTTCTATTAATTTAATTTAATATATTTTCTCTCTTTCACACAACACATCAAATTTCTCTATTCTTTTTTTCTTTTTTTCTTTTATCTATCAAATAGAGTACTAAAATGTATCTTGTAAAGGATTGCAGTATTTATCTCTGCCTTTTAAAGGATCGAAGAATTTGTAAAGAATTTAACTATTTTTATCGATATTTGACTTACACCAAATTGAAAAACTTTTTTCTTTCTTATTTTATCTTTACTTTTCCCTCTCTTTCTTGCCACATTTAAACTTACCTTATGACTTTTAATATTCCTTAGTATTAGAACCAAACTCATAAAGGAAAAAAAATTTAAAACTGAAGAAACCTAATTCATAATGCAACCTCTTCTAATAAACATATAATTACAAATGTTAACATAAATTCTTTTTTAAAAACAAGAATTGAACATGTAAAAAAATATATGATGTTTTCACCGGTTTTTATCACTATTATATTATTCGAACTTATGTGAAATATCTTATAGAAAAATGGATAACGTTTATAATTTATTCTAAAATAATATAACTATAAAACTTCTAACAAACTAAGAATGACTTATGAAAAATAAAAGCACATATATTTTCATAGAGTGATGTCCTTTTTTTACACTTATTAAATGTGATTAATTAGCCGGTATGACAAAGATAAAATTTCCATGGTTGTAAAACTCAAAGAGAATCGTAAAAAATTACGAGGAAGAAAAAAAATATAAGATGTTTAGGAATTCGTGATTACAAGTATTGTCATTTTGATGTTAGCATTCACATGTGCAAAACACAGTATCTATAGTTTATTTTTTTATGTCTATTCTTTGTAAGTTTGTTTACTGGTGGCTCAATATTACTTAAGATGTCTATTTGTTGTTGTATTGTCTTATTGGGGACTTTGTTTGTTGTTGTGTTGTTCTATTAGAGACTAGATGTTTCTTAGTATCTGAAATGCCTACCTGTGTGGTTTTTGAAAATATTCTCATAGAGATACTTGTCAACGTGGTTAGCGAGTTGGCCAACAAGGATGAATTTTTCTATAAATTTTTCTATAAATTTTTCTTTCATTCTCTTTTTTCTGGGTCAAAATTAGGGAAAAGCTCTGTCTATTTGACAACAAACTTCCCCAGTTCTTTCTTTGTTCATTTTCCTTCTGAGTGATGGATCTAGGAAATAGTGTGTAAACATGTAGGAAGTAGAACATCAAAGAGAATTCACTCTCGTATATCTCAAACACTAGGTTCAGTAAAAAAAATGAAATTGAGTAAGCTTTTGTTGATAGTTAAAATACACATTGGCTAGTAAAGAGCCATGTAATTTTGAGTATTTCTCATTGTCGTGTTGCAATGTGTCGACTACTAATTTTAATGATGCAATAATTCCCATAAGTGAGGAGCTTATATGGTTATGTGTTGTGTGTTTGCTAGTAGTAGCAAAAATGCAATAATTTACATAGGTGAAGAGCTTACATGGTGGTGTGCTATGTGTAAGATAAGACAATTTTTTATAAAAAATAATAAATCATAAACTAATTATTTAATCATAAATTATAAATTATAAATCGTTATCAAATAATGATTTAGTGTTCATCCTCATTGGACACCTCATTTAGGATAGGACAACTTCTTTGACATCTAATAGGACTTTTATTTAATTATCATATTTGTATGTAAAAGTGTCAAATAAGTTGAATTGATATATCTGGTTTAGGTTCAACTCAACTTAGCTTGTTTAAGTTTTATTTGAGTTGATAGCACAACTCACATTACTTAAAATAAATTGGATTGAATGGTTCACCATCGATCCTATAACCCTTCTTTATGACAAGATTGGATATTTCATTTTATTTTCAAAAAAAAGCTATAAGTAAGTCGTTTTCTATTGCTATAAAGGATGCTCGTCTTTAAATGGCTTGGCTTCACTATCGCTCCTATGTAGTGATCAACCTAAAAAGTTATCTTCCTATCATACAAGAATGCATATTATCTATTCTTAGAAGCTTCATCAGAAGCAAGCCGTAGAACGTACTTGATTTACGAGCTCGTGTAGTACTCATCCCTATCTCGAAAGGGCTTGTAACTTCGTTCGTAAATTCTTGGATCAAATTCATTTATATTTTTGAAAAATAATAGATTTATAATTTTGTTTAAGAACAATTAATAAAAATATTATTTTATTATTATTTTTTGTAAAATGGGAACAAAGATAAAAAATAAAAATGCTATATTTTAAATGTTTTTTTAATAATAAAATTATAGTAATTATTTTTTAAAAAATATATTTTTTTACATAGGTGAACTCCGGATTTTAATTCATGATAGGGAATAAATAATAAAAATAATATTATTTATTATTCAATTAATACTTGTTTTTATTGAAAAATATGCTATATAATATCTTATTTTAGTATAAATATATTTAAGTTATTGATTATTTAGTGTTTTTATGTGCTAAATGTTTAAAAACAAAAATATATATACTTTATGCATATAATTTATCTATAAATTTATAAATATTATAATTAAAAAAATTGAAGTGAGAGGAATGTTAAATAATTTGCAAGATGTTAATGAGTTAGACAAATTGTGTTTCTTTAATTCATTGGTGAATTCTTTAGATCAAACTTAAATAAATTAATCTGTGGTGTTGATGATTTAACACCAATAACGAATATATCTATATTTATTTAAAAAAATTAATTTTGTCCTGTTTATATGGATTTTCCTTTGAATATGACTGCTAGCTGTATGAGTTTTCTTGATGGGAACGTACGATTGACAAAATCTCAAGCTTCATTGTAACATGTGATCCCCTTGTAAATATCTCCCGTTCCTCCTCAAATTTTGTATAAATATACCCTCTCTGCCTTTAATTGTTTTTTCCAGGAATTAATAATATTTGTCGATCAACAAACAACTGCAATAATGGCTAAGTTTCTTGCAAATAGAAGTTACACTTGCATTGCCTTTCTTTTTGTCTTCCTCCTCTTCGTTAGGACTCATGGTAATTAATTAATCATTTCCGTGCATTAATAATACAGTTATTTAATTAGTTTTATTTTTAATATTATAATAAAAAAATATTTATTTATTTTTTTAATTTTAAAAAATATATATTAATTTACATGGTAACAAAAATAAACTTATATTTTTTTAGTTTAGGAGGTTTAAAAATGAAAATGCATTTACTAAATGATTATTTCATTTAATTAAACCTTAATTTATTGATAATCAGCTTTAGTCATCCAAACATTATAATTATTATTATAAGTTATGTAATTAATTTCTTTTGGTTATTTTTTTCACATTTGAAATTAATTTGTTATGTAATTATTTAATCAATTAATTGAATATATGCAGCTGAAGAAGAAACTGTGGAAGAACTTGGGTGCGAAAGAGGCAGCAAATTATATAGCGGTTATTGTGACGACACAAGCGATTGCGACTTAAAGTGCAAGTCAGAAGATGCTTTGGCTGGTTCTTGTCATTGGAAAGGGTTTGGAATGGCTTGTCGATGCTATGATTGCAGAAAATAATCAAAAATTAATATCCCATTATTAATTTGCGCGCCAGCTTTTGCTTTTACATTGTTTTTTTCAAATAAGCACTTTTGCAATGTATCTATAAATCATATATGGTGCTTCCTAAGTGCGGTTATGTGTTAGAGATAAATGTGGGTGTTATTTTTATTATCGTGTAATTGTTTCATTAATAAACACAATTGTACGTTCTTAATTTCCTATGATATCATGGAGCCCTTGTTCTTGTTAAACCATGCATGTTTACCATGTTTATCTTCTTCACTCAGTTGTTCTTCTTGAACCCTAAAATTCATCATGGTATACCGACTACATTAAAAGATGGTATCTTCTCTACCACTTAATTTGAAATCTTCAACTACTAAAACCTTAGAAAACTTCAATGCAGGGTAATTTATTTGTATGCGCATAGTGATGAATTTGAGTCTTGTTAAGTATTTTTGTCCCGTATCGACTAGGAATAAGGCAACAAAACTGCTTACAAGTTTAGACAACCCTTAACTTAATGAGATCTTATTGGGTTAAATTAGGCCTAAGTTTCTAATATGGTATCAGAGCCAGGCCTAATCTCTATGTGCTTGAACCTAATTGGGCTCTACCATACCTCACCGCGCTAATGTCGCACTTTGTCAAGGCCGTGTGGAGGAAAGGTCATTAAGTATTCTTGTCGCATCGACAGAAACAAGCGCAAGAAACCGCTTATGCAAACAACCCTTAACTTAATGAGATCTTATTTCACCATCTTTCTATTACTTATATAGAGAGGATTATATAAAAAAAGATTAATTATTTGGAGTATACAATTTACTATTATTTTCAATTAATAATTATATTGATAATTATAAAACATTATGTTGCTTTCTAACAGGATAAAGAATATATAAGGTAAATAAATGAATTAAGTTGGATAAATTTCCTTACAATTTTTTTTAACCAATTGCCTTGCTATATGTTTCTTGTGTGCACACGAGAACGTGGATTCATATTCACTATTATATTTGTACGTGAGTGTGTCAGTTTATCAACGTTATTTAAAAAAAAATTTAATAGTAAATGATTTTGATCAACTGAAAAAATATATTTAAATTAAGTTAATAAAAACTTGCATTAATAAAAATAATTAAATATACCCAATTAGTTTAACTTCTTTTTATGTGTTCATAATGCACTTTAACTTAAGAATAGGTATTTTAAGTGGAGTTTTTGGATATACGTAGTTATCTATATCATTGATTCCATTTTTATACAATTAATTTTAATAACGAATACAGTTTTGGATATTAACTAATCACAAAGTAACAGTTATGGGTCAAGTACAAATATTGAATCTATTACTCATGTATTAATGCTCAATACCATTAATCTATCTCCATCTATTATTCATTAATTTTATTTTAGATTTTTTTTAATGAGTTTGAAAAAAATAAGATTTATTTTTAAATATTATTTATTATTTGTCTCGATTCGTTACTTAAAAACCATCCTCATATTGTAACGTTTTGGACAGTTTTAAGTATGTATTTATCACTTCGATATCAAATTAAGATAATTATATCAAAAAATGTTCCCGTGTACGAACTATGGTTGCTACTTTAACTTCTAAAGTTCTAATCCATAAAACATACGTGCCTTTGCTTTAGCTTTTAAACAAAACCACTTGTTTTAGTGAAATAGAACCGCAAGTCCTTATTTCTAACTTTAGATTCTTATGAAAGCTGTTAGCTTATAACTAATTATGATTTCCACATGTAGGTAGGTTACTATATATGTGATATTACACGTAATAAAGCATTAATGAATTATTCAGAAATATCTTTGAATCTCTTATCTCCAGAATTGTATCTTTCTTTCTTTGCTTCTTGTAAAAACAAATAGTTAATTGCCTATGAATGTTTTATGGATGGTTTATAGGTATCAATGTTTTATGTATGGTTAATGAAACCACCTAATATGAATGGTTCATTGCTTTAGTTCAGCTTTTCTCAATTCAATATTTAGAGAGATCTCTAGCTAGCTAGAAGCAATGTTATTCAGTTTCCTATAACAGTATAACTTAAATTTTTAATAAATTAAGTTAGTTTCCCAATAAATTGGATTAATGGCTAAAAAGAAAAAAAAGGAAGAAGAAGAAGAAGAAGAAGAAGAGGAGAGAGTGAAAACAGTAAAACTTTTGGATAGTGGAGAGTTTAAAAACAATATACTTACATGGCTGGTAGAAACCAAAAGGATTATATATGTACTATATGTCGAAATGAATTGGTGTGAGATGAGAGTAATATTGAAAATATCAGAGTTTTAGGTTTCAAAGTTATTTTTAATTCTTGAAATATAGTATCTATTGGTTTGTCGAAAAAGACTATTTTCAAAAAAATTAATTTTAGTCAAATAGTGAGACTTTTGTACATAGGTTAGTTATTTGGCTAAATCAATTTAATTTTTTGTGGTTTTTTTTTTCTTTTGTTACATTTAGTTATTTTTTGCTTCAAAATGTTTCTAAATACTTATAACATAATATTAGAACCAAAAGTTATGTATTCAAACACTAATAATTTTAATTGTTAAATTACAATAATGAAATCAATACTTATAAATAATGATGAATATATAAAAATAATTCGTACACAACTTTATGTTTAACTAACCATATATGATGATCAATACTACTGAATCTAACAAGATAATCGGGATTGGTTTGTAGTTCAGATGGTATGATATCACATCCTCATTATCTTGAACTCATATTCGAATTTCACTCGTATACAATCTAACCATCATTGATGGTACCATTTTATATATATGTGTGCATCAATTTCAACAAATTTACAATGAATTAATGTTTCCTATGTGTTTAGGGATGAAATGAATAAAAAAGAGATAAAAACATATATTTAGAACAAAAACGGGATACTTGATCGAGGAGTCAGGGCAAGAACGATATGCAAGGTTTGATCAATCCTAAAGAGACTCAATCGAGGATCGCTTGAGTGCTCTCGAGTTAGAAATCAAAATTCTCAGATATATTGAGAAATCCAACTAGCACTCAAATCTAGCTTTTCCATTACCAATTTTAAATTTTAGACATTGAATCAAGAAAATTCTAATCAAACTTGAAAGTACACTATATATACAACCTAAATGGTCATCTAAATATAACAATTGTAACAAGAAATAAGAGAGATCAAAGAGCATACATCAACAACAACTTTCGTATGAGATTTTGAAAAGAATATTATAACTTTTCATAAGCGTTTTTAAATCTTTCTCTATTTTTTTTCCATGATTATAATGATGACTCTCGAAGAATCCATATCTAGTTAAACTAATAATGTGATTGTCGATAATTATAAATCCTAGACTATGATTTAATTAATATAATATCATAATAATTTTAGTTTCAATTTTGATTCTTGATATATTCAATTATATATTTGAATTTAAAAATTATGTGTGTATAAATTAAAGTGATATCTTATAACTGTTGTCATAAGAAAAATTTAATACATATGTTAACAATTAAGCGATGATTTTAATATTTTTTTAGCTTAGTTATCATCTTTCTAGATTTTAATGCAATGAATAAATTCAATCTAATAATCGTACTTCTAGTTTGTTCACAATTTAAATTAATTTGTGTTCATATCATTAATTCAATACACACTAAGAAAAGATATAAAATCTTAAGCAAACCTAGAGTTCTAAAGCTTAAGTAAATAATTCAAAAATAATTTTAAATTATGAAAGTGATTTAAAACTTAAGAAAATAATTTTAACTGATGACATGTTTAATTAAATTGTATGATAGTGGTAAAGATAATCTTATAATCACATATCTCTTTTATATAATTCTTTTTTATTATTTTATGATATTTTCTTTAAAAACAATTAAAAACTCTATTTTACTAATTTTAATTAACTCAGTAAACTAGTATTTAAGAGTATACTTGTTAACAATCCTGGTAAGCACGACAATAATTTTTTTTTATATTACTTATCACTTATGTATTACCATATATACTTACATTTTATTAAACGTGTTAACTTATATTATTGTCCAAGTCAATCATATTTTAATTGATTTAGCAGCATTTAGGTGACAGATGGTGAGACTTTCATAGCAAGTCATGTACTTATTACACGTTAAAAATCAACATTAACTTAATAATTTGAAGTTTTTGAAGATAATTGTTGAAAATTAACACTAATAAATGAAATAATTAAAATAGTTAAAAAAATAGTTAAATAATGTAAAAAAATAAATAACGTGAGGATGTAAGAATATTGAAAAAAGAAATTTACTTTCGTAGTGTGTCCATACCTACAGCACAATTCAATCTAATAATAGTACTTTTAGGTTATCATTTTTAGAACGTGCTTGTTGTGATCTCTTTTTGCTAAGAAATATTACAAAAAAGACGACCTCGTTTTGGTCTAACAATTTTACATTTTTGTCCTTTGCTCTCGTTCCTTTTATGTAACCCATCTCTATGTTCTCAAATTTCACGACTATACACGACAAGCGTCACAAATCCCTCAACCGGTCCGAGCAAAGTGAGCATTAACAATGAAGTTTACGTTTCGATTATTTTGATCTGAAGGCCCAAACCCGAAGGAGACCCACCCCCTACATAAATGGAACTATTGAAGCGAAAAGTCAATAGTAGTCGTCATCATTGAGCTAGAACAGTAAGGATTATTCAACAATGGCGTACAGATCGGTGACACGATGGTAGAGATCCAAGTAATTGACCCCACTGTTCTCAAAAACCCAAAAGTAACCTTCGCTAGCTTTCGTTTTCCTTTTAGCTGATGCCTTACTCATTACTCTCATAATCGCTTATGTACCTTGTAAATTAATTTGAATGTCTTTGTATAGTCACTTCTACTATCTTATCATGATTCATGACTGAAGGAAGAAAAAAAAAAGATATTTAGAATTCTACGAATAAAATAAAATTGCAAGTTGTTTACTTTGGATGAGTAAATGTTTAGAATTCTTCATGACTTTGGAGTAATTCAGGGTTGAATATGTTTTGTTCTTCTGCTTAATTATTTATAAGAAATTAATGGGTCTTGACTAGTTTTGGACTTTGAGGGAGCTTTGACTGTAATTTCTAATTGAGGCTAGTTCTCTTTTGATGGAAAATAAAGTTTTCAGGTGGTGAAAGAGATTACGGTTACTTGAAAGGTGACACGTACGTTGTCTTTGGTCTATCCAGCTGTGTTTATCTAAGTTTATTTTACAATGGAGTATGTTAAGGTGGATGAAGTTTATCCTGCTCAGGTTAGTTAATTTAATCCTATAAGTATTAGATAAATCTATATGCACGTTATACATTCATTTTTATATTTATATATAATATCTAAATTTCAATGATTATTATTAGATATAAATTCTTATATTTTTATAAAAAAGTAAGTACTTGTAGTTTTTTAGCAAGATGTAAGGGTTTATAATTTTATTTTTAGTCTGAAAATATTGCATAACTGTACACAGTAAAGGTATAATAAGTTAGGTAACGAGTCGAAGTATATTTCATATATTTAATTTATTTTGATAAAGGATGAAACGTGAATTAACATATTACATTCTTATATTTTTTTTTATGTAATATATTATATACATAGGAGTTTCAATTGAGTCATCGATAATGACTTGTGGGGAGTTATTAAAGTCTAATTTATTAAAGTATTTTGATATTTTTATTATATAATTTAGTATAAAATTATAAATTTTATGTTAAATTTTCGATGATTAAGAAAAATTAATTAATTAATAAAAGATGAAATTATTTATGAAATAATAATAATAATTAAAAATTCATGTCTAACTCAATACAATAAGATCTTATTGAATTAAGGTTTATTTAAGTTTATAAATAGCATTGTTGTTGAACTGTTAGTCGATGTGAAATTGAAGAAAACATAAGAGTTCTCTCCACATCTACAGAGGTGATCTCACAAAATCACCACATATACAGAGGTGTTCTCACAAAATCACGGGGTGAGATTGTTAAGAATAAAACTCAAATCACTGATCAAAATCAAGCCCGGTTTTGATATTATTTTAAAAATTTAAGTATAACTTAATCTAATAAGATTTCAATGAGTTAATGATTGTTCAAATATATAAGTAATATAACTGTCAAAATCCTAACCGACGTGGATTGGAGTTTGATATATACTTTTTTGTTTTAATACAAAATTTAGAGTTTGATATATTTTCTTCTGCATAACAATTAAGAAATTAATATTGAGAAATTTTAAGAGGATACATATTACAGTTATATTAATTATAACATGTCATATAATAAGATAGCATTAAAAATATAAAAGTTATTTATTTTTAACAAATTTCTGACGCGTGAATTATGATATAAGTTTTAAGCTGTTATAAATTTTAAGCAAGTCTCTTTCCCTAAATTTGAGAAATTAAAAGGAAATATAATTTAAAGAACATCAGGGTGAATCAAAAAACAATGGATATTTCAAAAAATTATATATTATTATTTAAAGTTAATAAAATTTAAAATTAATATTATTATTTTAAAAAAATAAATATAAAATAAGAATTAAATGTAAAAAATAATATGATCTATGAAAAATATATTCAGAAACTAATAAATAACACATCCAAAACAAAAAAATATATTAATATTAAAATAATTAAATATTTTACTTCTTAATTTAATACTCTATATTTTTAAAAATAAAAATATTGTTTCGATATGAGTAAAATATGTTGTGATATAAATTATCTTTAAATAATTAACTTTAAATGTAATGATATAATTTTATTAGGAGTATTAAAATACTAAATCAATTTATTATAAACATAATTTTTGATATTAAATCATATAAAATTTATAAATATTTATAAACTATATAGTTTATTTTTAATCAATAAAATAATAAATATTTAGTGATACCCAAATGAATTTGTTACAACTAGGGGTGTCCATGGTCCGGTCCGGTCCGGTTTTTCCTAAAAAAAATCTAACCGGACCGAACCGTTCATATTACTAAACCGACGGATCGACCGTTTGAAACGTTTTAAAAATAAAACCTGACCGAACCGTTTGACTTATAAAACCGTTCGGTCGGTTTAGTTCCCTGCCGGTTCGATTTTTTTATAATTTAATGAAGAATAATGTGAAATTTTTAATATATTATTAAACCGGTCTGGTCCGGTTTGAACGGTTTAAAATTAATATAAACCGAAACGGACCGTTTGATTAGTAAAACCGTTCGGTTTAATCCGGTCCGGTCCGATTTTACGGTTTGGTTCGGTCCAATCTGGTTTTTGGACACCCCTAGTTACAACTACACGGTGTATTAAAATGCACACGTTGATCGTGAAAATGTAATTTCAAAAAATATTTAAGCAAATGTCTGAAATAAGTGTCGGTTCATCTTTATGGCGCATAATAAATTCTTCAATCCAAACACACCATATCTATTAAATTCAATTTCAAATCCAAGACATACGGCGAATAGATCTCACAAAACCAATGAAAATCTGCCAACATAGACGACAACATAAGAATACTTGGTGCATCAATGAGTCTCGGTGTCGGTGTCCCCATTCCCACACAAACTGGTTATTATTAGTTACTATAATTTTACAACACAGCTGTATGCTCTTCACGAGTCATGGCTTTGAACTTTACTGATAGGTCCCCCGACATTTTAAATTTTAAGTACACTTCACTGATTAGATATATTTTTATTTATTTTTAAATATAAATTTTTTGTAATATTAATAAAATATTTAAATTTTTTTTTTAGTGAAAATAAAATTCAAATATATTAGGCAAAAGTGAGTTGTGGTACGTGGAAAAGGTAATGGAATTTTACCCACTTCACTATTCTCTCTCAAATCTAAAACCTAAAAACGACAAAAAGGTCATTTCTCTGCCATTAGCAATCACTTTCTGTGTGCACATTGTATTTGGGAAATTTATTTAAATAACATAAATCTTAGTAAAATTAGTGTGATTGATAAATTTTAAAAATTAATAAAAATATTCTTTAATAAAATAAAATAATATTTTTATTAATTTTTACAATTTATCCTATCCCACCTTAAAATACTCATTATTTTTTAAATCAATATTAATATAATGAAAATACATTACTTTAAACATTGTATTCAACCCATTAACAATTGAATAGTTTGATAATATAATCATTTTTAATTGGTTGGACCCAATAAATAATTCCTAAAATCATGCTGTCTGTCAAATTGTTAATAATGTTCAAATACTGTCGGTGTTGGAAAATTGCATCTAATAACAAATAATCACACATTATTTGAAAAATTGTGATATTCTAATTAAAAATAGATCCATACTACTCTCATATCATATAGCAAAACTCATCTTTCAACGATACTATCTCAGAAAAAGCCTAACTTCATCAAATTTAAAAGAAATAAATACTACTATAATGTTTCTCCATCCAAGTCTTCAAAAAAAAATAATAATAAATCGAACTTAAAAGTAAATAATGAGAGCTATAGGAACAACTAGAATCTCAAATCATACTAAGTTTACTTGTTGGCAGGGCCATTGGGTAACTTTGGAGAGGAATTGAGCTCATCCCAAGCTTCAATCCAAGTCAACATTCCATCAGCTAGCTTGTTGAAGTAAGGATCAACTTTGCCAAGCTTCTCTCTAACTTGCTTGGAGAGTTCAATGTAGCAGTCTTGAACAGAAGTGTATTCTTTTGGAAGTTTAACAGATTGGAAAAATGGGATTGCTTCCTCTTGCCAAAAGATTCCATTGTATTCCTTCTTAAGGTTCACAAATGGATTGCTGGCTTTGCTGTGCCATATGTAGGGCAGACCGGTCTTCACTCCATATCCCAAATGGTCACAGATAACCTATAATTTGTTAAGAATCTATATTAACATGACTTTCTCAACAATGACAAAGATATTTAAATCCAAAAACTATTACATGGCATCATACCCATTTCAAAGTTGATGTATGTTTGTGCTTTCAGGTGGTGTTTCAATGAGTACATTATGAGTTGTAGGTTAAAACTTTCAAGGAAAAAAAAAAAACTTTGACTAAAAGTATCCATAAAGGGACAGAATATAAGAGTATGGTTTGCCTGTGATTATGCTAAAAGTGGTTTAAGTCGAATGTGAATTAGAAAGAAAGCAATTTCAAGAAGGAACGCATTATTTGCATTAATATGCAAAAATGTGCTTTCTCAGCTCAAAGTATGCAACAATTTTTTTTGTGATTTAAAAGTGCTTTTTTGATGTGACAAACACCTTTACAGGGTATCAAAACAGACATACGGACTGTTAAAACTATAGTGGAAATGGTGAATGGCCAGTGTTTGATCTCCAAACTTAATTAAACATAACATTTCATGATTTAATTGATATGAGACAACATGAGAGTTTCATAAGGCTACCTTGACACACCAACCAGCCCACATGTCGTCGTATCGTCCAATTGGCTGACCATCACCCATGAGTCCAAAGTACATTGCAGGTCCAATAAGTTCACGGTTGAATGTCAGATTCATACCACACATGGGAAACAAGGTACCCTTCGGGATTGTCATAACTGCATCAACATACCTGAAAAACAAAACAACAAAGGTTAAAACAAAGAAATAATCACATTACTACACATTTGACTTAACTATGGAATATGTACCTTGTGTTTCTTTCCCTAGGCTTCACAAGTTGGGTTGGGGCATCATAGTCAGGGATGTTGAGCCAGAGTCCGTGAGAGACAGCAGTCGGAGCACCCTCACGGAGACTAAAAGGGTATCCTCGGACGAAATCTGCACCCTCGGTGTATGGATCATACAGAGTGTTGAAAAAGAAAGGAGTTGAGGGACTCAAAATGTTCTTTATATGCTGTTCAAGTGCATTGATTTCCTTCCCACTTGGGTCTTTGGCAACCTTATTTAATAACATTTATAAGCAATGTGAATTTGATGATAAGATTATATCCACGTTTCATGAACAATGACTATAGAATTCGAAAATTTCCCAAATAAATTTTCATGAAATAAATCAAAATACTTCACGTAGTTCAGTTACAATAGATAAGTGATCAAAATATTTACATTAGTAACAACAAAAACGAAAGCAATATGCAAAGTAGTTATAGGACTGCTATGGTCAATGACTGTTGACCCTGCTTCAAACTATGAATACCCCCTTATACAACTTCGAAGCAGTTGCCAGATCTACATAAAAATTGAAACTTTACGCCAACAGTAAAGTCAACAAAACCTATTTTTGATAAAATTTGCTAACAGAAAAGGTAAAAACCTCGTTCAAAAATAGATCCAGATCCAAATTGACAGCAAATTGGAAAAAAAGAAAAAAAAAACAAAAAGCAAACTTTGTTAAACGGGCTTCCTATAAACCCAATTGAACTAAATCTAATACTGACAAATTTGTAATACTTTAACATGCAATTTTCTCAGGTACCAAACAGAGGTTATAAGAAAACAGATCGACCCAATACAGAACAATATAAAAGAATCTAAGGATACAATGAACTTACAAAGCAATCATCATCAATTGTGAAGATGTACTTCTTCTTGGAGACCATATAGCCAAAGCATCGGCAAGCAGAATCCTTGAAGGAAATACAATTAGCCTTTGGACCCAAAATACGGTTAATGTCGTTTCGGTTATAGAGCTCATAATCAAAGCCTTCTGGGACCTTAATGACCCTAGTTGGATCACCATCTTGAACAATGATTAGATGGTAAGGTTGAAAATATGGTCTCCACATCTCTAAGAAATCTAGGTTTCGGATCGTAGGTATGACGATATCAAGGTCATCTTTCAAAATTGGAGTGGGTTTAACAGAAGATTGTGCCATTGATGACTATACAAAGTTACAGAAGAGCAGAGAAAACAGAGGACGACTTGATGTGAAGAAAGTAGGACTCTGTCTTCCTATATATTGAAGATTCTACCTTTCAAAATCTCATTTATCTCTATCTTAAAGAAATAATATCATTTATCTCCCCAAGGTTTAATAGATATCTCCTATCTATCTTTTCTTTTCTTTTCTTTTTTATGTGTCGGTGTTGGAAAAAATAACGGGGAATCTTATTAAGGTATATCTCAAAGTTTTGGAATATAATATATACTTTCATGTCCTTAATTTTCACTTACTACTTTGTTAAGAAGATAGGAGAGAAAATTGCTTCGTATATATCTAAGTTTAATGTACGGTTTTAGTCTCATATATATATATACATAAATGTGTGTTTTGAGTTTATTTAATTTTATAAAATTTGTAAAAATAAAATAGGTGGATCTATCATATATATATATATATATATATATGAAGTAAATTATTAAGTTCCCTAATAGCTATATATTACATATATAATCTTTGATTTGGTAGTTTATTAATGTGATATATGATCTATTTATTTAATTTTTAACTTTTAATTTACCTCAAAGATATATCTATTTTATATTATAATAAAAAGAATAGATATACATTAAAATGAAAGTAATAAAGAGGATTATGATATAAAACTAAAAAATTTAAATATTGCTTTTCTTTTAATGGGTCACAGTCTGAGATTTTTAGCTCTAAAAATATTTAAAAAGCATAATGATGATGCTGCCTAAGTGAAAAATTCAAATTTATTAATCCAAGTCTCCCATAGAAAATGAAGAATATATTTTTACAGCACTTGTGTTTTTGACGTGGGGCAGAACGGTTAAAAAAAATCAATCAAAAGAATACAATGAGCTCAACTACAAGAACGTCTCTTTGCTTAATATTTATTAAAAAAAAAGTCTCCATATGTTGCTTCCTTTTGTTTTATTTTGTTTTTGTTTTTGAATAAATTATTATATACTCACCCATAAATATCAAGACAACAAAATCGATATCCTCATTTTAAAATAGGAAGAATATAAACTAGTGTAAGTATGTTATTATTGTTATTTAAGTTTTAGAAGCATCGGGCTTGTGATTTTTTTTTAACTCCACCAAACATGTTGCCAATTTAGAAAACCTTCGTCTGCATTTGTTAAGGGAAGTGTTTCAAGTTTTAGATGTGTACATAAATTTATATCGGATTAAACTTGACTAAATTAAAAAATTAGATTAGATCGGACAGTTTTATAAATCAAACGGTTTAATCTAATTTGTATTAATTAAACTCGTTTTTTAAATAATCTAATCCAGTTATATTAATTTTTAAACCGATTGAAACGGACTGAACCGATTTAATAATATATTAAAACTTTCATATTATTTTTCATTAGAGATATCCAAAAATAGAATCAAACTAAAAACCAGATTAGATCGAACGGTTTTATAAATCAAACGATTTATTTTAATTAAAAAAAAATTCCCCAAAATCAGACCATGATACCCCTATCAAGTACTAAGGTTATAATCTAAAAATTAAACCAAAAAAAATGGTAAAGGCTTTGCTTTTGTCTAATTTAATCATATTATTATTAAGTTTTTGTAATGGATCACCACGTTATGGGAAGTAAGGATTCAAACTTTCAAATATCGGGACAAAAGCACGAGGTATTACCACTTGATCACTTCTCATTTATATTTTTATTTGTCACCAAGGGTATCTTCAATCTTAAATTTTATTTTACATCGAATTGTTACTAATTTATAACTCATAACATCAAATATTGCATTAAAAAATATATTATTTTATAAAATAAAAGAGTTCTTTAATTTTTGTTTTATTAATTATTATATTCAAACAATAAAACAATTATATGTTATTATTAATTAATTAAAAGATTATATTTTAAAAAAATTAATACTTTAATAAATAAATATTATATAAATTAAAAATTATATTTAATTAAAAAATACAATTAATAGTACATATGAATAGATATTATTTAAAGATTTAAATTATATATCTGATTTAAACCTACATGAATTTATTCGAAGTGAACAAATAAAAATTATACAAAAAAACATTTCAAGAACTAGGATATGAATTTGAACAAGGAGAATGATCTCAAAGTCAAGACCAAAGATGTCAAAATAGCATAGATATTTTTAATCAATATTTTAATAATATTAAAGGATCTGAAAATGATTTATCCCGATTGTTAAATCTTAATTTAATTTATATTATATTTTTAACTATAAATTATATTAGAATTTTTTTTAATCATTTTATATAATATACTTAATTTTAATTTTTTATAAATAAATATTACAATATGAATAGTATTTGCAACGACATTGTTTTAAAGTTGGAGTAGTTCTTCCTCAAATTTTGCAATCAAATATAAAAATTTAAAGTGGTATTGGATATGGTCTAATAAACAATGATATTTGTATCGGTTCTTGGTAAACTCCACTCTAAAATATCAATATTGAAGTAGAAATATTGTCATTCCATAAAACTCATGGATGTCAAAGGTAGAATTTTCATATTCCATTATATGAAAAAGTACTTATAACACGAAGGAGGTGCTCACCAAAGGTTTATGTTTCCAAATAAGTATAAATTAATTATTTTGATACTTTGTTATGAATTGATTTATGGAAGGAAAGAAATAACAAGTATATTAATACCTGTTGCACATCAGGTATTATATCATTAGATAAAACATTCCCAACGAGTTTTAAAATTAATTCAATTTTGATACTCGATTTAAAGGACAATATGGTATCAATTGATACCGTTGGTAGCAATGAACATGAAAATATTATTGGCATATGGTGTAAGATCCTTCAAAAAAAAAAAAAAAATCCATTTCTTGCTTTGCGTGTAAACAAAATCCCAAATGCAACGTTACAAAAGAAGTGCAAATCCCACAGCCTTCACATTAGATTGGCGTTTCTGAACAAATTAACAAACAGTTAGGCCTGAATTTATGTTAATTATAATCTAATAAAAAACGGAATCAGAACATATGTAAGTTTAAGATTGACGTGCCACTTTAGGAGTTACTCAAAATATAGATTGAAATTTCATATTTACTATAAAAATATATACAAATTCTATTAATTTTTTAACATTACCTTACAAATTCATTAATTATAAAAAAAAACGTAAAAAATAGAGCATGTAAATACACATGTAAGTATTATTATTTTTTTAAATTATTATGTGTTTATAAATCAATTGTTATGTATTTAAATTTATATTTTTTGAGTTATAATTTATTTACGTTACATATAATAAATATACACATATGTATTTATGTGCTTTATTTATGATATTTTGTAGTATATATATTTTTATCATAATTAATGTACTCTTGTTACCTTTTATCTTTAATCAATATTTTAATTAATAATAATTTATTAATTAATCGATGAAAAAATAAAAATCTTAAGTAAATTATGTAATAATTACGAATAATAGTAATAATTACTCAAAATTACGTAGATAATTTTTTCAAAAAATTATAAAAAGTGGTTTATATATATAAACACCTAACATTCATGCAAGCAGTGATGTATCAGATAAAATTTTCGTACAGAGTGTTGAAACACATGAGAAGACAAATTAAACAATGAAAAATTGGAATAAATTAATAAAAATAATAATAAGGTTTACTTACAATGTTTTATTTATTTATTTATTTTATCTCTTGTTTAATGCACAATATATATATTTATTTTATGAAATGGCATGCTTTTGTGGCATAAATTTACTTGAAATGGGGGAGAAGAAGATCTAGAGTTTTATAAATCTACTAGATCAACTAGAACAATGTACTAACAATCATAACCTTTTTTTGCATTATTTGATCAAAACAAACAAATTGACCTGTCAGAAAAGAAAAAAAAATGTGGGAATTAACAAGTTAATAATAGTAATGATCGATCGTTGGTGATTTATAGAGCAAAAGAATCTTCGAGTCCTAGGCTTAGAACGTGGTTTGACAGCCAAAACACAACTAATAAAGGCATAACTTACACGTACGTAGTTCTGACGTTCATTAACAAATTCTATAGCGAGTGCTGCAGTCTTCAATCCTTCAATAAAATATTATATTTTATGTAAAATTTAATATAATAATTTTTACTATGACTTAAGATTAAATTTTATATGATAAATAATATTACTTATTTTTATATTCATATAATATTTTGATATCATATAGTGTTATTTATATCCATATGATATTTTTATATCATATATGTCACAAATTTTGATTCTAAACCAATAAAATTAAATAAAAATCAAGATATACATGGTAATTTACAAATTGAAATAGAGATTAATAGTATTAAATATGATACCTTTCGATTGAAGTAATTTTAATAATTCAATCAATTTAATTTTATTTACACGACGTTGTACAATATCACATCGGATCAACCCGATATATAATAAAAACTAATTGATACAGCTCAATTTAAATTTATTTACTAATTTGGTTCATTTTTTTCGATTTCTTGACATTCCTAGTTCAAAGTTTTAAATTAATTTAAATTTTATTATATTTAATCTCATTCTATACGGATTATTTACTTAATGTATTAATCTTAAACATAATGTCTAATTATTTCTTTCTTTTTATTGACTTATAATGTAAATAAAATATTTCATTTTTTTAAGTTATATGTTATGATGATCTTATATTAGTAAAAAATTAGATATGATACCTCTCATTTGATTTTTTTACACAAAGTAATAAAAATGACCTTAATTTTGACTAAACATTTACTCAATTTGTTTGGTCATAATTGTACGGCTTTCAAACTAGTGAAAATTTGGTTAACGTGTGATTATACTTATCGAAGTTGAATTGAACATATATCCAATTGATTATAGTTTGATCAGTCGATGATCCTAATTGTTAGAGCCAAGTTGGACACATATCTAATTAAATTAGACAGTTGGTCAATTAGTTAAATTTTGATTGAATGGTAACCTCACTCATAGGAACTAAATTGGGCACATGAACAACTAAATTGACACTTATCTAACAATTTAGAATTTGGTCGGCTCAAGATCTTATTCGTTGAAATAGAGTTTGACATATATCCAATTAAATTATACAATTATCTAACTAATTGGATTTTAATTAATTGATGATCATATTAACTAGAGTTAAATTGAATACATAATCAATTGATCGAACTTTAATTGACATATAATTTTAATTATTGGTTAATATGTATTTGGATAACGAATTAGATATATTTATTTACATTTGTTCATATATTTGATTAAATAATTATTCAATTTTATATTGTGTCGAGTTCACGTATGTGTTTCTTAGAAATATAATGAGAAATTTAATAAAATTGTAAGTTTTAGCTTAAATTTAAAATGAAAATAATAATAGTGTCATACCAATCTATTTTTTCCCATCTCTTCATTTTTTATATATATTTTTTACTTATCCAAAAATTTAAACTTATATTATCTCAATAAATCTCATCTCATTAAAATATAAATGGGAAAAGATATGATACGTTATTAAAAATCATCAGTTGTAATATGAGTTAATATGACGTTTCATAAATTCTCATTCCAATTTACATCTCAACATTAACCTTACGGCTAGGGGTTAAAATCTTCATTCTTCACAAGAAGAAAAAAATTAGTTTTAAATTCTTAGCCCAAAAGAGAAGCATGGATCTTGGGCTTAGATGATAATGAAAGGTCGTGATTATGGGCTTCCAGTCCTAAATTCCAATCTTTTCGATTTTGAGTGGAAGTGGTGAATGGTGATTTGATATTTTCCTGATTTGGCTAAGACGAGAAATAGCTTTTATTTCCTTTCGTATATAATATATATATATATTCCAGTTAAATTACTATTCTCTCTCTCTCTCTCTCTCTCTCTCTCTCTCTATATATATATATATATATATATATATATATATATATATATATATATATATATATATATATATATATATATATATATTATATTTGAATTAGTGCTCTTGCATCATGTACTTGGATACTTGAATATAAAATCCTTTTGGTGCTTCCACTCTTGGAAATTTTACTATCTCATTTTTTCCAACTTCCTTCCATCTCAAAATTGCAACCATATCAAAATTATGAATAAAAAATATTTTCTGATTTACTCATAAGCTACTTGAATTGTTGAATGTAATTATATAGGGGCAAAAATCATAATTATTTTTCCCATTTTCAAATTTTAACCTTTGTTTCATTTTTAACTCAAATACATATAAGTTCGTTTTGATACATTTTGAATATACATATAACACATATTTTTAACTTTATTTTTTTATATATAAATATGTTTTTGAGAAGAAGAAAGTGCAAGAGGAGGATAGAATTTAATTTCAAAAATTAAACATATTAATAGTATTATTTTAAATTGATGCATTTTGACTACCTTGTAAATAATTTAATCATTTTAGATTTTTTTTATTTTACTCACTTTATTTTCTATTTTTAATTTTGTGATACATTTTATTCTTCGAATATCTACTTACTCTTATTAATAAGATTTATTCTGATCATATTTAAATTTAAAAAAAATCAAAATTGTTAAAAAATAACTAAAATATTTAAAAATGTGACAACAAGATTAATACTTATACTAATTTTAATAAAGATAATTAATGTGTTCAATTTATAAAATTAAAATAAACACAATGTTATGTTATTTTTTAAAAAAATAAATAAATATTCATAGTATAAAATGAATATCGAGAACACACTTTAAATACATGTTCAAAAATATTATATAAGCTAAATATATTAATGATAAAGGGAGTTAAAAAAGAAAATACATGCAATAAAATTTAATGAGATGGTAAATAGAGAAGCTAACCTGTACGTAGAAACAAAATAGTGAAGAAATGTTGAAATCTGAAGGATGCCCAGTTCTTTTCCTGGACAGAGTCTGCTTCCTCCACCAAATATAAAACAGTGGTCATGAGATTTTAAGCTCTTTTCCTTCTTCTGCAATGCAACTTGAAACTTTCAAGGATACTGTTGAAAAAAAATGAAATTTATTAAAAAATAGATGTTTTGAATTGTGACTTGTCACACATTGCTTTTTTATAATATTTTAAAGAGGTATAAATAATGAAGAGTTTGTTATTGGGATTACGCCTACGCACCACTTTTGTGGAAGGGAAAAGCGACTAAAGAATGATACCCATACGCTAATCGTCCGTCTGTCTGACGGCCGTCTGATGCCGTATGTGAGTGGTATTTTATTTTTTGGTAAAATATTCTTTTTAAGGAAATTTTTTCACTTACAAAATGGTTGTTATATATATATATATATATATATATTTTTAAAAAAAAATCAAGTATGTTCCTTTATTAAGAATATGGTATTGTCTTCTTAATTTAGAAAAAAAATTGCCGTATTTATTCACAAAAATATCCGTTACTCGCCTTTAATCCGAAAATGGCCACATTTTTCATTACTCAATGTCCGTTACATTCTTAATTCCTGACATTACCGCTTTATTCATAATTGCTACACGCTTTCTAAAGCCTATAAAAAGAAGGTTTCTCTCATTTTAACATATCAATCAAGAATCTCATCTCCCTACGAAAACAATTCTCTCTACAATTTTAAGTATTCTTTTAGTTTTCCGAGCAACAAATTTTCACGGTGTAGCGATTCTACTTCATCAGCAAGCTGCAAGATTACGATTTGCTTTATCCCTGACGACGGCATGTTCTTTACACAAATCGCAGAGTCACAAACGCCTTAAAGAAGAAATGACCAATTCAGCGACTCAACCCAAGCAGTTACTTTGAAGTTATCGGTAATATTGTTCCTACACTGTTTTTATAAACTTGCATCAATAGGTACTATTTACAGACTCATTTTACAAGATAAGTTTCATATAAACTTTTTTATAAAATTAAGAAAATAACTAAAACTTATAATAACAAAAATATTATAATAATATTGAACAATATTCAATTAAATAAAGATAACAAAAATATTATAATAATATTGAACAATATTCAATTAAATAAAGATAAATATTAAACAAGTTTAAATTAATTTAATTTAAATAGTATTCAATTTAACGATTTAAATATAAGATAATGATATAGAATTTCTTCTACTAACAAAAACATACAAGATTGAAAAAATTGTATTATTTTTGTAATTATTAATTAAGTTTAAAATTACTATTTTTGTTGTTTTTAGTGTTTTGGATACATGTTTTTGTCAAACATTGTGTTTTCTAATAATCATCAGATGTATTTTCATATTCTTTTTTGTTGTAATCTTTACGTACAAGTGTATAGTATTTGTATACACAATAAAACGGAAAGTAAATAGATTATAACAATATTAATTTCCCACTATTATTTTTGTCATTGACATTCCGCCATAATTCCTCGCATTGTTGTTTTCATCTTGTCGCCATATTACTCACACGCTAACACTCCTCGCCAATTGCTCAGATATATATCTCTTGCCTAACTCGGCTGAGTTGTAAAGTTCTTCATAGACAGCATTTTCAGTGAGTATATCACCAATCGATCTTCCGACTTAACAAATGAAGCTTAATAATCTTTTCTTCAAGATTCCGTTTGATGAAGTTGATCCACTTCAACGTGCTTCGTATGCGATCGCGTTGAACCTGATTGTGAGAAAGATGGGCTTCTTTGTTATCACAAAATAAGTTCATTTCGAGAAGCTGTGAGCAACACCAATCTCACTAGAAGTTTTTTTCAACCACAAGTGAGCTCACATATTCCCTTGACCATTCCTCGAAATTCAACCAAGACTAGATAAGGCAACTACCTTTGCTTCGCTCCTCCATGTAACAAGATCGTCACAAATGTGAAGCACTCAAAGAAGAGATTTTATCCTTCATATTCCCCTCGCCCAATCGACCGTATATCCAAGGACTTCCAATTGGCCATTCTTTTTGAAAACATAAGTCCTTTTCTAGGAGAGGACTTTAAATAACGAAGTATTCGCACGACCGCATCCATACGGTCTTCACTGGGCAAGGTGAACTCCGACTCACGACACTCACAAGATAAGTAATATCGTGTCGAGTATAGATAAATATATGAGTTTACCTACTAACCGTTGATATCTCTGTTTATCCGCCGGTACTCGTCCACATATTCTCCGAGTTTATGATTTTAAACCATTGGAATATCGACAGTTTACAATCTAGTAGTCCCGCCTCTGCCAAGGTAGGTTCAGAGAGTATATTTCCTTTGGGAAAGACATATGCCTTGTTTTGATCTTGTTACCTCAATACCTAAGAAGTATTTGAGCCCTCCCAAATTCTTCATTTCAAACTCATTCGACTTGTTCTTGAAGCTTAGAGATTTCTTCTTTATCATCTCCGTAATGATCATGTCATCTACATGGAAACTATAAGTATAAGCTATCTTCCCTAATCGATGTTTTAGGAAAAGAGTATGATCGTAGGTCGCTTTGTTGGAACCCATATTTTTTCATTCGAACTCAACCTACCAAACCATGCGCCGAGGTGATTGTTTTAGTCCATACAACGCTCGTTGTAATCTCTGTCTGTTCTTTTCATGTTGTAACAAAAGATATCCTGCGGGATATCCATGTAAATCTCTTCCTCAAGATCACCACGGAAGGAAGGCATTTTTACATCAAGTTGCGCAATGGCCTAATCTAAATTTGCCGCAAGAGATAACAAGACTCTAACGGTTTTTAGTTTAGCCACGGTGAGAAAGGTTTCTTGATAATTTATCCCCGTGTTTCTGTATATCCTTTTCGCTACAAGGCTCGCCTCTTATATCGATCAACTAACCCATCCGCTTTATATTTAACGGAGAAAATCCACTTGCATCCTACCATCTTCCTCCTCGAGGCAACTCGCTAACACCCATGTGTTATTCTTCTGCAATGCCTCAAATTCCTCTTTATAGCTTGAGCCCATTTTGGATCAGATAAGGCTTCTTCAATGCTACTTGGAATTTGACACGAGGAGAGTGTTTGTGCAAATGCCCTGATAGGTTCTGATAACCTTTGAGTTGATACATAATTTGCTATTGCATACTTGGATTGTCGTTCTTCTCTTCTGGGAGTATCGATTAGGAGGTTTGCCTCGATTGTGTCCGAAAGGTAAAACATAACCAATGTCAAATGTATCTATAGCATTAGTTTGTAAAGGTGTGATAGGATAGCTTACCTCGGGAGTATTCTCGCAGGAGGATCGTTAAAGGGTACTGTAGGGAGTGGTACATCAACCACTTCATCTTCGGGAGATTCAATTACTACTTCAGCTTCAGCTTCTTCAAGCTCTGCTTCAGGTCTGAGACCGGCTCCTCCATTATAATTGGCGTGATCCGAGTATATTGGACTAGTGTTTAATATTTCAACATCAAGCCAATTTCGTTCTTCACCATAACTCTCCTCCTGAAAAGTGGAATTGGATACCGGTGATGGGAATAAACATTCTGATTCGAGGAACGTGACATCCATGGTAATATATGTTCTTTTAGTAATTGAATCATAACATCGATAACCCTTTTTTGTACGCCATACCCCAAGAACATACACAGAGCACATGGATCCAACTTAGTTCGTTGATTTTTACGAGGTGGACAAAAGCAACACATCCAAAAATTCGAGAAGTGAAGCATCAAAATAGTAGGCAAGGGAAGATGATCGATAACACCTTTAATGGAGTTTGAAATTGTAAGGTTTTTAAGGGGCATACGATTTAGTAGATACACCGTTGTAGTAATAAAGCATCACTCCGTATTTATTAGCGCATACATGTGGCACCCATTAGTAAGGCCCAAGCCGTTTCTAAAATATGCCGATTCTTCCTCTCCCGCATCTCCATTCTCGTCATGTGGGTTTGTGAACACGAGGTTTCATGGAGAATACCATGGTTGTCCAAGTATGTCCGAAATTGTTGATTAACATACTCCCCTCCATTATCAGATCTAAGTATCTTAATTTTTTCAGAAAATTGTGTCTAAACCATGGTGTGAAACAGGTGAAATGTAGCAAATACCTCATCTTTATGTTTGAGAAGGTAAAGCCATGTCATCCATGTACAATCATCAACAAAAATAACAAACCAACGATTACCCGATGACGTAATGACCGGGGAAGGTCCCCACACATCAGAATGTACTAAAGCAAAAGGAGTCACACTTTTATTCATGCCATGCGATAAGATGCCCCACACTTTTTGCTAGGATACAAGTATCACATTTGAAATCGAATGTGTGATATTTGAAAAATAAACCTGGGAGTAAGTGTCTTTTAAATACCCGAACGACGGATGCCCAAATCTACGATGACTTAGCCAAATCTGTCGTTCCTTGTTACCAACAATGTTTTGCATAGGATTGGCTCTTCCTGAACTGAGGTCATCCACATAATATAGCCCTCCTCTCCTAGTACCACGCCCAATGATCTCCTTGGTGAGAATATCCTGTAGAAGGCAAAAAGTAGAATACATTAAGTCTTACAGCTTAAGATCCGAGTGACTCCGACTTACAGACATTAGTCGGTTTGAGAGTAGGTACAAGTAAAGTATTAGATAATGATAATGAAGGAGATAAGATCATTGTTCCAAATTTCTCCTGCAACTGATAAGTGACCCCATTTGCATTGGCAACACGACTCCGTCTTCGGGCTGGGTTGTTTTTGAGAGATCGTTTGGGTCAAATGTCACGTGATCTCGTGCTCCAGGAGTCCGTAATCCAATCCTCCTTATCACTACGAGTAGAGATGTGAAATGCTTTACTTGAAATACCCGGATCCCGTGAAGATTCTACCAGAAGTAAGTGGATAGCGAGGCATTATTAGTAGCCACAATGGGCCACCCAAGCCGGTGTCCCGTTTCTTCCGTGTGCTTGAAGATCATTCCACCATTTTGGATACCCACGTAGTTTGAAGGCCACGTGTGTGTTTGGAGTTTCCTCAATGGCCACATTTCATGTCACAAGAGATGATGGATTTCCCGTGGATTTCTTGCTACCCAAGGAAGTTCCTGTTTTTGGTGGCGTTAGATTACGTGTCCTCGACCCCTTTAAAAGCCATAACTCGGCTCGGGTGTTGTATCTACACCGTGATCATCACGGTCTGCTTCGACTCTTCCCTACCGACGAATCCATGAGGCTTGTTCCACCGCAGTGAGAATGGCTTGATCCCGGAAGCACATCACTTCGAGTTTTATCCAATCTATCATCGGCGCCATCGAGGAAGGTATACACTCGATCTTCCCCGTACGATGGAGTTGTATTTTTGTATATCAATCGCACACTCCATTGATTAGACGACGGAAATCAATTTCACGCCACAACCCTCAAGGTCATTGTAGTATTTTTCAATGGATCCACCCGCTGCTTCGTACGAGTAACTTGACGGCGAAGATCATACACCCGAGACGTGTCTCCGTCCCATCATAAGTGGTAGCCATACCGAATCCCAAACCCTGTTTTGGCAGTTGGGAATCGTATAAAATTTGCAATTAAGGAGGGTTTATCGAATTGATCAACCATCCTTTTCGACAATGGCATTTTCGCACGCCATCTCCTAAATGAGGTCGGTTTCAACAGGCCGAGGAAAGTCCCCATTAATATATCCCAATTTGTCTTTGCCAGAGATATACATCTCCACCACCTAGCACCATAAGGCATAGTTGGATCCTCCCAACTTGATACTAATGGGAGCGATCACACGCTTGACGGGCAGAGGTCATGTGAGCTAATACGAGCTCTAGTTAAAACTTCCGTCATTTTCGTCACAAATCTTCCAATATGAAATTGGTAGTTAAATCTCTAGATTCTCACATGAAATCTAAAATTTTTTTTTTCTTTCCTTTTTTCCTTTTTTTACAAAACACCACTATATAAATTGAAAAAAAACACCAGTAACCCTAAACCTAATTTCCTTCTCGTGACGCGCCTTTTCTCCTTCCTACGCGATTTCAGGAGATGGTCGAGTGCCAGCTGGCGTCGAGCACTCTCTCGTGCGATTTCCTCTGCGCAAGTCTCTTCGTTCATTTGCGTGTGGCGCCGCACTTTTCTTCCCGATTCCTCAGGCGACCGACGCTTCTCTCCTATCGCATTCACCGAAATGGTGCATTCAACAAGGTAGCCAAAGGTTCAAAGTTTTACTCAGCATGTTTCACGAGCTCTAGGCCGAAAAACCCGAGTTGTATTCTGCTTCTTTAGCGAAATGATAGTTTTCTCTGGAAAACAGGTATTGTTGAAGGGTCCTCTCTGTCCTTGCTTCTTCTTCTCTGTTCGCTTATATTCGATTTCGAATATGGAAAACGCCTTCTTTTTTCCCTTTTTTTTCCAATATTGCAACTAATTGGTTTTTTCCAACCTATACACAAAACAACATTCACGTCAATAACTTCTCGCCTAAAACACTGACTTGATTTTTTTTTCAACCACTTCTACGCACAACACCGTTAATCAATCTCTATGATTCATTTTTCCTCAAGGAAATAGTGTTGACAGCTTTCACGAGTAAACCAGGATTGCCACACCGTAAATCGAGATAAAAACGAGTGGTAAGTGTAAACCGAGATGGTTACACCGTAAATCGAATCAAAATTTTCGATACCAAAACATCATAATAGGTAATTCCATACGTTGCTCTGATACCATGTCAAACATTGTGTTTTCTGATAATCATCAGATGTATTTTCATATTCTTTTTTGTTGTAATCTTTATGTACAAGTGTATAGTATTTGTATACACAATAAAACGGAAAGTAAACATATTATAACAATATTAATTTCCCACTATTATTTTTTGTCTGTTGATTATCTGCCATAAATCCTGCATTGTTGTTTCCATATTGTCTGCCATATTACTCATATGCCAACAATTTCTTCCACGTGTGAACAAGCACTTTCAATAGCGAAAACTGAAAACCTTTCTCAGAAATTGCTGAAAGTACATTTACAAATAAATGCTATTAAATTTTTTTATTATTTCTGTATAGTATAAAAAGAAAAAATTATTCAAAATTATTTAATTTTAAATAATATTTTACTTTTTACTAAATTTACTCTGAAAGAAAAATTTAACACGTTGTAAGGATTTTAGTAAAAAATAAAATCTAACCTAAATAACTTCCTAGTTTAATAAATTAGTCGTGCAAACACCACAGTTAAAAAATGCTTGTATTTACTGTAATTATTTCAAGAACTCATAAAACACTTTTTTCTTAAAACCCTTTCGATAAAGACGACACAAGCAAACAGACCCAGTATACAAAGTAACTGACCAGCCATCTCCAAGGGTTGAAAGTAAAAGGCTGTGGATAGAGGAATGGATCATAGTTGCTGTCTCTTGTGCATACATATATTTTCCATCCTTTTGGAAAAACAAATCCTATAAAGCATTGAAAACATTATTAGTTAGTCTTATGATTGATTAAAAATAATATTATGTTTGTTAGTCAAAATAGGAGGTGTCTAATTTAGAAGAAAATTCATGGAAGGTGGTTTACCATATTGTCAAAGATAGAGGTGCCTAACCTTGTTTGAATAAAGAATACAAAAATTAGGTAGCCTAATTTTGTTGAATGAAGAAATGTTTGGCATATGAAATGAGAACTTAAAGGCTATAAATATGGCTTCATTTCTTCATTGATAATCATCCAAAAAATAGAGAAAAACTTGTATGAGAAGTTCTTAAGTGAGAGAATTTTGTGGGAAAATTCTCTTGGGCTTAATTGCTCTTGTCTTTTGGGTGTGTGAGAAAATTACTAAGAGTGTGGTTGTAACAATTTTCCACATAGTGAATTTTTCTCTCGTTGTCTTTTGACAACGAAAGTGGTTTTTCTCTAATTTGGAGTTTCCATTATAATTCTTGTGTTGTGTATTATCTATTTCTTTGTTATTTGATATTCTGCTAAGGAAGATCTTGGGAGAGAGAATTTGTGATTATACCATTTTATCCAAATTTTCTAAGAGTTAGATTTATGGTAACTTAAATTACCCATTTGTTATTAAAGGTTTATATGCTATATACCTTTCAATTTCATATCTCTAGATGTGATCTTTCTCAATACTCCATTAACAACAGTAGCTAATCTTAATGTTTCAAAGATCACCTGTTTCAAAAGTTGACGGAATAGATGCAAAAAATTTGTTCTCTTTGATATAGAAGTAAAAGAGAGGAAGAAAAAAATGTCACTGATTAACTCAAACTGCTTACAGCTTTAGTGAACTTCATGGACTTGTAGTCATCCCAGGTAATAGACTCCTATTTTCCTTTGTTTCTTTGACTTTGGAAATGTTCCTCCTAATTGGGTTCAGAACAGAGTAGTGAAGTGTAAACTATTCAATTTTATTTATATATGAAAGATAAACATTACATTTTATTGGAGATAAAATTAAGGAGTAATTTAATGAGTAATTTAAGGAATAAATTAAGGAGTGTGAACTTCTTAATTTAAGGTGTAAATCAAGAACCTTAATTTAAGGAATAAATTAAGTAGTAAATCAAGGAGTTATCATTCTTAATTCAAGGAGAAAAACAAGGAATCCTTAATTCAAGGAGAAAAACAAGGAATCCTTAATTCAAGGAGAAAAAAAAAGGAATCCTTAATTCAAGGAGTAAAATAAGGAATCCTTAATTCAATGAGTAAATCAAGGAATCCTTAATTCAAGGAGTAATTCAAGGAGTAAATCTCCTTATATATAGCTATAGAATTGTAATGATTTTACCATCCTAAAGTGTTCATTGCAATTGAGAGAAAAGCTTAGAGAGAAAAGGTTTTGTGAGAGAAAATTGAGAGTATTTTTCTTGGTTGTAATTGAGTTGTGAGTGTTGTAATCACCTTGTGTAATTTCTCCCTTTCAAGAAAAGATCTGCAGTCAGGAGGACGTAAGCAAGATTGGCCGAACTCAGTTATCAAATTTTGTGTGTTATTTTTCTATTCTTGCTTTCGCATAAATCCGCTTATCGGGAATTTGCGTTATTTCCCAACAACCGGTATCGAGCTATTGGTAGTGATTTCTCAATTTTTCACAAGAAATAGTTAGAAACGATTCGAAGGAAGTCAGATTTGAGTGGGAGCAATGGCCACAGATGAAGGAAGGGTGAAACTCGAGAAATTTGATGGCACAGATTTCGGGTTTTGGAAAATACAGATAGAGGATTATCTCGTATCAAAGAAATCTATATCAACCTCTCTCGGGAAGAAGCCGGAGGTTGAAGGAAGAAGATTGGAATCTTACAGGCAGACAAGCCCTCGGAGTTATTCGATTGACGTTATCCCGTAATGTTGCTTTCAACATAGCAAAGGAAAAGACCACGGCGGGTCTTATGGCAGCCTCTCTCCAATATGTATGAGAAGCCACCTCAAACAAAGTGCACTTGATGAGGCGCTTGTTCAATTTGCGGATGACGGAAGGCGCATCGGTAGCTCAACATCTCAATGAACTCAACACGCTTACAACCCCATTGAGTTCGGTGGAAATTGAATTCGATGAAGAAGTACGAGCATTGATACTTTTGTCTTCTCTACCGAAAGGTCGAATGCTACCTCACTACTGCGAGTAGCTCATCGGGAAGCAATAAGTTGAAATTTGACGATGTTCGTGATTTGGTTCTCGGTGAAGAGATCCGACGTAGAGAGATTGAATCGTCAACCTCTTCGCTTTGCATACAGAGTCGAGAGGAAGAAATTCAACCAAAGGAAATGGACGTGGTAGAACCGACTACCGAGGTAGATCAAAGGACGGAGGTCCAAATCTAGGAATCCTAATAATTCCCATAACTCGAAGACTATCGAGTGTTGGAATTGTGGAAGAACCGGGCACTACAAAAATCAGTGCAATAATGCACCGAAGGACAAACAAGGGAAGGCAGAGGCAAATGTTACTTCCACCTCGGGAGGAGATGATGCATTGATATGCTCTTTGGAGAGCAAGGAAGAATCTTGGGTGCTAGACTCGAGCATCGTTCCATGCTACTTCACGTAAAGAATTCTTCGAGAAATATGTCCCTAAACCTTGGAAAGGTATATCTTGGTGATGATCAACCATGTGCTATTATTGGCAAAGGTGTAGTGAAGATTAAGTTAAACGGGTCTGTTTTGGAGTAAGGATGTCGCATATTCCCGACCTCGAAGGAACTTAATCTCAAGCGATTGGCTAGTGAAGGCTACACTACGATCTTCCATGGTGATGATTGGAAGATTTCAAAGGGTGCAATGACAGTTGCTCAAGGCAAGAAAAGTGGCACTCTTTACATGACAGCAGAAGCACGTTGTTCAATCACAATTGTAGCAGGCAATGAAACACCAAACCTGTGGCACCAGAGATTAGGCCACATGAGTGAGAAGGGGATGAAGATTATGCACTCAAGAGAAAAGCTTTTGTGAGAGAAAATTGAGAGTAATTTTCTTGGTTGTAATTGAGTTGTGAGTGTTGTAAACACCTTGTGTAATTTCTCCCCTTTCAGTAAAAAGATCTGCAGCAGGTCCGGAGACGTAAGCAAGATTGGCCGAACTCCGTTATCAAATTTTGTGTGTTATTTTTCTATTCTTGCTTTCGCATAAATCTGGCTTATCGGGAATTTGCGTTATTTCCCAACATTATACACTGTCTCAACATTAAAAATTCAATAACAGAGAGTTACTAGATTTGAATACAGAACATTTAATTCTGATATGCATGTTTGAAGTTGTTAAAATATTTACTCTATCAAAAGTTTAAGCTTTTAGGAGATATATAAAGAATGATTTTACATATTTAACAGAAACTTTCAATTTTAGTTCAATTTACTGACCTAAATTGATTTTGTTACTTAAACACTATTTTAGCAGACAAATGTTGTAAATTGGTGTGAAAAACTCATATGCAGAGCATGTTGGTTCAAATTAAGAGAAGAAAATAGATAAAAAAAGAACAAAACTGAATCAAATTGTGAAGCAACATGCATGTCACATGAAATTTAAACACGAATTTTCTACATCAATTTGCTAAAATAGTTTATTGAATCAAATCCTAAAATTTCAACTGTTTGAGTGACAAATTGAATAAAAATAAGATTGAGAGAGCTAGCATTGAAAGCTCATATCTTGTCACCATTGAGTGATTTGGGTCACAGCCATTCTCCTTGTGATGTAATAGTCAATTTGGTATTTTTTTTAATTTTATTTTAATGCTTTGATGTGTAATTCAATAGGGATCTTACTACGTGATGTATCTTTAAGTTTGATGATTAATGAGACTTCTTTCTTGAATGTCAATGGTTTGATCATCCCATTTGAAGAGGAAGGACTTCATAAAGCTATCAATTTTGGGTAAGAGTTGGTATCTTATACCAGAAGCATCAATAAGAGATAACAATTGTCCTCTAATATGTTTGTGAGCAGAGCCACGTAAAGCATAAATGTTGTATTTTCCTAGCAAACTTGAGGTGTTTGGGTAGCCATGAGCAAGTCCTTTAGCTTCATTCATAAAAATATATATGTTGATATAAAAAGTCATGGCCTAACTCACTCCAAAAAAACTCTAAAAAAGGAAGGGTTATCATGACCTTATAACTAGTATTTGCCTGATTTTTCTAGTCGATGTAGGACACTCAACACCCCTCCTCACATCGGACGGGGACACCGTAAAGAATTATTGACCGTGAGGGGACCATCAGTTGAATCCAGGGATCCATTTTGATACCATATAGAAAGTCATGGCCTAACTCCCTCCAAAAAAGCTCTCAAAGAGGAAGGGTTGGCATGACCTTATAACCAGTACTTGTCTGGCTTCTCTAGTCGATGTAGGACACTCAACATCCCCCCTCACATCGGACGAGGATACCGCAAAAATCCATTGACCATGAAGGGACCATCAGTTGAACCCAGGGACCCGCTTTGATACCATGTAGAAAGTCATGACCTAACTTCCTCCAAAAAAGCTCTCAAAGAAGAAGGGTTGTCATGACCTTATAACCAGCACTTGTTTGGCTTTCTTGGTCAATATAGGACACTCAATACCCCCCTCACATCGGACGGGGACACCGCAAAGACCGATTGATCGTGAGGGGACCATCAGTTGAACCCAGAGACCTGTTTTGATACCACGTAAAAAGTTATGACCTAACTCCCTCCAAAAAAGCTCTCAAAGAGGAAGGGTTATCATGACCTTATAACCAGCACTTTTTTGACTTACTTAGTCAATGTGGGACACTCAACAGTTGAGATTTGAATCCATAGACACAATTGTAGGATAACCCAATATATGTGATTTGAACACACGTCCATATCTGCATACAAGTACTTGAAATGATTAGAAAATTATAAACAATAATGAAATATGCAAATTGCGTCTAAATTTTTATGAGATAAATACAATATAAGTTTTATGCTTTTCATAAAAATAACATTTAAGTTATATAATTATTTTTTGTAACAATTTAATTCTATTGTTATTAAAAGTTGAACGCATAAAAACAAAGTAAAAATTCTATCAAAGAAAAAATTAAATAAAAATATAAAATAAATAAATAAAACATAAAAATAATTATTTGTTCTTATAGTCACTTTTTTATAACAATAAGATTAAACTATAAAAAAATAAATATAGAAACTGTATAGTCAGCCTTCCTATTTTTATATATTCTACATTTTAATTCTCTTACTTTTTCTTATAATTTGGTTTTTCATTTTTTAATTTTTACATTTGATCTTCTTATTTTTTGCCTTATAATATGATTCTTTTACTTTTATTTTTCAAATTTTTTGATGCACTTACTTTTTACGTTTTAAAATTCAGTTTCAAATTTGTCTCAAATTTAAATTAAGTGTGTGATAAGAAAAAAAGTAAAAGGATGGAAAAAATTATTAGAAAAACTTAATCTATCAAAGTGTAAAAATTGAAAAAGAAAATAAAAATATAAAATAAGAAAACATTTATAAACAATTAGCTTAGAGTATGTTTATTAATCGAGAAAGGAAAGAAAGAGAATGACTTAATTTTTAATGTTTTATCGATAAAAAATACATATTAAAAGAAAATTGAAAAGCTCCCAAATTTGATTCCCAACCCTCCTCATTTCCTCACAAATGTTTATTTTTCTATTTTTTTTATTTTATACAAATTTTGGAACAATTTTACCTTCTAAAAATATAATATTCAAATAATACTTCATTTACTCAACTCCATCTCTTTAACTCAACAGATAATAAAGAATGATGATATTTTCTATTATTCCTTAACAAGACTCAAACAAATATAAAATCTCTTAAATCTTAAAACACATTTTTTTATCGTTTCTTTTTTTTAACACTATTGTGATTTCAGGGTTGGTTATCTTAAGTTGTTCACCATATGAAAACAATTTAGGATATTAATCTTTGTATTTTTCATATATTATTTCTTTAGCCTTAGTTTAGTCATTTTTACAACATATTTATTGATTTTAAGATTAAATTTTTCTCTATGAACATTTTAAATTTTTTGATATTTTACCTTGGTTCGTTTACAAAGAATTTTAACATGTTCGTGGCTATAAACTTACTACTAATATGATTTTTCAACTTATGATTCCTTCTTCACATGTAAAACTCTTCACTATGAATTTTGTAAATGACAAACATTGAATTTCCAAATTGCTTCTTAACAAACAACTTTGACTTACAATTCTTATTATTACAAAATATCTTAATTCTAAGTTTATCATTCCTTTTAAATTTAATAATTCTTCCATATATCTCAATGCATATAGTTTTATGGTAGATCTCATAGACATCTTCAAAAACCATCTCAATACTCAATTCAATTGTATCCTTATTTAATTCACTCTTCTTAAAAATATTAAATTCATGTCTCTACTTCTCCATCCACATCTCTATTCTCCTTTGCAACACCTCAAGTTAATGTCTTTGTTAACATTAACTTTAACATCTTCATCTATGTTAACCTACAAGTTAATGTTCCTTGTTCTAAAAAAATATTAAAACAAATATTATTACACTAAAGCACTAATTATTGTATCTTATTACAGCTCAAATAAAAAAAAATAACAATAATATAAAATTATGTTTTATAAGAAGAAAAATTTGTCTTTAAAAAAATTTAAAATTAAAAACAAATTTCTTTTTTTGGCATCATTTTTATAAGTAAATTAACTAAATATCATATTTTTTAAATTATGAACTAAATAACCCATTTTGTACAAGTTAAGGGATTAATATGACCTAATTTCACCTTTGTAAGAAATAAATATAACATTTAATTTTACTTTGTTAAAAATAAACATACTTTTATAAGTTTTTAGAGTTTTAAACAAATATTTTATAATAAAACAATTATTCATTCTATAGTAAAACATGTATATTTTTACAATTTCATAAAACAAAGATCACTAAACTTAAAAAAAATACCCTCAAACATCACTACAATAAAATAGGAAGATGGAACCAATAAATATTTAACATGTATTATCATATCAAAAAACATTTAAAAAATTAATAAACAAACCAATCAATGCATTACCATGACATTTATTTTTTTAACTTGCACTCCTAACATGTTACCATGACATAAGGTATTTACAACTATTAATAACAATTGATAAATATGAAGTGCAAAAATATATTAAAATATTGTATTCATAATAATTGACATATAAGAAATAATCTTACCATCTTTTGTCATCTTTTAAGGTTTGGATTTTTGTTCTTATATCACTCACAAATCCTCTATTTTTCGTTATTCTATCACGCAAGCTCTAACAAAATGGTAAAAAATTCCCTTGCTTTAATCAGTTTTACTTTTCACACAACCTCATAACATCTCATCATATTCTCGTATAGATTCATCATGTTTTGTTTTGATCGAGTATAGATTTCGTGCGAAGTTATTCATCAAACAAAGCATATTAGAAGGAGCAGAGTAGTTCTTACATAAAGTGAAGGAAAAATATGAAAATACATAACTTAAATATTTTCAAATTGTTTAGTTTTGATAAGGTGAATGTAAATGATAAAAATACCTTCACTTATATATGTTTAATTTTTTTTCAATAAATTTCTTTTCTTATAATTTTTTAAAATTAAATAACACATTTTCTATAAGTTAAATGACTAATTGATATATTTTTAAAATTATAAAATTAAATAACACTTTTATTTTAAAAAAAAAGGATCCACGTTATTTTTTCCTTTTTTTAAAACACTAGCCTAAGTTTTTTTTTTTTTTCAAACTAACCTAAGGATTCAAAGTTGAGGAATCTTAATACGAAAATAATTTTTCGTTAAGAAAATATAAAACTTTTGAATTATTTCACTCGGGTTGAAGACGTTCGGACTTTGGAGCGAACCCAGTCACCTGTCTCACCCAACACAATATCACAGTTAACCTTCTCCATCTTTTACAATAGGCATTTCCAAAAGCCTTCAACTTTTGCACTATCAACTTGCAAAGAAGCAAACCTAGTTGTTGGAATTGCTCGGAACAGTAGAGGGAAGAAGTTCTTTGTCAGTCTTTTAATGGCTTCTCTATATTTTACTCCCTTTCTTTCATTTCCCAGGTTCGGTTTCTATACTACTTAATCCTTAAAATTACATTCATCTGCATCTGAATTTTTAGTTTTTGAAGTTGTATGGTTGTATTTGAGATTGAATCCGTAATTTTATTTAAAAACCCTCAAACCCTTACTCCAATCTCTGCAACTCTTCGATAGTTAGCTTGCTATATTATCAGAAATGGTGATAATATTGGACTTGCTCAATTCAAATATGCAGATACACATCAAACTGGCAGCACAATCTGGTGCAAAAATTTGTCCAAGTACAGGGTTTTAGATTGCAGAATAATAAATGGGGACTTGCAGCTAGAAAGAAAATAACAGAGAATTTGACTCAAGATGCTCCAAATGAGGATGATGTTGTTGTGAAAAAGAAGACATCTAGGAGTTCTAAGCGGACTAGGAAGAAAACAGTAGCTGAAGATGATAGTTCTGGTGAGGTGAGCACAATTTCCGTTTCTGATAAAGATTCCAAGAAACCCCGGCAAAGGACTCGAAAGAAAGGTATTGCCTCATATTCTATCCAAAGGTTCTAGCTTTGTTGTCTACAATTGGTTGTAAGGGTTAGTTTGCTTCTGCTTTTCAAATTTTGTAAAAACGCTTATGAACCAAAGGATTTTTGTTTTACTAGAAATGCTTTTAGGGAAAGAGCATATTTCGTGCTTCCTTACATAAGGGCAAACTATGTGCTTCTTCCTAAAAGCAAATTCTTTTAAAATCACTTTTGATATAAACTAATTTTAGTTTTAACAGAAGGACAAACAGGTCATAAATAGTGTGTTTTCTTCCAACACAAAAAGCCTTGATTTTTTTAGCTCGATTGGAAGGTCTAAACCATTAATTATATCCAGCTGCTTCTGCTACTGATACTGTGGGGGAAGAAAATGCTGAGAAGAAGGTGACGAAGAGGAAGACTAAGAAGAAAGTTGATGAGATTGAGGATCAGGTTAGTGAAGCTGAAGATGGTGAGCTTGAGGAGTCTAGGTTGATTGCAAATGTAGAGGATGAGAGTGACGACAACCCAAATTTTGAAATAGATGAAGGAGAAGATATTAGCTTCACGTATGGTTGGCCCCCGCTTGTTTGTTGCTTTGGAGCTGCACAGCATGCCTTTGTCCCATCAGGAAGGCCATCCAATAGACTTATAGACTATGAAATACATGAGAGAATGAAGGATGCATTATGGGCCCCGGAAAAGTTCGTAAGGGCACCTGGAGGGTCTGCAGGAAGTGTAGCAATTGCATTGGCAAGCCTCGGTGGTAAAGTTGCTTTCATGGGAAAACTTGGGGATGATGAATATGGTCAAGCTATGTTGTATTATATGAATTTCAACAACGTTCAAACAAGGTCAGTCCGCATTGACCCTAAAAAAATGACAGCAATGTCATCAATGAAAATAAGTAAAAGGGGTCGGTTGAGAACAACTTGTGTCAAACGCTGTGCTGAGGATTCTTTTTCAAAGAACGAAATCAACATTGATGTTCTGAAGGAGGTAAGATGTTTCAGTTGTAGGGAAAGTTTTTGCTACTTGTATGATTGTTCAATGCTTTTACTTATTATTTTCTATCTCTGTGAATTGATAAATATTTCATGAATCAATGAGTGTGCATTGAACTAGGAACCATCTAGTTAGAACATCTTAGTGTTTCTTGTTTCTCCATAACGGTTCTTTCACCGTCCATTTGATTGAATTTTCCATTGTTAGTTTCGTGTTATTACATGTCAAGTTCAAGTGGAAAGGGTTTGTGTTGGATCATTCTTTGCTGTCATTTATATGTTACAAATCACTTTGTTTTAATTCGCTGCATAATCTGCTGTATGCTACGTTTTATGACATATTCATGTAGTCTGAAGCATTTACAGATACAGACCAGTAACCACGTTATAATCTTTTCAGTTTTGAGTTCATATGCACATTATGTGACATATTTAATGACACATCCTGCAGGCAAAAATGTTCTATTTCACCACACATTCTTTGCTTGATCAAAACATGAGGCTAACTACATTACGAGCCATCAAGATTTCAAAGAAACTAGGAGGAGTTATTTTCTATGATGTAAATCTTTCATTGCCACTGTGGCACTCTAGTGAAGAAACCAAGATGTTCATACAGGAAGTGTGGAACCTAGCAGATATTATCGAAGTTACTAAGCAAGAACTTGAATTCCTATGTGGAATCAAGCCAACAGAGGAATTTGATACGAAAGACAATTCAAGGTCTAAATTTGTCCATTATAGACCAGAAGTTGTTGCACCACTTTGGCATAATGGTCTCAAAGTCTTGTTTGTCACAAATGGAACTTCTAAGATACATTATTATACCAAGGAACATAACGGTTCAGTTCGAGGAATGGAAGATGCCCCCATCACTCCTTTCACTAGTGATATGTCAGCATCTGGAGACGGCATCGTTGCAGGTACTACTACATCTCGTGTACATTGAACTATTGCTTCATCTACTTAGATCTTCCGGGCTACCACTGTCCCTAAATTCTCTTGATACATATTTTGCAGCTCTCTTGAGAATGCTGACAGTTCAGCCACATAAAATAACTGACGAAGGATATTTAAGGCATACAATCAAGTACGCGATCAACTGCGGGATCACAGATCAATGGCTGCTCGGGCGAGCACTTGGCTTTCCTCCCAAGGAGGGTATGGAAGAAGAAGTGATTCCTGATTCAAATGGCATAAAGTCAACAACAGAAAGAGAATATCGCACATTACAACCTTCATCTAGTTCCTGATGAGCTGCCTAGATACAAATTTTAATCATGTTATATCCCAAGGAAAAATCTTCCCCTTGTTATAATAATAATTAAAAAAATAAATAAAAGAGAACAAAGAAACTGAGTCCCTTTTTAAACCTCCTGTAAACTGAGATTCAACTTAACTGTGAATCATCAATTTTGTATTTATTCTGAATAGATAGCTTGATTCATTATATCATCTGATTATATTATTTGTCTACATCTACATTGTACCATCAAAAGAAAAAAAAAGGAGGGGGGGAGGGACAAAGAGAGAAGTTAAATCTGCATTTTATAATTGTAAAAAAGTTTTCCAGCATTAGGACGAAAAAAAAAAGTTACTAGCTGTAGTATTTTGACAGACTCCATTGGAAAAGAATAAGAATGAAGTCTACTTTTTTTTAGAAACTCAAAAAATTAAATTGTTTATCTAATAAATCTTTTTTTCTGTCAAAATTGAGCTATGCAGAGGATTCAGTAGAGGCATGTGTTCCCTCCTATTATTTCTTGAAAAAGAAAATTTTAATTATAATATCTATAAAATTATTAATAAATTTATACATAAAATAGAACCATGTAATTTTAGATTTTAAAATTTAAGTTTTTACCACTTAAAATTTCATTATAATTTAAATAATCTGAACATATTAAACTCAAATAGACATCTTTATTAAACCTAAAATAAACAATAAATGAAAAACAAATAATACTATTTTTTAGTTCTTTTACACTATCCCATCTAGAATTCTAATCCTAAATCCGCCTTCGGATATACACGGGGGTTTGGATAAATAACAAATACTTTTTGCTTCTTCTGAGATTTGAAAGCACGATCTTTTGAATGTAACTACATTCAGTCATTCAAGATTATTTTCAAGTTCTCTCTCTCTCTCTCTCTCTCTCTCTATATATATATATATATATATATATATATATATATATATATATATATATATATATAAGTTAGGTGGACAAATAAAATATCAACCCCTTCTTTTATTCGTTGTTTATTCATTTTCAATTGAGTTCATATAGTTGATTTTCATAAAGTTACTCAATAATATTATTATTTATTAATTTTTCAAAATTTTATTTTTATATTAAATTGGGTCTTTTATTTCCCTTTTCGTTTCCCCGTCTCTGTCTGTAGCCATTTAAGAACAATATCAATAACTTTTTTCCTTCTAAAAATCAAAATGAATGATGTTTAAAATTAATGTCAATCCTATATGTTGGATGAATGTCAAGTTCCTCCTACACGCTTCATACCTGTAATCCAGAAAATGAAAGAACATGTTACATAATTTTTATTTCATTAATTTAGACACTAATGAGTAGTTGGGAAATCAGATATTTTATTTTTAAGGCCCGAGACTTTGGTTACGATAACATGTCGTTTTTTTTTTAACATAAACCACGTAAGCTGATAAGAAAATGAAGGACGAAATACAGGGTTTGGTTTATCATTATTTTTGTTTTGATATATTTTAATCAATTTTAATAATAATGATATATTTAAACTATCTAAATTTATTGTTGAATTTAAACAAAAATTAAATCATTAACTTAAATAGGATATTTCATGTATCTTAATCGAGAATAATAGATATAAAAAAAGATATCAAAACAAAAATAATGATAGTTCAAATGTATCAATTTAGAAATATAGAATTATTATATTTGTAGCAACAAACAACAACTCCACCACCATATCCGTCTCAAAAGAAAAAATAAACATTTGATATCTTTAAGTATGGATATGGACTCCACTTCGGTTTTTTCTTTTTTTTTTTAACCAAACTATATTGGGAGTGAGGAAGAGGTATTTCATAGAGAAATATCAAACCTTTAAGACAAGACTTTCCCTCAAGAGGGGGCGATGTGGTCACGGAGAAGAATGTGGGGGAGATTTTGGAAAAACCCTTTAAAGCACCACTACATCAACACTTCATACCATTTCAATGTCACAAATCTAACACTACTTTGGATTTTTTTTAAAAAATTAATCAATGACCACAAATCTAAGATGAAATAATTAGCAAATAGAAAATTATTGATTGTGCATTAAGAGTCTAAGATGTTATATCCAATTCCAACCCTTTGTCAATCCTATGAGGAAACATATAGAAATGCTTTTGCATTGAGACTACTCCAGCTTTATTAACCACGGGTTACTAAAAAAGGAAGAAGAAGGATAATCACATTTCTCCAATTTCCCTGAGAAGAGAGGAAGACAAGGCAAAACGGAGAACATAACAAAAAAAGAAAGAAATGGATTAAACAGTGTTGATCAAATTCCCCCCTACATACAAACATACACATCAGGATTCAGGACACAGATTACCCTACGTGGAAAATTGTGAGTTGTCAAGTTTTGAAGCGGCTTGCTTGTCCAAAAACCATGTCAACTTACCTCCTGTTGGTTGGACTATACTTGCAGGTAGTACTGGGCAGTCATCTGCCACATCATCAATCGCCAAGTGTATGGCATCTGCTTTGCTCTCGCCGGTTACCACTATAGCTACACTAGATGCTGAGTTGATGACAGACATAGTGAATGTGATCCTTTCAGGTGGAGGTTTAGGGGAGTCAGTTATGAAAGTTACCCATTCATCTGTTTCATTAACTGCAGGGTGATTAGGAAAAAGTGAGGCAATATGGCCATCAGAGCCCATTCCTAATAGGATTAGGTCAAATTTTGGGCAGTCACTCATGTCCGACACACTTATAACTCGAGATTTCACCAATTGTCGAATGACAAACTCGTAGTCATCTGCAGCCTTCTCTGCTGACACTGAATCATTGATAGAATGTACATGACTCGGAACAATTGGAACCTATAAACATGAAAGCAGAAGACCATTAACATATATAAGTATATGACACACATGTCACGGTGCATTAGCTACTAGTGAGTGCACGTGTACGCAAAAGAGTTAGAAAGCTGCATTTCCATTTTCTTTCATTTCCGAATTCCTTTTAGAGAGGCAGAGCAAGAGAGAGAGAGAATAAGGGGAGTCCTATAAAAGCCAACACTCTGCTATAAAAGCACTTCTGATAACAAAAAGTGCTTCTAAACTAAACAACAAAATGCTTGTATTTCTTTCAGGGATTTCTAGGCTCAGAAACTTCTTGAATTCAGAAAATTTCCTCTAGAAAACCATTTTTGATAGAAATCACATGTAGCAAACTCACGAGCAAAGACCTACCTTCTTGAGAAAAGAAGAAAGCTGAAAAGGAAATTCCAGAAAATTGAGCCAAATATAAACATTATCAACCAACTTCTCACTTGTTTTATTCGTAAACAAAATAAAAGGGAAAAGTTATCAACCAATATGTCACTTTCTTTTTCATAGAAAACATTTAGAAGGGAAAAGTTAAAAGAAACAACCTCCTATTTTTATACGACCCAATTACTCAACTAGTTTCATTTTAAACCCCCTAAACAAAACATGTCCTCTGCGTTATGAAAAAATATATATATTCACCGCATAAAACATTAGTTTTTTAAGTTGTTTGAAAAAAAATAGGTGGTTCGCATCAAAGAGTTAAAAATGAAATTTCATCTATGAAAGAATTATGTTATGCAATTAAACCAAGAAATAAAGGAGTAGGGAAGGAAGGAAGTGAAGAAATCCATGGCCTAACTCCCTCCAAAAGAGCTCTCAAGGAGGAAGGGTTGCCATAAACTTATAAGTGCAACGGAAACCTAGTGATCAGTCGATGTGGGACTTTAACACTCCCCCTCACATCGATTTCCAACCGGGGATATGGAGCGCCTCCCCCTCACACCGGCGTAGGGTCCATCCCCTACAATCGGCCGGGTACCGATCGAGTCACCTGGCTCTGATACCATGAAGAAATCCATGGCCTAACTCCCTCCAAAAGAGCTCTCAAGGAGGAAGGGTTGCCATAAACTTATAAGTGCAACGGAAACCTAGTGATCAGTCGATGTGGGACTTTAACAGGAAGAAAGAGGTGCATAATTCAAAGCACAAACCTTAGAGAAAAATACTTCCTTTGCAAGCTTATAGTTGCTATCACCATGATTTTTCGCCACAACACGTTCATCAGCCCAAAAGATATACCATTTGGACCAATCTACAGTCTTGATATAAGGAGCTTCACAGAGTTTTCTGTTTTTCCAACATAAGTTATTAAAAAAAAAAAGAACAACAACAACAAAGAAACCAGATTTGAAAAGGGAAGGCACTAATACCCCATTAAGCCAATGAGAGATCCACCAGACAAGGCAATTGCAAAAACACCCCTCTCCTTCACTGATGCTTCTGAGATTTCAGCAATATAGTCTGCCAAATCAATTCTAAGTTCATCCACACTTTCATGAATTCTCAACTCTCTATTTTTATGAACCCCAGGAAGAGCCATAATTCCAACAACTTTACTGGTGTAACTACAAGATAAAAACACAGAACAACTTGTATATATTGTCACATGATCAAATCACAACAACTACAGTAAAATGAAAATTCCACAGCAAGCAATATAACACAAATGATAAAAACACAATGAAAAGTGCCTCGGTGAAAATTTGCAAGCAAGTACACTATGACTAACTAACAATCCACTCTCTGAGTTACACAAAGGGGCTCTTGATCATTTAAAGTCCAAAATCCATAACCCAACACAAATTTATTTTTTAATAATTCATAGTTAAGTCATTGGAGTGTAAAGTCTTAATTCACAATTAGATTTGCAATCTAACATGTTTATACTCCTCACCAATCAGATTGCCTTTTTTCCCATCTTCTATTGGATTTTTGTTTTTTTTCAAAATAAGAGCTTCACTGATCTTAAATTTGATTGGTTGGAGCACAAAGCAATCACATTTTCTACTCACAATGAATAATTTCTCATTCAACAAGATATATGGACGATCTTTATCTAGATGTCAATTCTTAATAACCCGAATCAAGCTTAGAGTCCTTGAAAAGATGAATTCTAGACCAAAACAAACCAAACCAGATCATAAAACATTCTCAATTCGTATCCCATCACAGAAACAAAATTAAAAAAATAAAATAAAGAATCAATAACGCAGAAACAAATAAAACCCACATATAATTAGAGATTACAGAAAGGACTGCAAGTAGCAAAACCCAAAAATAAAATAAATAAATAAATATAAAAAAAAAAGAATGGGATGCTTACAAAGGAGGGGAAGAAGTAAGAAACTGAGGAGAATGAAAAATGGGTATCAAGTAATCAACACGAAAACATTAAATAGTATTATATAAAATAATGAATGGACTCTAAACCATTTACGGATTATAATACAAACTTCAATAGAAGTTACGAAAGAATTTACCTTCTGTTTCTGGGTTTCCACGTGCACCAATAATCGTGACAGATTTACACACATATACACACAAATCAACTTCTCTATTTAAAGTAAACGGATAAAATTAGAACAAGCCTAAAGGTTTTTTCATTTTTTTCTAAAAAACACCCTTTTCCTCTCTTCTTTTTCCTTCTAATCCTAGATCCTCTGCTACGACTTCTATTAATGTGCGAGAGAAAGAGAGTAGAAGACTAAAAAGCAAAGAAGGAATGAAGGAAGGAATTAACATTGACAAAATAAAAATTAAAAAATATATATTATTTTTTCATTATATATATATATATATATATATATAATGTACATATATGTTTTTTTAATAAAGTAAAATAAATTGATTATTTAAGTTACATAATTCATTTTTATTTTAAATTTTGTTAAATTAAACATTATTAAAATTAAAATATAATTATTTAGACTCGTTAAATATTAAATATTATTTAATTAGATTTCGTTAATTATTATTAAAATGTTATTTTTATTATTATAAGTTTTAAATATGTTATTTTATATAAATTTTTAAAATATCTTACAATTTTATCAAAAAAAAAATTGAAATTAGTTAAAAAAAATTGTACATACATTAAATAAGGTAACAATAATTTATTTTATTATAATATCTTTATCTTTAATATAACATGAATAGTAAATATAAGTTGTATTTATCTATTTTCGTACTTTTATATATTATAATTAATATAATAATTTTTATTAAATATAAGTATATGAATTTAATTATATTTTATATATATAATTTATAATTTATGAGAAACTTGCATTCAATCTATTTACTCTTTTTCTTCCTCTTTTGGTTCAGGCTATGTAATCTATTTTTGAGGGAATCATTATTCCAGAGAAAATGCTAAAAATCCTTAAGGCCGTCCAACCACTTGTTCAAATATGGTGCTGACAAATGCCTGAAAAACTTTTGGCATGACTTTAATACAGTACCATATTTATCCGATGCAGCTTAGCGAGATGCTTTTAATGCTATGAATTATTTCTTTTTATTTTTATTTAATGTCTATGACTATGTATTTATGAAGAAAATACTCACACCCACAAACTTTACTACACTATATTTATCAAACTATTAAGTTTAAAATAATTTTATATATGATAATTATAATTAACGTAAAAAAAATTTATTTGATACAATTACATAAATTTTATTATATTTATTTATAATATTATACCATATCACTTAAAATTCATCAAAAATATATAATGTGTAAATTTTGACTTATTTTTTTTAGTTTAAGTTCTTTATTATTTTTTTTATTTCTTTCAAGACATATATTACAATAAAGTTTTTAAAATTTATGATTTAAATTTAAATTTTCATTAAATTGATTTAATAATATTATACTTAATCATATAATTGAAAAAAAAATTATAAATATTTTTATCGATTATAGATCAAATTATATATTTTTAATTAAATTATATATTTTAAAATAAGTTAGAGATTAAATAAATTAAAAATTAAGTCCTATCATATTTAATTATAACATTGTTAAATTCAATTCTAAAAAAAATTAAAATTTTGGTTTAAGTTCATTAAATTTAAAAATATTAAAAAATAAATTTTATGAATTGAAAAATTAAAAGTTAAATTACAATATCTTAAATAAGTAAAGATTCATAGATATAAACCTTATAACAATTACATACGATATTTTTTGCCCCATGGTACAACTTTATTGAATATGCATACAACACTGTAAAGTATAGTAATAAGAGTTAAAAATAAAACAATATGTAAAAGAATAAATATAAAATAAATTAAATATATTATTAATTTTTAAATTTTAATTAAATTTATAATTAAATCGTAAAAATTTTAAAATATATGATTTGATTATAAAAAATTTAAAACTCTTTGAATACATTTTTAAATTTTTAACTTTACTTAACTTTTTACTTTTGCTTCTCCCAAAACCAGTTACTTTAAACTTTTTATATGTGTTGTATGTCTTATACTTAATTTACCATTTATATAGACACATTTATGTACTTATGAGCACCACACGATTGCTAAAGAAACCAACCAGAAGGTCAAATCAATCAATTTTGATAGAACCCAAATGAACAAAAATCCATCGTCTTCACGCCATAAGTGTTAGGGTCCATTCCCATATGATTTTGTTTCTTTTATATTGTTAAATGTATATTTTTATAACCGTTTTTATTATTATTATTATTATTATTATTATTATAAAAATACATAAATTATTTATTTTATTTTTATATTTTAATCTTACTATTATTATAAAATAATAATTAAATAATTATTGTAACTGTAACTTACATCAAAAACAAAAAAAAAATTCATAATTTAACGTGATATTTAATTATAAATTATATTATTTTAATTAATAACTATTTATCGTATTAATTATAATCATAACATAAATTGGGATATATATAAAAAATAAAAAAGAGAATAGTTGCAGAAGAAAAGAACAAATATTTTGTACAACGTTATCTTAAGAAGCGTTAAATATGGTTTCTATGTTTGTTTCCTAAATGGAATTTACCAAACACATTATCAATATCTGCCTAAAAAGAAAGAAGAAAAAATAGTGAATAAAACCCTTATAATGACGGAAATTTTGGGAAGAGAACATAAGAAACCCTATCCTTTTCGTGTGTTTTCACTCATCGATCTTACCACTGTAATTAGTTTAGAATTTAATTACAATACATAATATTCATTTATTTATAAAATTATATTTTTAACCCTTTAAAAACAATATATTTTATTCAACATATTTTTTAATAATATAAATAACATATACTTTTTTAAAAAGTTAGAAGTGATACTGTCTTAATAAATAATTTATATTATACGGATTAAAGCGATAATTTAATTTAATTTTAAATAAAATATTTAAATCATATTAAAAATATTATTCATTGCATTAACAATGATATAATTTAATTTTAATAGTAATTTTTTTAACTATATTATTAAGTTATTGCTCACGTTAAAAAATGTAACATTTTAAATAATAACTTAGTGACTTTTATATATGAATAGGTATATTAATAACTGTTGGTGTGTGTTATTGTGTGGAATAATGATAATTAGTGGAGTAAAACGTGGAGCTCTGATAATGGTAGTGGATGTAAAAACGTGGATATCTGAGAAATTATGGTTATTGTTTAATTTTCGTTTTATACGTATGTCTGTTATTGTCTGAGAAAGCCCAGAAAGAATATGAAAATACATGATAATTATCGCGAGAATATTTTGACGTGGTATCGGGACGGAGTTATTGGTGACTAATGAAACTACATACGATTTGATGGAACTCTACCATTTTGATTTACGAATGCGATTTATTGATTTCTTTGATTCTTTGATTTCGATTTCCCGAATTACGATTTTGATTCTGGTCGATTCGATTCTGGGTGGCTGTGTTTCTTGATTTTTCGTTTTTTTCTTTGAGTTACGATCTCTGGTTTGTATTTGTCCAGTGTTTCGATTTTTGATTTCTTATTTAAAACCGATCGGTGTTGCGGCTTGGGAAAAAAATATCAAGTAAAAGCAAACAACGTCGATCTGAAAGAACATTGTGTAGGCGTAACAAAAAGCACAGGGGATATGTAGGCGGTGCGGCACTCGCAGTCTTTGCGATCATCTAGTATTCGAGTCGCATTTCTTCTCGACATCGATTCATGGGTGTGACCTCGTTAGAACAACACAGAGCCGTACGGATCTGTGCTGCATTCGAACGCAACGTGGCTGTCGCGGTTGACGGACGTCTCTTACTAGCGACCGTACGTGGAGAAACTTGGAACGAAGAGAAGAAGAAGAGCGCGGCAACGGAGATGGAGGACGAGTAGAGGGCGACTCAGGTGGATGCTTGTAGTCGGCTAGGGTTCTTCATCGAAGAGAGAGGCTGACTGAGAGAGCGGCGTGAAAAGACTGTAGCCTTTGAGAGAAAAGAGGGATTTAGGGTTACGAAGAGGTGAAAATGATTTAGGTTTAGAAATTTTTTCTTTATATAGTGTTATACGGAATTGTAAAAAAAAAAAGGAAAAACGGAAGAAAAAAATTTTAGATTTCGTGGAGGAATCTAGAGATTTAACTACTGATTTCATGTTGGAAGAGGTTGTGGCGAAAATGAGCGGAAGTTTTCCATGAAACTCGGATCATTTCACGGCCTCTGTCGTGAAGCGTCATTGCCCGTTAGTATCGAGTTGGGCGGATCCAACTATGCCTTGTGGTCCCGGGTGGTGGAGATGTATATCTGGCAAAGACAAGCTGGGATATATTAATGGGGATTTTCCTCGGCTTTGTTGGCTTAGACAGCTTCGTTCGGGAGATGGCGCCTGAAAATGCCATTGTTAAGGATGGTTGATCAATTCGATGGACCCTCATGCCGGTGCAAATTTTATTCGATTTATTGAGAAACAAGTTTGGGATTACTGTGTCTGCACATGATGGGACGAGACACGTCTCGAGTGTATGATCTTGGTCGTCGAGTTACTCGTATGTAAACAGGGCGGGTGGATCCCATTGAAAAATACTACAATGACTTGAGGGTTGTGGCGAGAAATTGATTTCCGTCGTCCTAATCCAATGGAGTGTACGAATGACATACAAAAATACAACTCCGTCGTACGGGAAGATCGAGTGTATACCTTCGGCCAGTGGACTTGATGTGGGGACAAAACTCGAAGTGATGTCTTTCGTCAAACCATTCACTGCGGTGGAGACAAGCTGTGGATTAGTCGGGTCGGGAAGAGGTCGAGTAGGCAAGTGATGATCGCGGTGTAGAATACGACACCGGAGCGGTTATGACTTTTAAAGGGGTCGAGGACACGGCAATCGGATGCCGCAGCAGAACCTCTTTGGGTAGCAAGAAATCCTCGGGAAATCCGGCTCTCTTGACATGAAATGTGGCCATTGCGGAAACTCCCGAACACACCGTGGCCTTCAAACTCAGCGGGTATCCATGTGGTGGAATGATCTTGACACGGAAGAAACGGGACACCACTGGACGGCCGGTATGGCTACGATAATGCCTCGCTATCCGCACTTCCCGGTGAATCTTGGGATCCGGGTATTTCAAGTAAAGCATTTCACATGTCTACACTCGTAGTGATAAAGAGGATTGGATTACGGACTGCGGAGCTACGGATCACGTGACGTTTGACTGACGATCTCTCGATCCATGACCCAGAGACGGAGGCCGGTGTTGCAATGCAAATGGGGTCAACTTATCCGATTCTGAGAGGCTGGAAGCAGTGACCTTATCTCCTGCGTTATCATTATCTAATGCTTTGCTTGTACCATCTGTCAAGCCCAATGTGCGTAAGTCGGGTCAACCGGACCTTAAGCGTGTAGTATTGATGTATTCTACTTTGCCCTTACGGGATATTCTGCAAGGAGATCATTGGGCGTGGTACTAGGAGAGGAGGGCTATATTATGTGGATGACCTCGGTTCGGGAAAAGCGAAATCACGTACGACATCCGCATTGGTAACAAAGAACCGAGATTTGGCTATGTAAGTAGATTTGGGCATGTCGTTCGGGTATTTAAAACACTCTTTCCACTAGTTTATTTTCAAATATCACACATTCGGATTTCAAATGTGATACTTGTATCCTAGCAAAAAGTCATAGGGCGTCTTATCTATGAGCGTGAATGAAAGTATGACTCATTTTGCTTTGGTACATTCGATGTTTGGGGACCTTCCCCGATTGTGCGTCGTGGTCGTCGTTGGTTTGTTATTTTTGTTGATGATTGTACACGAATGACATGGCTTTCACAACCGAACATAAAGATGAAGTATTTGCTACATTTCACACATTTCACGCGTGATTCGGACCCATTTTACGAAAAAATTAAGATACTTAGGTCGATAATGGAGGGGAGTATGTTGTCAGATTAGGACATACTTGGCCATGACGAGTATTCTGCGAATGTCACTTTCCTTGAATCGAGAATGTTTTCCCATCCATAGGTATCCATTACAGCTGCGGGAGGAGAGTTATGGTGAAAGGTGAAGAAACGAAAGTGGCTTGATGTTGAAATATTAGACAGTCAAGCATACTCGGATCGTGCGATAATATGGAGGAGCAATGTCTAGACCAGAGCTTGAACTTCGAAGCCCGAAGGCGAAGTAGTAATTGAATCTCGAGAAGATGAAGTGGTTGATGTACCCTCCCATTCTCAGTACCCGATGATCCTCTGTGCAGAACCTTTCACGAGGTAGCTATCTGTCGTACCTTTACAAACTAATGCTATAGATACACTGTTGGTTATGTTTTACCTTTCGAGAACCTGATCGAGGTAAACCTCAGCCGATACTCGAGAAGGGAAGAACGACAACGAAGTATCCAATAGCAAATTATGTATCTCTCAGATTATCGAGAACCTGTCGGGCATTCGCGCTGACTTCTCGTGTGTCAAATTCGATAGCATTGAAGAAGCCTTATGCGATCCAAAATGGGCTCAGTATAAAGAGGAATTTGAGGCATTGCGGAAGAATAACACGTGGGTGTTAAGCGAGTTGCCTCGGGAGGAAGATGGTGGGATGAGTGGATTTTCTCCGTTAAGTATAAAACGGATGAGTTAGTTGATCGTTACTGAGGCGAGGCTTGTAGCAAAATGATATACTGCATGGGATATATTATCAAGAAACCTACTTTGTGGCTAAACTAAAGCATGAGAGTTTTGTTATCTCTCTGTGACAAATTTAGATTGGCCGATTGCATGAAACAGCGTGAAGAATGCCTTCGCTATGGTGACCTTGAAGAAGAGATTTACATGGATATCCCGCGAGGATATCTTTGTTACATCGGGAAAGCAGCTGGCGTGTAGATTACAACGGCGTTGTATGAATTAAAACAATCACTCGGCGTGGTTTGGTAGGTTGAGTTCGGCGATGAAGAAATATGGGTTCCAACAAACGAGCTACGATCGTACTCTTTTCAAAACATCGATTAGGGAAGATAACGGCACTTATAGTACATGTAGGCAGAGCATGTGATCATTACGGGGATGATAAAGAAGAAATCTAAAAGCTTGAGAACAAGCGTGAATGAGTTTGAAATGAAGAACTTGGGAGGGCTCGAAATACTTCTTAGGTATTGAGGTAACAAGATCAACAAAGGCATATGTCTTTCGAAGGAAATATCTGCGGGCCCTCTTAGCGGAGGCATGACTCTTAGATTATAAAGCGCTTCGATATTCGATGGTTCATAAACTCGGAGAATATGTGGACAGTACCGAGATAAACGAGAGATATCAACGGTTAGTAGGTAAACTGTCTATATTTATCTCGTACTCGACGATATTGCATTATCTTTGTGAGTGTCGTGAGTCGGTTAAATGCTTGCCCAGTGAAGACCGTATGGATGCGGTCGTCACCGAATACTTAGTTAGCTTAAAATCTCCACAGGAAAGGACTTATGTTTTCAAAGAATGGTCGATTGGAAGTCGCTTGGATATCTGATTCATCTTGGGCGAGGGAATATGAAGGATATGAAATCTACTAACGGGTACTTTCTTTCGTGAAGCGATCTTGTTACGTGGAGAAAGCGAAGCGAAAATGTAGTTCTTGCTTATCGATGTTGAAGTAATTCGAGGAATGGTCGAGGAATATGTGAAATTCGCTTTGGTTGAAAAACGCTAGCGAGATTGGTGTTGTCTCTACTGAAATGAAGCTTATTTTGTGATATGAAAGCGAGTCTGTCCTGTATTCGCTTGTCAGGTTCAGCGTGATCGCACGAGCGGATCGGAGCTTCATCAAACATAATCTTGAAGAAAAGATTATTAAGGCTTGATTTGTTAAATCGAGAAGATCGATTGGGCGATATCTCTTGAAATCACATTAATGCGGAGAGCCTACTGACTTTTCGACAAGTTGTGCGTAAGAGCGTATATCTGTGCCGAGGGAGGAATGTTGGTGTGTGTTGTTGTGGCCAGGCGATAAGCTGATTGGAGTAAAAGCATGGAGCATCTGATAATGGTAGTGGATTAGCTCATGGATATCAGATTATTATGGTTATTGTTTAATTTTCGTTTTATCGTATATCTGTTGTCAATAGCCCAGAGCGGAAAGAATATGAAAGTCACATGATAATTATCGAGAATATTTTGTGATAAGCCAGTATTGAATTCTGAAGTAATTTTTCATAATTTAACTATATTTTTTTATTTTTTAATATTTATTTAAAAATATATTAAATTTAAAAAAATTAAATGTTAAACTAATTATTACTTTACTATATTATTTAAAATATTAATATTAATTTTTTTTAACTATTTAACACGTATCTTATAAAGTAATATTATTAATATATGTTCGGTTTCGATTATCTATATTTTGGATATTTTAATAATGATCCATGACTTCATCTTCTCGATGAATTTTTAAAAATAATCTAATTTTTATTATGGATGATTAAAATTTATATCACTATTTTTACATGTATTAGTTTTTTTCCTTTCATACTCGCCTATCTCTTCATCACTCAACAAATCTCTCTCCTCTTCTCCTTGCGCATCTCACTCGATAACATTATCCAGTCCACAATCTCAGGTACCACAAGGTTTGAGTCGCTATTGTCCCCTACGCATCATCGAAGACTTCAGAAAATGGCCCTTCGTCGAATGGCTTCAGCAATAACACTTGGTTCCCCACCTTGCCAATGCTCAAGTGTGTTTGACTCCTCGTCCAGATAACATCGATGTACTTGACTTCGCCCTTTTTTTTCTAGTTTCTTAAGATGCTTTCGAAAAAGATACCAATGGTATTTCAGTTTATTTTTTTGTTATTTTGTTATTTTTTAATCATTTTATTATAAAAAAATATATAATATAAAGATAAATTATTAAATTTTAATTTTTTTATTTTATATCAATTTCTTAATCATTATTATATATTATTAAATATAATTAAAAAATTAATATCTCAATAATTATTAAAAAAATAAAATGATTATTTATTTTGTATTATAAATTTTCAAAACAAAAGTAACTATCTATTAAAAAAAGAGGAAACAAAGGTCAAAATAATCTTTTTCATTAATCTTTAGGTGTTACTTATTTCGTTTGTTTTTTTTAAAATGGTGTTATATATACTTATTAATTATTAAAAATTGAAATTTACTTATTAATTATTAAAAACTGAAATTTAGTATTTTGATTATTAAAAAGGTGTTGATAAAGAATAAACATGAATATTTTATTATTAAATATAAATTTAAGTCAATTATGTAAGAAAAATGTGTATTTTTTAAGAATTAAAGCAAAATTTTAAATTTAAATAAAATAATAACAAAAATACATATTGCTGAATTTGTTATGTTTAGAAGGAAACAAATAAAATAATCAAAAATTTTATTAAAATGATAAAAATATTAAAATATTTTTATTTAATTAATATTTGTTTTAATATGATTCATTTTTATAACAAAAATGATTAAATAACACATTTTATAAACAAAAATATGAGTTAACTTAAAAACATCAACAAAAGATTAATACAACACCACACTTTTTAAAAAAAAAATTGATTAGTATTATTAGTGTTAACTTAAAATGAATAAAAAAAACTCTTACTAGTATTACCTACTTTCAAGAATTATACTAATTGGTATTCCTATTTGGGGAAGAAGTCAAACATATGGATCTTAATTGGACCGACGGGAAGCAACTTAGGACTAGACAAGAGAGTATTTTTTGTTTTTTTTTTTTCTTTCATAAATCTTGGAAACAAGAGAGACTCGATAAGGATAAAGAGATGAGGGATGAGAAGGAGGGGGGGGAAAATTCAATTAAAAACAATTTAAAGTACTAAATTATCTTTCAATAATTTGTCATATGAATGAAAAATGCAAAAAAAAAAAATCTTAAATTATTGTTCAAATGGTATTGAATTGTTATATATTTTTTAATATTAGTATCTTACCACTGAAAATAAAAATAAAAATGAGAATTAAAATCAAATTAAAATATTATTAATATAATGAATTTTTAAAATATTTGATCTAAAATAATAACAAATTTACTACATCATTTGAGATATGAATTTTGTTATACTTTATATAACAAAATTTTCATATCTTTAACTACATAATAAATTTATTTGATTCTCGCATACGTTTGTAACAATACCAAAATTATTTTGTTTATTCGATATAGTTTATTTTATATAGGATATAATTTAATAAATTTAAAGTAATATTTTATAAATGAGTATGAATTAACAAAAAAAAATTAATATTTACTTGGCTGTATAAATTTTTTAAAAATATATATAAATTTTAACATATTTATATGTAAAATTTTCATGTATATTTGTACAAATTTCACAAGAATTTGAAATATTTTATAAGTGTTTAGATTTTGTCCATAAATGTGTAAATTATATGAAAATATGTAATAAAATAAATAGTAATCAAAACATATAATAAAATAATAAAATATGATTATTTCAAGTTATATAATAAATTCGACAATTTTCTTTATTTTTTTAAAAAAATAAAGCTTATCATTTGTGTGGATGTTGAAAGCATGTATGCAATCAACCTTTGGAACCATTTTTAATAAAATAATAATAATAATAATAATAACATTCGGAAGTATTCATTAATCATGCAAAATCAACTACTTTATGTATTTTCATGATTTTAGGAGATCATGTCAGCCATCAGACATCATTGTCCTTAGTTTCTTCAACCTCCACCACCATAATTAAGAAAGAGAAATGGAAAGTTAAAAATAAAGAAGAAAAACAATTATGATCTAACTAAAAAAATGATGATCATATTCAAGGGAGTGTTTGGAATCTCTGCCTATCACAATCATTAATGAACAGCATATAGATTAGGGATCAGGAGGTATGATTATTATTATTATTATTATTATCAAGATATTTTATTAATAATATTATTATTAATTTCTTTTAAATATTACATTAAAAAAAATAAAGATACCGATATTAATAATTAGATATATAGATTTGATTTGGATAAGATTTATTATTTTATCGTTTTAAATCATAATTTAAAATAAGGAGAAAATATTATGAGATAAAAAAATAAATATATAATTTCATAAGTTAATTTCCATTCATGTATTATCCATTTAACTCTTCTCTTGATTCAATTTTAGTTTTATTTTGTTTATATTTCTCACTTCTTAGAGTGTGAAATACTGAGGAATTCAGAAAATAAAAAAAATAAATTCAAAAGCCCCACTTTGTGACAATTCAACGAGAGACAACTTTGGTGAATCCTAATCCCCAACTTAAAGAATCTAAATTCGAAACGAGGATTATTATTGAATCAAGCATGGCATATGTTTGCCATATTTTTTTGAGAAGCAGGAGCCATCAACCATGTTCATGCATTACAAGTAAAATGATTGTAGGTATAAATGTATAAATGTTTATTTAGGTTATATTTTATTAGTCAAGTTATATACATAATATTTAAATTAAATTCTTTATATCATTTAATCTGTTAAATTAAAAATAATATTATTTAGTTATGTAGATATGAAAAATATTTAATTAAAAAAAATTATATTATTTTAATTATTTTTTTATTAAAATATTAATAGTTTTTATCAATATAAATATAAATATTTGATAATAACAAAATTAAATTTAATATGAAATTATTTAAGAAAAATCGATAATAATAATAATATTCAAATATAAAATTATATATTTTAAATTTTAATAAAAATTAAAAAATTAATAAAATATTTAAATAAAATAATTATGATTAACAAATATTAAAAATTAAATTTTTTTATATTAATTATAATTTTATCATTGTCAAATATTTATATTAATAAAAACTATTAATATTTTAATAAAAGATTATTAAAATAATATATTTTATACTTAATTGATCATGTATTCTATAACAATGGACTAAATGACATTACTTATATTATAAAGAAATAAACGATACAAATGAATTAATTTAAGATAATTTTGTGATATTTTTCTCTGATATATAATGATTTTAGTTTTTGTTCTATGATTTCTGATTAAAAATAACTTTTGATTTATAATATTTTTTATAATAATCATTAGTTGTTTAATAACAGTGATTTTAAAGAGAAATTGAAAATTACCTGCAATTCGTTAGATAATGCTTTATAATTTCTATTTGTTTTTCAAATACATAGAAAATTAAAAAAATGGTTATTATTTATAAAATCATGTTATTATTATTATTATTATTTTCTTTTTGCAAAATTTATCCATACTAAAGTTTACTTATTAAATTTTTTTTTGGTTAAAATAGGAAAACAAATTAAATATAATAAATTGTTATCGAATATACTTTTAAAAAATTAACATGAAAATATGAAAAATTAAAAATCAAAAATTAAAATAATTATTAAACAAGCTTTTAAAAAACTAAAAATACCACGTTCCATTTTCACTAGTTAGCTTCTAAGAACAAGTTCTCAACCTTTACCACTTCTAATTTTTAAATAATGGTTGCAGACGCACTCCTTTATTAATCAATCAACTATAATTTATTGTTCCTGCTCCTTTGTCTCTCATCAAGCTTTCTATCAAAAGCTGTAGCCTGTAGAGGTGCATCTAACAACATGTTTATATTTTTTTAGTGATATTTTTTAGTACTCTTTCTTCAAAAGTATTTTGATCTTTGTAAAAGTGTATTATTTGAAATTTCATAAAAAGTGATATTTTTTAATAAATTTGTAAATTTTAATTAATTTTAAATTTGACACGATTTAAGACTTTAATGTTTCGAAACCATAAAAAGAATTATTTATCAAATTTCTAGAAATATGTAACCTAAAAAGATGAATCTAATAAATTATTTATATTTTTTAATTAGAAGTTATTGAAAAATCAATTATTTGATTATAGTTTATTTATAATTTTTTTTACTAGAGAATTTTTTATTTACTAATAGAATTCTAACCTACTAACTTCATTTATACTTGTTAAGATGTACCACCATATCATTTTCCCTTTTCACTTTTCCATATTTCTAATAAAATTAATGTACCTTGGATATTACAAAGATTAGGATGGTCAGCTCATGTTGATACATGAACTTAGATTAGAAGATGTAATATATATAAACATACATAAATATATAATGCAAATAATAAACTTTAAAATTATTATATTATTTAATATTTATAAATAAAATACAATATTTTAATTACATATATGTTTTGAGCCCAAAAAACCTAGAATTGAACATAAAAGTTAATTTATATAATTATTTTGGATAATTATTTAATAAAATTAATTTTAAATTGCATCAAAATTATAACTTCATAATGACGTGATAATTTTAGAGTATGTTATATAAACTTAAGTATTGGTATTATCACTATACTTACTATATTTAAAATTTTAATTTTTAAATTTATAATATAAATGTAAGAGTTGATATTAATATGTATAAATGGTGTTTCAAAAATTCAATTATTTTGAATTTATTAACTTGAAAAAAGAAGAGACGACGATGAAGACGAACCATTATATTTAAAAATCTAATTTTTAAAATTCATAATTTAAATTAAGAGTCTTCATATTATCATTATGTACAAATTGTGCTTTAAAATCCAATTTTCTAAATTTATTTTATAAATTTTATTTTAAAAATAAGGACCATGACGATAATAAAAAACAGTCATAACTTCATTGTAATGTGATACGTATAGGATGTCCTCTATAAAACATAAATTTAAGTCTTGATATTATCATTATACACATTTTATTGATTAAAATATGTGAGAAAGTAAAAAAAAAACTAAAAAGGGCATCAACAAAGATAATAAAAATAAAACTTATTCAAGTAGTTAACAAATAAAATAATTATTTAGTAATAATTTATAATCAAGTGATAAGTGAAGAGTGATACATTTAAAAGCATAAGTTAAAATCTTAGAATTGTCAATATACGCATTACATTTAAAAATTCAATTTTGTAAATTCATAGTATAAATTTAAGAATTTTGATATTATTTTTATGTACAAATAATGCATTAAAAATCCAATTCTTACACAAATAGTGCTTTACAAATTCAATTTATAAATTTATTAACTTAAAAAAAATTTATTCATAATTTCATAAACAAGTTTAAACAAGTGATAAACGTAAAGTAACATATTTAAAAACATAAGATAAAGTCTTCTTATTATCATTATACACCTTATATTTAAAAATTTAATTTTTAATTTCATATTATAAATTTAAAAGTAGAATATCATTGTATACAATATATAATTTTGATATTATTATAAAAGTAGAATATCATTGTATACAATATCTAATAGTAAGTATAAAATGGTTTATATAAAAAAACAAAAAATTAAGTATTGGTATTATCATAACATGTGATTTTAATATTATTATTCTTTGCATTTTTTATTAGAAAATTGTATTTTAAATATCTATTTTTAAATGACAATTTCATTACCATATAATCTTGAGATAAGTGTAAAATATTCTATATAAAAAAAACAAAAATCTAAGTATTTATATCATCATAATATATAATTTTGATATTATTACGTATATTTTTTTATTAAAAATCTTATTTTTATATAATACTGTAAATTTGGTTTTACAAGTAAAAAAAAAGGCATGAATACCACAAATGAAAAAGTAACCAATACTTTTTATATATACCAATAGACTTGTTGAAGTTTTTTTACACAAGTAAAGTAGTTAAAATAACAAAAATATCATGGTATTGTTAGATGAGATGTAATCTTTCTTTTTTAAGCACGTTTAAAAGCATAAAGATAAGACATAATTTTAATAACTCCAATGACGAATCGTCATCAATAGTGTTGTTAACGGGGTTAGGTTAGATAAGGGTGTGTTTGACATCACCATTCCACACTAAATGTTGTAAGAATGGTGTTGGGATTTTCGAGCTGCATAGGAGCAAGTATTCTTTATTAATAAATAATATAGGTTGTATTATAAGTTTTGTGTTTCAAATTAAAAATTATATTTAATAGATATTAAATATAATTTACAAAATGATAAGACTTTTTGTTACATGGTTACTAATAATTAAAATAAAATATATTCGTGTTTATAATATTTATATTAATTAATAAATTTATTAAAAATTATAATATATAAATTCAAAGACTTGATTATGACAATTGTAATCCGCTAACTTACAGTTACATTTGCAAAAGATTTTTATTTTCTTGAATGGTAAAAAAAACATTGCTTAAATTTAAATATAATTCTACTTTAAAATTTAAGTTGATAAAATAATAATTTTTAAATATTATAAGTACAATTAGAGAAGAATTATTGATTGATATGAAACTTAAAGTTTTTTAACACTACTCTTTTATATCGAATTAATCACCGAAGCATCAACAAATCATGCATCATATTATACTTTCAATTAAATTTTTGAGTCTTGAATATACATTTTCAAACATGTAATCAAATAAATTTCATTTTTGAATAAATACTGCCCAGTAAAAACGGAAAATAATATGATAATGTATATGAGGCCTTAAATTAAACATTTTTTTTTTGCTTAAATTAAGATGATTCGCTGCAAAGTAATATTAGTGCCTTCCAACATGTTTTAGTATGAAAATGTTCGACCTTATCTTACTATTACTCAATTGTTTATTAGATTAAGAAACGGTTAAATATTGTCATTATTATGTAGTCACATGAATAAACAGTAATTCATAAACAATTTTTTCTTTCTTTTTTGATTAAAAATCATAAACAGATACTTCATGTGCATACGCTACATACTTGAAAATTAATTAATTATAAATACACCCTTAATTATTAGTGGTCCTATTTTATGCTTTGGGATTCTAGACACTTTATTGGCTAAAACTCTTATGGTTGAAAATTTATTTTTTCGAATAAAAAATTATTTAAATTTTAAATTTTATTGATATAAAATAATACGCTATTATATATTTCAAAAATATTATATAATTTTTTTTTTCTTTAAATCAAATATTAAGTATTTATTTTTTAAAAATAAAATAAAATTAATGTTAAATTTTATCAATTTGAAATTCTTAATCATCTTAGAATAATTTCTCTACTATCCGTATAAGAGAATATAATTAAAAGTTGGCTAGTCTAATATTTTACTCAAAACGCGCTTATAAAGGAAGTGGTTGATCAGACTTATAACCAGCACATTGTTGGCTTCTCTGGACGATATGGGACTCAACACTCCCCCTCACATCGGACGGGAGGGTTGTGCTCACCTCCATCGACTGCCTACCCGTGCCAAGTAACCAACGGACACGGAGCCAAGTAGGAAGCGTGCACATCGGGACCTTCAAGATCAACTCTGATACCAAATTGAAAGCTGGGCAGCCCAATATTTCAATCAAAATACGGTTATAAGGAAAGTGGCTGCACAGATTTATAACCAACACATTGCTGGTTTCTATGGACGACGTGTGACTAAACAAATATCACTTAAGAGGACTCTATCATTTGAATTAATTGAAGTATAACATTACACATGCGGGTAATTATTAAAATTGATGGCTTAATTTTTTTTAATTACTAGTTTGGGCATTTTTGTAAGAAACTAAACAGCAAATAAGTTTTAAATTAATAAAATATCAATGAATTATGGATTTATAAGAGTATGAATTAAATTTATTTAATAAATTAATAATTTGTATTAGAACTAATTGCTTTCTAAAAAAACATACAATTATTAAATCTATTAATTTTATAATTATAAAAATACGTAATTTAATCATGTATTTAAAAAAATTAATAAAAATTAAAAATATGAACCCATAATACATAATTACAAAACTGGATTGACACATTTTTACAAGTACGACACGACTGGACCCTTAATTTCCTCGTGAATTAATCTGCTACAGATCATCTTGAATTAAATACATGTTGCTGCTGAAGATTTATGTACAATTTGATTAATGGGACCTCATATCCATTAATGTAGTAAAAAGTATTATGTATAAAGCCCCTTTTTATCGGTAGTAAATTTTATTCAAGAGATGAAATGTAGAAGATAATGTTTCTTTGACTTAAAACATGAATTCAAACGAAACACATACGAAGATAGCACATACGAGGCAGTATTTTGTAAGGTGTTTTTAATAAATATTTTTCCTCTTATAATTAGTATTTGAGAATTATTTACGTTTATTTTTATTATAATAATAGACGAACAATAAACTCATATATTTTATTAACAAACTTAAACTATACATGAACACGCATTAATCCTAACAGTATAGGAAATTAAAGAAGGAGTGTAACATTTTTTTTCATTTAATTAAGTGAAATACAATTTTTTATTTATCCTATGAATATTTTCAACTTTTAAATATATCATTTTCAAGCATTCACAAACAAGAACTCTAATCAATACGGATCATCCACCGATAATAAATGAGTCATTGTTTAAATTATGACCGAAAATGAAATATCATGATGTACTGTTGAATTCAACAAATACTATAACTCATTCAACAAATACTATACTGATGTCAAAAACTGGACCAAGTCGGATTAAGAAAGTCAGAACCAGGAAAAAAATCAAATTCAGACCTTTAAAATAGATCGAATTGGACAATTTTGAGAAAATTGTGATAAATCGAGAAAAAATCAGTTTCAGATCGAACCACCGGTAAACCGAACCAAACCTGATCCGAAGGGAGATGCAGGCTGACTACGTCTGCGAGCCGAACCGAGATGCGGACCGAGTACGTCCGTGAGCCGAACCGAGGTTCATATCGTCTATGTCCATGAGCCGAATGCCATGTCATCGTCTTCAACCTCCAGAAAGCGTGTGGTGGAGCGTGGGGGCGCGTGGAAGTTTTCCTTTTCTTTGGGAGGCGTATGTGGGCACGTGCAATACCTTTCTTCTATCCTATTTTTACCAAAATGTTCAGAATTGTGTTTAAAGTAATCTGGTAAAATTATGTGGGATAAATACCGCTTCAAAAATGATGTTTGTAATTAATATTTATACGGGTGTTTGAGTGAGAATGTTTTTCCCGAGAAAAAATATTTTCTGGAGAAAGAAAACTCTGTTTTGGAGAACAAGGGTTTCAAATTTGTATAGAGCAACGACTTGGCTCTGATACCATGAAGAAATCAATATTTGAAGAAACAATTAGAAAAAAATAAACGTTTTCTTTGATATATTTTTTCTTAATTTGTATCGGATATATATATTGTTAATATAGATAAATATTAATTAATATTTTAACAACCATTATTATTAAATTATATGGTTTACAAGTATTTTGTAAACGAATTGTATATTGATAAATATATATAACCATTATATACCTATTTTACAATTATGGTTGAAAGTAACATTAAATAATGCAAAGTGAGTAATAACTTGTTAGTCGAAATGATTGATGATCAACCCCTTTCTCTCTGTACAAGGACTTTTTCTTTCTATTTTTAGTACAAACATTAAGAAAAAGCACTTTCGTGTGAGATCTAACTCCACCAGCAAATTCTGCTGCTGCTTTTTTTTTTCTCTATGTTCTCAACCGTAGGTATACCCACTTTCATAAAGCGGATGGTATCTTAGATTACTTAAAAAGTTGTAAATCTAGACTAATATTGTTAAAGGTTTTGAAATTGATATAACCCAATTTATTATATTAATTTGACAATCAGTTTCTTTTAATAATCTAAACATGTGACTTGAGCATGAGTCTTATATAACATAATTAAAAATTTATAATAAAAAAAATAAATATGAATAACATTGAATGAATATATTATTAGAAAAATACAACATGATCTAATTAATTTTTTTTTATATTTCTATTAAAATTGCATTCCCATACATTCTCGTTTAAAAATAGATTATATATTTATAAATATTTATGAGTTAAATTTGATTTAATAACAATATTTGTATTCAAGAACTAACATAAAATTGATACATTATTATAGTTTAGGATACATTAGTATGATTTGTATCCTATTTGATACAATTAGAATTATTATAATCTAATTAATGGAACTTTAATATTAAACAAGTTTAGATTAATCGATCAATATTAAACGAGTTTAATTGATTAAAATTTAAGTTAAACGACGTACAGTTGATCGGTGTTCAATGTAAAACTTTTGAATCGAAGATTTTTTTAAATAAAAATAAATGGAATGGAGACAAATTATGCTATTTTTGTTAAGGGATATTATAAATATTATTTTCTCAAAATATTTTTATTATCTATCTAATAATAATGACATTAAATTATAATTAAATATAATAATAAAATATGATATTTTATATACATTTTTTGCGTCAATATTATTATTACCACTAACAATAATAATGGTTAACAACATATTGCAACTTGTAAATTTTGTAGAGTTCATAAACACCTTAATTCATACAATCTTCAAAAATTAACTTAAAAAATTATTGTTAATACTATTTATAAATACTACATTAATATCATTCTTAAATAATATGAGATATTTTTTATAATATAATAAACGCAAAGAAAATGTACATTTGATGTTACTTTACTTTTACAAATTAAATATATTATTTATTTAACTTTAAATAGATCCATTTTAATCATCTTATCATACTTTAAGTTATTTTAGGACACTATAGCATCTACTATTTTAATAAATTCAATTTTTTTAAATATTTAAGATTTTTTTATATAAATATATAATATTTTTTATTAATTAAGTTCAATTCAATACAAAATATGTTTTTTCAACGAAAAATTATCTAAGAAAATAAAGTGACAATGAATGACTAAAATGTCAAAAAATATAATAAAAATATAATAAAAAGATGATTAAAATGCATTAATTTAAAAAAATATTATTAATATATTTAATTTATTAAAAATATGAGTAATTATACCAGCGTAACATTCTCAATGTTAAAAGTAAAACGTTATTTCTTGAACTTGCTTCACTTAGTACATAATTCTAAATTAATAAGCAACCCTGAAATTACAGCATTCATATTTCCATCCGATGTTGTCGATGTCGGTGAAATTTTAAATATAATTTTTACAAAAAGTTTTGAAAATAATATCATTTTTGATGAAAATTTAAAAAAAAATTATAAAATAACAAAATTTTTAATAAAAATTTATAAAATATTAAAACAACAAATTACTTATATTTTAAATTAATTTTATTTAATACATGTATTTTAAATACTTATTATATTTATAATTAAAAAATTTAAAAATGAACATAATAAACTTGGAGAGGTGACTATGTTATTTTTATATTTTATCAATTTATAATTTCGTAACCTGAACAAAACGCTCAAAGATATGATGACGTATAAATAGTAAATGTAGAAAATAAAAATAACACATGATATTTTAAAGTGTAAACAACCTATACCACAATTATGATCTAAGAGGAAAACTATTGATCCACCGGATCACCTAATTTTTTACAATAAAAATCAAACGTTCAAATATAAGGTCGATTTTATACTATACTCCTTAGGATATTACTCCAACATACCTAACATATGAGACCATGTTTTCTTTTTACAATTTTCAAGATTAACGTGGGCGTTACACAGACCAATGTTCTAATTAACTCATTTCCAATCAAACACATTCACAAATTAACTTGCAACTAAGGTTATAAAAAAAACACAAGTGCACATATGTGTTATGAAACGAATTTAATAATAAATAAGCTTAGTTAGATGATTCAAAACATATAAAAAATAAATGAAATCAAATTTTAGAACTACAATTAAACATAATTTTAATAAATAGGCTCAGATCTATACTATATGATCATATAAAATCAAAGATTAAAAATCAATTGGAATGCTCAAATCTATTCTAACATAATTATATGATATCTAAGCTAAGACAGTGAAGTTCATTCTAAAATAGAGAAGAGAAAAAGAGTATATAAATATTGATTGTAAAAACCTTTCGTTCCTAAAAACTACTCTGTAATTGTGTGTGTAAATTACAAGAGATAAGAAATGTATTTAAAGAAGACTTATATAAAAAAATGTCACTCATATGATATGGTAAAATATAATAAAAATTTGACAATTAATTGGGATTAAAATGCATAAAACATGACAAAAATAGCTAATTCTCGTCGAGGGGATCTATCCCTCTATGATGGGGATCAATTCCTCTTAAGGGGGATAGATGCATCTAAAAAATAGTGACCTAATGTACCAGGGGATTGATCCATCTAGGATAGGGATCAATCCCTCTCTTCAGGCCTCATTTTTTTAAAGTTACACCGTTTAACATGATTGGTTGAGAATCATTTAAAGATTGATCCAAAGTGGGATTGATTCGTCTACTACGAGGATCAATCCCTTTATTTAAAAAAGTTTATAATTCATTCATATAACATCAGAATTAATTCAACCAAAATCTCATATTAAGTTCATTTAAATATGTATGCAATAGTACTTGAATATGAATCATTTAAGCATTGTGATTACAATGCAATACATGTTATCTTTATTCATATTGTGAACATATGCTAGTAAATAAATGATTATAATTTTATGTGTAGTAGTTATAAAAGATATACACAAAGTATGACTTTTTGAAACTCTGACGTTGCTTTGAATTTGATTGATAGACTTGACAACAATCCTAAAAAAATTATTGGCAAACATTTTATCCATGAAAATAATCAGTTCTCAAAGTCCTTACAAACCTTCTTTTTGGAATTTTTGTGTGAAACATCTCTTTCACTATATGATACTCATAAGAATAAAGTAAAAATACATTGATATCGACTCCACAGTAGAACTATCTTATGATTCGACGAATCCATATTCGTTACAATTAGACAAGTTTATATGTAACTGAAACTACATAAACAAAGCAAACGAAAACTTGACTTGGAAACCTCGTTATAAATTAGTTCAGTTTGCATAGAAATAACAAAATGTAGAAAGAAATCATGTAATGTATGCATTCATGTCAATCCAGCTCACAACAAAACATGAAAGCAATGGCAAAAGCATTTATTTCCCTATATACATAACAACATAAAACATGATAATGAAATGATGTGAATAACAAGATCTACTCCTTTTTAACATACAAAAAGCACAAAGTAGTTATGAGAAATTATAAATTTAAGTGCAATTTAAAGACAAATCAATATAAAAGTACAAGGTTGTTTGAACTACTCCTAAGTTTTATGGCTCACTAAATGCAAAATCAAGTAAATAGTAAATAAATAAGGAGAAGATATAAATAAAAAAAAAATATAATTTTTTTATTTTTTTTATTTTTTTATTTTCATAAATAGTAACAAAATGTATTAAACTCATTTAATCACAAACAAACATACAACCAATTAAGAACTCATTTTTGCTCAAATTTTGATTATTTATTATATAAATAAGCAAGTAGAGTAGAGGAGGTACACGAGCACATTTAGCACATATAATGACATATTGAAATTTACTTAAAAATTGTATATATGTTTTGAAGTCCACTAATATACCAATTAATACATTTATAATTAATCACGAAATACTTAGGAGAAAAAATATAATTTATATAAAACTGCAATTGAATATTCAATCTCATAAAATAAAATATATTTATCGAAAGGAAATTTTAAACTTTCATTTCTCTTTATTTTATAAAAAAGTACAATATTAATTATTAATATTTATGGCTCTTTCTTTTTATTCAGGTTAAGTATTTTTTTATAAGCACGGTCGCTTTTAGAACAATCATTTTAATATCTTTTTTGCATGCATGAGTCACAAATCTAACATGAAAACTTTTACAATAGTTGTAAGATAACTTGTTCCACTCATTTTGGTAGCTTTACACATTATAATAGATAGTCCTCTCAATATTATATGCCTTCTTACGGTAAAATTTTAGAAAATAAGAAATAAAACTCAACACAATTTTACAATTAAGATAAGTTAAAGTCCTAGAGTTTTTCAAGTAAAATCATAAATATTAAGCATAACATACATGTGTGTTCGTGAGTGTGTGAATATAATTTTATGTCAACATTGATCATTACATGTGAAATTATATGTGCGTGCATAAGATAAAATTATAGAATTATTTATATGATAAAAATCAAAATGAGTTGAGCTACTAAAGAAAAAACTGTATGTATATAGGTGTTGTTTAAGTCAATTACTTTGTTGGGCAGAAAAGATTCTACTCTTTTTTTGTTTTATTTTTAAATTTTATCAAAGAAAAAGAAATAAAATAAATGCAATATTATGAAATTACTCATCTAGGGTTATTTAAGTACTCTAACAAAATACCTAGTTGAATCAATAAAAAATGGTCAGGTGATTAGAAAAAGATTATCTTTTTTAACCCAAATTTTCTTAAATTTTGGTTTTTCTATATCTTTGAGTCAGGACTCAACTACCTTAGGTTTCATAGGAATGTTCTTGGACTTAACTTTACTTTTCACATTCATCCTAAATGAAAATGCAATATGCATGGTAAGATGATGATAATGAGCTCATTTCTCTTTTTGAACCTATAACTTCATGCTTCCTAATAGGATTAGTGGGCATAATATGCATATATAGATTATAATAATGATTCATATAACTAGAAGCATGGAAGATATTATTAGAATAGGAAGTCGACAATAAGAATCTACATTTGAACCTTATATGATATTTCCTACCATTATGATGACAATATGTACAAATTTAACAATTTTTTCTATTATAGGTGTAATGATTATTCATGCATAATTAGTAATAGTAGGATGAGAGTTAAAATACCTTACAAATATGATCTTTGAAGTTGAAAATGTGAAACTGTCATTATTATGACTAAGGTTGCGTGTATCATCATGTGACTAACCAATGCTCAAAATTTTATCTAAGCGTTAAACTCCAATGTTAATTCTATCTACTACTTCACATGATTCTTTAAGCTCTTGTACCAATTTTTTATTATCTTTAGCAAACTTATTATTTTCTTCTTTGAAACCTATAAGACTTAAATTCAAAACATTATTTTATTCTTGTAAAATATTTATCTCTTATTTTAATTTATTAGAAATGTTTTCATGTTTCTCAAGTTATTCATTTAACTTTTATATTTTTACATTTAAATCATTAATATTTTCTTTTATGTATCTAAGATATTTAGAAAATAACTTTTTAAAACTTATAAAATTAAATTTTAAAAGAAATGAATATTTAAGTTTTTCATCATATGAGCCATCAATCTCAATAAAATGACACATAATAAAAATAACTAGGAACAACACAAAGTGTATCTAGTATTGGTTTTGATATCAAATGAAAGTTCTAAAAAAAACCTAATAAGCCTAAAGAGAGATGAACATGTTATTTTTAAATTTAATCAATTTATAATTTCGTAATCTAGACAAAGTGGCAAGGAATGTAATCACATGTAAATAACAAAGTGTAAAAAAAATAAAAATTACACACAATATTTTTAGATAGAAACAACCTAGGTCATAACCATGACCTAAGAGAAAAACTATAAGTCTATAAGGCAACCTAACTTTCCAATATGAAAATCAAACGTTCAAGTACAACCTCGATCTTATGTTACCCTCTCTAAGATACTATCGTAATATACCTAACTTATGAACCCATGCTATATGTTTTCACAGTTTTCAAGATTAACGTGATTGATATCTAGACTAATATTCTAATTAGCTCCTCGCTAACCAAACACATTCACAGATCAACCAACATCCAAAGTTAGTACAAAAAATATAATTACATGTGTGTTTTATAATAGATTTAATAATTAATAATTCTAACTGTATGATTCAAAACATATAACAAATAAATCAAGTCAACTAGAGAATTTTAGAGCTTCAATTATACACAAGTTCAATAAATAGACTCAGATCTATACTAACATAATTATATAATATAAAAGATTTAAAATCAATGAGAAATTTCAAATCTATGCTAGCATAATAATTGTATGAATATCTAATATGAGAAAATAAAATTTAGCCTAAAATAAAGAAGAGTAAAAAGTAGAGAAATTGATTATAAAAAATTTGTGCTCTTGAAAACTGTTTTGTAATTGTATGTGTAAATTATAAGAGACGAGATATATATTTTAAAAAAACTAGATGAGAAAACAATCACTCATGTGGCCAAACATAATAGAAGGTTGTCAACAAAAGATTAAAAAATGCCTAGAAGAAGACCAAAAACAACCAATTTTTGTCAAGGACATTTATCCTTCTAAAAAAGTTATGCCAACATAGTAGGAGATCGATCTCTCTCTCCAGATCTCATTTTTTTTAAGTTACGTAGTTTGATACAATCGATTGAGGATCATTTAGAGATCAGTTCAGAGTGGGATCGATTCATCTATCGAGGGATCAATTCTTATATTTAAGGCTTATAAGTTAATCATATAATATCAGAATTAATTAAACAAAATGTCTATATTAAATGCACTTAATATGTATATAACAATATCTGAATATGAGTCATTTATACATTGTGATTATGATACGATACATGTTATCTTGATTCATGTTATGAACATGTGCAATCATATTTGTGATAGTTATAAAAGATATAATTGAAGTACAACTATTCAAAACTTTAACGCTTTTGACTTTACTTGATAGACTTGATATAATTAAAGAAACAAGTTTATAAGAAAATATTTTATTCACTAAAATAGTCAACACTTATTATCTTTACAATATTGATCAATAAGTTGACCAATTGATTAAAATATTTAATATTTTTTTACAAAATATTATAAAATAATAATTAAAAGATTTAAAATAATTAATTAGATTATATAATTGTATAACTAATTAGATAAATCCCTTTATTTGTTATTATACTATGGCTAATGAACTTCATCTTATATTAACACTCTATATTTATTGATTTTTTAAATATTTTAACAATAATATTTAAAATATTTTATTTAAAAACGACATTTTTATTATAATTTGACAATAACGATAATTATATAATTTTACTATATTTTCAAAAAATTTGCAATAATTTATCAAAAATATAATACTATCACGTTTTGATATCTAGGTATATAAAATAATGAAAATGTTTTCCATTTTTCAAACATTGTTTGTATCTATAGATTTCTCTCGGCTGTCAGGACAACCCAAGAGAATCCCAACAAAAAAAAAAAAGACTTTTGGGTTGCTATGTAATTTAGAATGAGATGATATTAATTTATCATATAATAGCCTATTAATTTATCATATAATTTATTAATTTTAATTTAATTTAATTTTATAATAAATTTATATGATATTTTATATTAAAATAAAATATATGATTTCTCTTAAATTTACTTAAATAGAATATAGAACAAAAAATAATAATTATTTATAATAAAATATTTTAATGAAAAGAAAAAATAATATAAAAAAATTAATAGAATGTTAAGTTTAAAGTAAGATCCACTGAGTTTAAAATTTATACGGGATGAAATGTAATTTATTTAAAATGTGACAACTTTAAAACATGAGAATTTATTGGCATTAAATAAAATATATGATAAGAGGGTAGAAGTAATGAAGGTATATTTACACCTTAGAATTAAATCATATGGGTAAAGAGTGCTAACAATCATGTAGTTTTAAATAAATGAGTTAAGTTTATCTTATATTTTTAATTAAAATATTTTAGTAACAAAAAATGACTAAATTGTATCTAAAAATGGTTAAAATGTATCTTTTATATTAAAGGTACCATTTTAAAACACACATTTCACAAAAATGTGAAAATAAAACATTATATTTAAACATTATGAGAATAAATAATTCATTTATTATCCTACCAATGTTCATGTATAGATGAAGAGTAACCAACAACTATCTGTCATTCTTTACGAGTTGTGTTATATGTATCTATTTATTATAATATATTATTTATTAATTAGATATAAAATTAAAAATATTAGATAATAAAATAATTATGAATCAATTATTAAAATATAGTAATTCAATTGTAACAATTGAAATTATAAATTTAAATCCTAATAAATATAATTTGTTCAAACAGATAACATTTAATTTTAAAAAAATAATAATAATGTGGTATGAATCCCAAATCAAACTTTTATTGGATGCTTAATTATGATATTTAACTCTAAAATCTATGACTTAAAAGGTGTAGCATGATTAGTTTTTTCTTTAGATTTTGTCTCACGATTATAAGAACATCATAAACTCATTATATTATTTTAATACAAAAGTTATTATTATTTTATTTCAATTCACACCATTAAATATTATACTAGAAACTATAATTTTTTTACAAGAATAAAATATTCTTTTTATTTTTTACTAATTAATTATTATCAATTGAATCAATTAATAAATTATATATTATTATTATTTAATTAATTTTTTTAATAAAGATATAATGATATTAAATTATTATTTTAATTTATATTATAATTTTAAGCTATATGTTATATTTTTTATTTCATTTTTTTTGTAAATTTGTGTCAGTTTTATAATGTATTTTTTAATTTTAATATTATGAAGTTTTTAATGTTTAAATATTAATGGTTTATAGTAATTGTTTTTTAGTAATTTTTCATTATATATTTAATTTTAATTTATTATATATAATAATAAATTAAATAATATTTTTAATAAAAATAATATAACTAAGAAAAAATTAAAATTAAAATAATTTTTGTATATTAACAAGTGGTCAAGAAAATCAGCATATTGTTATAAATTTATGTAGGAATATGGATTTCTACAGAGTGTATACGACTAAGGTTAGTTGATATAATTATGATATATTTGTCTGTAAGTTCTTTTTTATTTTAAATTATAGATTTAAATCACATAAAAATATAATTTAATAAAAAAAAGTAAGATGATATATTTTTTTATTGTTATAAATAATATAAAATTACTATATATACTTTTCGTGAGATAAAAACCATATAATTGAAATTAGTATTGATACAACTATAATTTATTTATGATAGTTTTATTAAATAATAATATTATATAAATATAATAAATAATTTATAAACTTTTATTGCTATAATAACAAAATAATTACTCATATTTTTTCACAATGTATGCCATCTCTCACTCCATATATTTAATCAAATATTTTATATGATTACTTTTTTTTATGTTAAATTAATATACTCTTATTTATCAACTCGTTAAATATTTTTATTAATTTCAAACATCTATTAATTAAAAAAAATTATACGAAAAACTTTAGTTTATTTTTTTAACTTAATTTTTTATTTTAATTAATAAATGTTTGAGATTGATGAAAATTTGTAATAGATTTATAGGTAAGAAACAAAGTTATTTAACAAAAAAAAATGTGATAATTTTTTATTGAATAGATAATTTGGGACATATAATTTGTAACAAAAATTAAAACTAGAACAAAAATAATTTTATCAATATGCTTAAAAAATATATTTATTGAACATATTTATGCTCAAGATGAAACTTGATTTGGTTTATGGTTTGAACGTTGAATATTCATGAATATATGTTCATATGCTTATACATATTGTCTGTTTTGACTATACATTTAAGCTATGCTACCTCTACTTATTAATTTCCATTTAGATATTAACAAACTTGTATGATATCTGATGGCAAATGAGTACAAATACATGTACTAAAAAAAAAAGGTACATGTTAATGAAGAGTAAAATTCACTGTAGCCAGTTGGGGTGATTAACCTAATATAACATTATTTTCGCAAAAAAAAATCATTTTTATTATCATAATTTTAATAATTTATTATTAAATAAAATTATATAAAATCGATTATATTTATTAATAATTATAAGATTACGATCATTTATAATTAATAATAATCTTAATAATAAATGTGTAAAATAATATTGCAATTGAGAAAAAAAAAAGAGAGAGTCTAAATCAACTTATAATATTACTTGAAACCAAACCCCACTACTCGTTTGCTTGTGCTCCACTTATCTATAATCCATTAAGCTCCTTCATTTACTTGGTGGGTCAACAATGGAGTCCATTTATATATATATATATATTTTACTTTTGTTTTATCAATTATAAATACTATTAATGTATAATAAATATATAAATTTTCTTCGTATATTTATTAAAAGACACATAAAATTGTACACTAAAAGCATTGCGATGATTTGATATCTTACTAAAATGTACATATAAATATAATTTTTTTTTATTGATGACGTAAATAAATATAGGCTCAATTATAAAGATTTACTTTCAGGATTTTTAAAATAGTAAAAAGATTTGATAGGTTTGAAAAATAATAATTATTCTGTTATTATTATTTAACTTTTTAAGAAATTATTTATAATAAAATTTATCAAATTCAATGAAAAATCACAACCTTGAAAACACGAAGAGAGAGTAACAAGAAACAGACAAGCAACTACCACCCACGTGGACAAACAGTACCAATCCCCACCCAACTTTGGATTCTTAGCTTTGTTCATATTATTCTGCCACCGATGAGTATTTTGTATTTATATTCACCTGGCCTGCACATAATTATTTATTAGTTATTATTAACATGTCCCTCCTCTAACAACTAAGATAATTAACAAAAAAAAAAATTATTTAATTTATTTTTAAGTTGAAACATATCGAGGGTTGATAACAAAAAGTAAAAGGAATAAAAAAATTACTTAAAATAAATCATTAAAATTTATAATAAAAATAATATCAGGTAAATATTTAACGAGATATAATTTAATATTAAAATTTATATATTTTTTTTCTTTTTTTTTGGGTTACCCAAAAAAATATCTATGTTTTTGGTAAAAAAGAAAAATCAAACATTAAGACAGATTAACTTGTTATTATGTTCAAAGTAAACTTTGACTATGATTAATGAAAATTTCGTATCATTTCCTATAGCCTTAGTTGGTGACCTCTTCCATGATTCACCCATGAGTTACCAATGAGTCATTCCTTTATATTAGAATTTGTTTTCCACACGACAGTGTCCTTAGACACATGGGCACGAGTTGGATCCAGCGTGCGATGCTTATAAGGTGAGTGGTATTATCTTAAGATAAATTAAATTTTAGATATAATATTTATAAAATTATAAATAAATTATATATGCTATCTAAATTTTAATAGATTTTTAATATTTAAGAAATTATTATAAATTCAATAATTTAAATATATTTATATTAAAATAAGATACATATAACATATTTTTTAATTACAAAAGATTATTAAACGAGAAGTAAATAGTTTTTTTTTTTTTACTTATATAACGCTTCTCTCGAATACAAATACTAAATTCCCTCCTGCTAGATTTGTTTAATGTATTCAAGTAGGCTTGAATTTTAAATTAATTAATGAATATTTTAAAATGGATAGAATTTGACTCCTTTCAGGGGTTTGAATTATCAGCCATAAATATCGAATTACCTAAAAAAATAAAGGTGGAGGCAAAAATGGATTTGATTTCTGGGAGAATGCAAGAAGAAACTGCTAAAAAAAAATTAATTTTGGTTTGGTTTATATACTAAGAACCAAACCAGTTAGATGACATTTAGCCTTGAATGACATTTTCCAATGTATTTTAACCAAATTGAGATTGTGACCCAAATTGGTCGAATGTTATGTTACATAAAATACAACAAAACAAGACAAATTGCTACAAATGCTTTAATTTTATGGTTTGTTAAATATTTTTTCATTTATATCATATTTTCATATATATATATATATATATATATATATATTTATATATAAATAGGGTTACAACTGACCTATTATAAGCCTTACAACATGGGTTACAACAGATGTACTTGTGTCCAGCGGAAATTTTCAATTTTTTTTTTAAATTAGGGTAAAAAAGAAAAAAGAAAAATACACCTATATTACTCACACATCTTACATTAAGACTCGAAACATATATCTTTTATAAATTATATGTCCCAATAGACTATAATTTTAAGTTAATTATATGTCATTAACAACAAGACATGTTTGTCTATACCTAAAAAAGAATCAGTTACTAGGACAGTAATTGATTTTAGGTATGAATCCCCAAATTAGAGAAGTTTTTGCTAATGATTTTTCAACTAATTCGTGATTCTTCAAGTTTCTTTTTATGTATTATATTCGATATCGAGAAAAAATCATTTTGACTTCAAAAGATACATTTCTTTTGATGAATACACGAAAATATTATTTTAATTTATCTATAATAATGTTATTTTTATTTATAGTCTCAACCAACAATAATTTATATAAATTCATTATCCAAACATTTTTTTGGGTTATTTTTCGAGTATATTAATATTAAGAGCTTAAAATTGATTTATTTATATTATTCAACTCAAATGGATTTAAATGACAATCTTTAAATTAAAAAAAATAATCAATATTGTGTGTCCCACAGCCTCGTAGCAAAATAGTAGCCACTTGTTTTTTTTTAATATATTTTTTGATTTGCTAAAACTCTTATGGAGATTTATTTAAAGTGAATATATCTCTTCAAATTTGGAAAAACACCTCCAAAAGATTCCATGGACATCCTGCATTATATGATCGATAGCAATTGATCACATTTATTTCGACCATATCAAACTGTACCACCACTTTCTTTAGCACAGACAAGAACACGTTTTAGCTGTAAGCCTGTAACATATAATCATTTACTCCAAAGAGATTGGACAATACAAAAACACTTGGAAAGGAACCTCACATAAATGATTTAAGTGACCACTTTTTTTTATACAACACAGCTCTCATATTCGGGGATTCAAACCTTAAATATACTCATATGAACTTCATGCCATTGAAGCCACTTGTTGAATGTAAGCTTAAAAAAAATCCCTGCCCTCCCATTACAGATTGCATTACTTGGCCAATCTTCACGTGATTCGTTCTTCTGACTCATATTCACAAGATCTCTATAATGGTATGTGGCTGAGCTGAACACCACTTCTATACAAGGTGGTATTGGTTGTGTTGTGAAAATCGGTTATATTTTTACTATTCTAAGTAGTTACTATTTTTTTATGATTTAAATGAATAGAATTCAAACTAACCCTACAAAATAATGCTATTGAAAATATAATGCTAAAATAAACTAAAACAGATATTGAAACAGAAATATTAAAGCAGAAAAATAATAACACCAGAAATTTAACGAGATTCGGTATAAATATTACCTAGGTCATCGGGCGTCGTTGACCACTTCTACTATCTCCAAATGAATGAATTTCAAAATTACAACTAATTGGACAAAATTGAGCTAATCAATTACCCTTACAAAAGAGAGGAAAATTTACAAATTTTTGGGATGTTTACAAATGGTGAAGGAGGGTTTTATTTATAGCCCCAAAACCAACACCAATCTTCATTTCTAATAAATGTGGGACTTTTCTAATTTTCTCAATAAGGAGCAATATATAACAAATCTTCACCTTAGCGACTTAGTGGTTTTAAATGATTTCTTCATTCTTCAGATCAGCCACACAAGTCTTGATTCAGATCTGTAGGATGTTAATCAAGTCAGACAATATTTGAACTTGATTGTTGTTACCACTTGGTCATCATATCTGCGGGATTCTCTGTCGTACTAATCTTCCGAACTAGTACTCCATCTTCTTCAATAATCTCTCGCATGAAATGATAACGAACGTCGATGTGCTTTGTACGTGCGTGGTAGACTTGGTTCTTTGCTAAATGAATAAGACTGATTATCATAAAACACCTTAATATGTTTTTGACTAACTCCCAAGTCTTCAAGTAAACCTCGTAACCAAATAGCTTCCTTCACGGCCTACTTGAATCGCCATATACTCTGCCTCTGTAGTAAACAAAGCAAGCGTGGACTCGAGGAGATTTCCAACCGACCGGTGCTCTAGCAAGAGTAAACACATAACCGCATGGTGTGGCGCTTATCTAAATCTCCTGCATAGTCAGAATCACAATATCCGACTGCACATTGACCAATGGTATTATCCTGCTGAAATACTAACCAACATCTACAGTATTTATAATATATCGTAGAATCCATTTCACAGCCAACCAATGTCCTTTACCAGGATCACGTGTGCATGTACCGCTACGGCCAACCGTGTGAAATGTCAGGTCTTGTACACACCATTGCATACATCAAGCTACAAATTGCATTTGCATATGGTACCTTTGCCATATATTCTCGTTCTGCATCATTCTTAGGAGATAATTGAGCACTACGCTTAAATTGAGGAACTAGCAAAGTACTTACAGGTTTTGTCTGTTCATTCATACCAAAACGTTGTAGTATCCGCTTCAAATATTGACTCTGGGTCAAACTAAGCTTCCCCTTCTTCCTGTCTCTACTTATCTCCATACCGAGAATCTTCTTAGCTTCTCCCAAATCTTTCATCTCGAACTCCTGACTTAGTTGAGCCTTCAACTTTTCAATTTCTGCTTGGCTCTTCGATGAAATCAACATATCATCGACGAAATCAACATATCATCGACGTACAATAGGAGATAGACGAAAGACTCATTTTGTAGCTTACGAAAATACACACAATGATCATGTGTGCTTCTAGTATACTTTTGTTGCAACATAAACTGATCAAATCATTTGTAACACTGCCTTGGAGATTGCTTCAATCCATACAATGATTTGTTCAGCTTACAAACCCAATTCTCTTTACCAGCAACAATAAACCCTTCTGGCTGAGACATATAGATCTCCTCTTCTAAGTCACTGTGTAGAAACACGGTTTTCACATCAAGTTGAACTAGTTCCAAATTGAATTGTGCTACCAAGGCCAACAAAATTCTAATGGAAGAATGTTTTACAACTGGAGAAAATACCTCATTATAATTGATTCCCTCCTTCTGAGCGTAGCCCTTAGCCACCAACCTTGCGTTGTAGCGAATACCATCTTTGTTAGGAAATCCATCTTTCTTTGCATACACCCATTTGCATCCAATTGCCTTATTGCCATTAGTTAGTTGTGTCAACTTCCATGTTTTATTCTTCTGAAGGGACAGAAGTTTTTCATCCATGGCTTCCTTCCATCTTTCAACTTCAAGGCTTCTGATTGCATCTTTATATATGGAAGGAACATCATCATGCACAACTGAAAGTGCACAGGCTACCATATTCTTAAATTGAGCAAGTAGGTCTTCAAAATCCTTGTATCGACCAGGTACCTTGACATTTTGTCGTCGTGGCCTATCAACTGCAGTTTCTTCTTGTTGCTGTGGAGGTTCTTAGGTTAAAACCTCTTCATCGATTCATCTTACATCAATGGAGTATCGAACACGTCTTATCTTCACTAACTGGATTAAACATTTTGCTTTCAAACTCCACTTGTTTCGGAGTTTGCTCCACCTGCTCTAAAGTGCCAGCAATCTTCTTGGTTACCTTTCTCAACAATGCAGATTCATCAAAGGTAACATCTTTGCTAAAGATTATATTTTTTGTTTAAAGGCACCATAGTCGATATCCCTTAGAACCAGAAGGGATCCTTAAAAAAATGGCTTTCTTGGCTCTTGGGTCCAACTTTGATTCTGTTACATGGTAGTATGCAATTGAACCAAACACATGTAAGAAATCATAATCTCTAGCAAGTTTTCCATACCATACCTCCATAGGCGTTTTGCCTTCAAAAACAGACGATGGTAGACGGTTGACGAGATGGCATGCATGTGTCACAGCCTCAACCCAATACTGCTTGCCTAAACCAGCATTTGACAACATACACCGAACCTTCTCCAGCAAAGTCCAGTTCATACGTTCTGCAACTTCGTTTTTTTGTGGTGTTTTTCGAATAGTGAAGTGTCGCACTATCCCTTCTTCTTCACAAACTTTCCTAAATGGATCGTTTGTGTACTCAATTCCATTATCAGACCTCAGACGCTTGATCTTTTTACCAGTCTGAGTCTCGATCATCTTCTTCCACTTGAGAAAAATCCCCAACATTTCATCCTTTTTCTTCATGAGATACACCCAAACTCTTCTGGAAAAGTCATCAACGAAAGTGACATAATAATGTTTGCCACTCATGGATGGAGTTCTTGTTGGCCCCCATACATCAGTATGGGTGTAATCCAAAATGCCTTTTGTATTATGAAGAGCAGTGCCAAAGCTTTCTCTTTTTTGCTTCCCCAATACACAATGCTCACAGAATTCCAACTTGCCGGTTCTCGCACCTTTTAACAGGCCTTGCTTTACTAGAATCTGTAAAGCTTTTTCACCAGCATGTCCCAAACGCATATACCATAACTTGGTAGTTTCTAAATCTCTTTCTTCATCTGAAACTATTGCTGATGCTATCCCAATAATCGTACTACCAAGGTAATAGTACAAGTTATTCTTCCGAACACCTTTCATCGCCACCAGTGCTCCAGAAGTAACCTTCAATGCCCCATTTTGTATGGTCACAGTGAAGCCTTTTGATTCTAAGACTCCCACAGCAATGAGATTCTTCTTCATATCTGGAACATAATGAACATCTGTCAAGACCCTCGTTGAACCATCTTGATTCTTCAAACGAATTGTACCGATTCCCAAAACTTTACATGGATAATCATTACCCATGAAAACAACTCCACCGTCTAGTTCTTCAAAGTTAAAGAACCACTCCTTGTTAGGAGACATATGGAAAGTACATGCTGAATCAAAAATCCAATCACCAGGATGAGATGATGTTGACGAACCAACCAATGCAAAATCTGAATTTGAATTGCTTTCAGCTACACATGCATCAGATTGCACAGCTTTTCCTTTCTTTTGCAACTTCGGACAATTTTTCTTCCAATGGCCTTTCTCATGACAAAAGGCACATTCATCTTTACCAAGTCTTCCTTTTGATAGAGATCTACCTCTCCTTCCTTTATGTTGTGTTTGCGGACGTCCTCTTACAGACAATGCCTCTGCTGCTTCATTCCTGCTTTCTCTTTTATCTTTCTTTCTAATTTCATAACTATACAAAGCAGTACAAACTTCCTCAAAAGACACTTTATCCTTCCCAATGAGTAAGCTCGTAATAAGATGATCAAACTCATCAGGAAGGGAGGCTAACAACATCAAGGCTAAATCTTCATCTTTAAAAGTTTCATCCATATTTAACAAATCTGCTACTAATTGATTAAAAGCAGTAATGTGGTCGTTTATTGTAGTACCTGGAAGGTATTCAAACCGGAACAACTTCTTCTTCAAATAGAGCCGATTTTGTCCACTCTTCTTCATGAACTTGTTCTCCAACGCCTTCCACAACTTACTTGCGGATGTCTCCTTCATGAACGTGTACTTTTGTTCTCTTGAGAGACACGAATGGATTGTACCACATGACAATCGATTGATATTTTTCCACTCTACTTCATCTACTCCATCTGGTTTCTCTTCTTCAATGGCGATGTCTAGACCTTGTTGAAATAGAACATCTAGAACTTCGCCTTGCCACATGCCGAAATGACCGGTTCCATCAAACTTCTCCAACTCGAACCTTGCGTTCATCACCATAGTTCTACTTGACGTGAATGACTGGCCTTTGTTTGAAAGAAATTTTTCTTCCGCCATTTCTTCAAATTATAAAAACTAGCAACTATATTCCAATAGCAAACAAACCGAATACAAACAAATGCCTAGGTAGAAAACCTTCGGCTCTGATACTAATTGTTGGGAAAATCGGATATATTTTCCCTATTCTAAGTAGTTACTATTCTTATGATTTAAATGAATAGAACTCAAACTAACCCGAAAAAATAATGCTATTGGAAATATAATGTTAAAATAAACTAAAACAGATATTGAAACAGAAATATTAAAGCAGAAAAATAATAACACCAGAAATTTAACGAGGTTCGGTATAAATGTTACCTAGGTCCTCGGGCGTCGTTGACCACTTTCACTATCTCCAAATGAATGAACTTTAAAATTACAACTAATTGGGCAAAATTGAGCTAATCAATTACACTTACAAAAGATAGGAAGATTTACAAATTTTTGGGATGTTTACAAATGATGAATGAGGGCTTTATTTATAGCTCCAAAACCAACACCCATCTTCATTTCTAATCAATGTGGGACTTTTCTAATTTTCTCACTAAGGAACAATATATAACAGGTTGCTCTACAAGTAAGCTTATCTGTTTACTTTAGATCTGTTTACTTTAGATCATTAGTATGCTTTGTTAGATATCACAAAGGACAAAAATTCACATGACAAATCTTACATTTACAAAGCATGTTATTAGTCAGAAGTCCTGGAACAATCAATACAAACTCCATAGATACAAGCATGTCAAAAGATCATATCAATATTTAAGAAACAAGGAGGTAGCGGTTGGAACGAGTACAAATGATGTAACATATGTTTCATGATGAAACTATAAAGAAATACATTAATGTAGATAGCTTGAAAACCAGAATGATAATATAAGAAAATATATCTATATGAAATGAGTTTGTGCCAATTTGTTAAAGAATCAAGACCTCTGTGCAAGGAAGGGATATCATGTCATGTGCCTAGCACCAAATTTCACGGTAGGAAATTTAATTCAAGAGCCAACAAAGAAAAATTGCATTCATTCCCAACCTGTTTAACACACTGTACCAAAACAGTAGAGTTTTGTCACACAGTCAAATTTTCAGTGTTCAAGGTATAAAGATAACATTTTTATGAATCAGAAATAAAATGAACATAAAAAAAAATCAATCTCCAATCCTATTTTGACGGCTTAAAGGTTTACCTTTAGCTAAGAGGGTGTCCATGTTTTCCTTCACATTAGCCAATTTATCAGAGTCAAATAATTCTGAGACTACTATGGAGTGGATATGGGATTCAAGTGATCATGCAAAGGGAACCATTTATTTTTCAAAAGTAAAGTTCATAGTACATCTAAGAACTGTACGTACAGACATTGTAGAATTCGTGACACTATATGCTATTGTGCCTGGTTTGATAAAGTTGTAGGTCCATTTTAAATGTAATGTTGTATTGGGATTTTGCTATACACATTGTAATTTACCATGTATAATAACCTCAGTTCTTATTTTACAGTGAATGGCTTAAATAGCCTAGTTTTGGACAAATTGCTTATTCTTCCTAAACTAATAATTTTAAGACCAAAAACGCACAGTTTAATTTTAACATTAAATTATATTTTACCAAAATACCCTCCAAGCCATTTACCGTGTAAATAAGCTCTCAGTCCACTCCCAACCCACCACCAAACCCCAAATCGCATGGAAAACCCCATCATCGCATAACCGGACAAACCACCCCAAGCTTCAACAATCGCGCTAATAGAAGAATCACATTGATAAGCATCTACCAAAAAAATCAAACAGACAAGGATTGATTGTTTTTCTGAACGCAAGAATCACAAAGAACTATATTAAAAATCGAAGTAGATTTAAAGTTTTTGATTTCTTACCTCTAATAATGGTTATAGTTGTTTTTGTAAGACAAAGCCTACAGCGAAGAAATAATCATCACAAAATGCAAACTAAAGCTGAGTCAAGCTCTGCATGTAAGTATTTCAAAGATTCTTAAGCTCTTTGTCAATTACTTGAGTTCTCTGTTCATCTCCTTTCTCCTTCTAATTCCCACAATCAGATAATTTGCATTTATAATATTGATATGATATACATTATAATCTATTAACATATATCGTTCAAAACATGATCAAAATTTTCTAATTAGATGTTCAAACCGAGAGGAAAGTAAACCACAAAAATAAGCCACGAGGTGAATGGATTAAGTTGACAATTTCACCATATCCACGGTATACAACAAAATAAAAATCATGATAGTTATGTGATACATTTGTCCTTCAAATTTGTTGTGTCCAATAAATCAAAAAGCTTGATGAATTGCTTGTCCAAATAAATAACATGACACATCCAATGATTCCTTCAACATTACTTGACATATACAATAATTCTAAATCTTTCTGATAAATTGATCAATGTTCAATCAAATTAGGTGACGTTGAAGCAAATTGAACCAAATAATGATCAGAATGTAGACGGATAGTCTTTAGATTACTACAACTAGTAATGACTAATTTCATACACTTCACCTAAAAAAAGATAATTGTAAAATAAAACACTATTTAATATAACAACTTATGTAATTACAATATGTTAGATGTTGCTGATGATGATAAGATGTAATATGTTACATCTTGATATATCTTAATTTATAATATGCTACATCATTTGAAAAAATATTACACTTAACACTAACAAAAATAAGTGATTATAAAAGAAAAAACTAAACTACCATAGTAGATGATAGAGAAATAAAAGAAAAGGGACCAAAAAGTTATAAACATAAAAAAAAATGTCATAATATCACATGATATTATCTATACAACATGTTATATCTTATATAAAAAAATTATGTTACACGTTATATTATATATGAAATACTATATATATTTTATATCTTATGTGAAATACTATGTAATATATTATATCTTATGTGAAATATTATATATGATGTTACATCATATATGAAATAATACGTAGTATATTAGATTTTATGTGAAATATTATGTAATATATTACATCTTCTATAAAATACTAAGCAACACCTTCCATCCAGTTTTACATATTATCTAGCATTTTCACAAAAACTAACATTGCAAAAAGTTCCAAAGAATGTCGTCTAAACTCACACTAAACAATGTCTCTAATGTCTCTAATGTATAATATTTTTTCAATATAAAAATTTCAAGATAACGAGACCAGCACGAATATCATACAACACATCCAAATGTTGTAAAACAACAAATACCAATCACCTGCAAATAATAAATAATATATGATAAAAAGTGAAAACAACAGTGTAAGAAAAAATAAGTTTCAAATGAGTGTAGTACATTTTATTTATGGAGCTAGTGTCAGTGCTAATGCTATGTACAAGCAGCACATGTGTACTTAACTAGGTAGTCAAGCATAACAGAATGAAAAGAGAAATATAACAAATTGGTACGTAGTTACTCCGCCCAACAGTAGTCACAAGAACCACTATTTGATATTAATTGTAATTTATTTTTCTTTATATTTATTCTAATGACACGATTTAAAAATTACAGGTAATAGATGTTCTCATTATGCCGAAACTTAGACACTAATACCAGATTCAATACAACATATAACTTGAACCAGTATCCAAATACCAGGACTGATCAAAGTATCAGGTTGAGCAACTAGAGGGTCAGGTAACAAAGCAAGTGCTGCATTGACATTAGTAGACATTGCATTGACCTTTTCCTCATTATATGCTACTTTGGCACTTAAACTAGTAAAGATTAGCGTTTTTATATTCCAGTTGATACGACTGTGATATCATTAACCAAAAGTTTAATGTTCAATTCTCAACTTTTACATCCAAAAAGAATGCTTATCGTTTAAACTAATAAAAATAAATATTATTATTCTTTCCAAGCAAAATAAATAAATTGAGTAATAAAATTTGTCCCCAAAGGCGAGCGAAAGTGAGAAAGGAAGATAAATGGGCCATTATTATGATGCAAAAACATATTCTGAAATAGAAACTAAAACTAACCCTCATTGGATGCACCGCTGATCTTGGAGGAAGTCCCTGCAGATCAATGAGGAACAAAAGAACCATCAAGAGTTCTCACTAAGTCATAATTCAGTTCATGTAAAAAGAAATTTCAGTAAATATACAAAAAAAATAGCCCTTGTTACAAACCACCACTTTTTCTCGCATGCTCTAGTGCAATTTTTTCTTGTTTACTTTACAGGAATAAACCAGATGAAAGCAAAACTTTTCCTTCTACGCTCAAAATAAAATCATTAACAAGTTCATATTCAACCAGGTAAAACTAGGATTATTTCCGGACTCTTAATACCACAAAAGCGATAACAAAAACTGGGGTTGAGACTAAAATAGGAATATCTTTTGTGCCCACAAGACAACACCCATATTGACGAGGGATCAGATGGGGGAAGGGGAAGAGTGTGCTATTAACAATGCAACGGAATAGCACCAAAAATACGGTTTAAAACAACCCAAAATCTCTGTAGGGTTCAAGTTTCCAGAATTGAACAATTTACACTGTTTACCTCTGCCAATTCGTTTGCAGACACACCAAGATCTCATATATCAACCTGCATAAAAAAATAAAAAACATAGAATTGACTGAAAACTATATCGAGACAATACCAAAAGACAAAGAATTTGTGTATATTAAGCATCCTTGTCCCCCATCGACTATGAACAAAGCAGCAATGCTGCTTATAAGCTTGAGCAACCCTTAACTTAATAAGATCTTATTGAGTTGAGTTAGTCCAGAGTTTCTAACATGTTATCAGAACTGGGCCTAGTCTCTGTGTTTGGACCTAATTGGGTTCTACCACAGTCTCACCGTGGCGTTAATGTCCACCTTTGTCCGTCGTGTGGAGGGAGGCTGTTAAATATCTTTGTCCCACATCGACTATGAACAAAGCAGCAATACTGCTTATAAGCTTAAGTAACCCTTAACTTAATAAGATTTTATTGGGTTGAGTTAACTTAATAAGATCTTATTGGGTTGAGTTACACCTGAATTTCTAATAGTGTAGTATCACTAAAACAATAATAAATGATTTTTCTAAAGCAACTTGCAAAACAAGAAAAATGGAATCACAATGCAAGCGAACCTTGTAATTAAAAATACTCTATGGAGGGAAAATATGGACAAAGATAGCACTTGAATTTTCAATTCATACATAAGAAAGTTAGCAGTTATTCATCTAATACCTCCAAAAATAATAGGCTATACTCAATCAACTTGACATGGGCTTGTCCATTTAACAAAATATTACCACCATTTTATATTTCTATGCACCTTGAAAATTGAATGCAAATAAGCAAGGCCCTACATGGAACAAAACTTTTCAAGTCAAAAATACATTAGATACATCACAAAATATGTTCAATGGAAACAGGCATGAGAAGATTAAGAACTAAATCAAGAGTAAAACCATTAAAAATGCAAGACTTAGAAACACAGAAGGAATAGGATTAATAAATTCTATGCGCTTCATACTCAATCTAAGCAGAGAAGGGAAATCATCTCTTTATTCTCTTTCCTTTGCACAACATGAGATTAAAGTGTTTCACTCTCAACTTTCATGGCAAATGATCTCAGCAGAAGTATTAATTGGATGTTAGGAATGAAATAATAAATTGTTATTTATTCATGTTAAAGTCAACAGTCAAAGTTAGTCAACCTTACCTCCAATGTTTCTCTACATATAAACCAAGGCACTATTGAATTCTTACCCAAAGATACTCTTCTTCTTGATAGCTCCCAAGGTACTGAACGACATTTGGATGGCTACATTGCTGCAACATCTCTATCTCATCTCAGGTTTCTTCATATCCCTCCTCCTAAACCACAGATACTCCATTCAACTTACAATAACTCAACCTTAAACCAAAGGTAACACATTAAAGAAATAAGAAAATAGAATTCGCTCGCCCCCTCAGTTAAGGATATGACCTCGATGGCCACCAACTCTGAAGTTCTTAAACCCTAGGTTTATAAACCGCACCATAAGACCCTTTCCCTGCCATCGGCAATAACCCAATAACCAATTTCAGCAAATAAAAACAGCATAAAATCATAAAGAAATGGGAAGCAACGACTGAAGCCCTAGCAGAGAAGATACCGGGAGCAGATACGAAGAGTAACTTTGAACGAGTACAAACAGTAAATTTATATATAACAATGTATGATTTAAATTTAACAATTAAAATCAACAATTAATTGAGGATTGTATTCTTTTGAAGCAGAGCACTTGGTTGTTTTTTAATGATTAAAAAGTAGTGTCACAAGTCAAATGGCTAATGCAACAATGAAACACAGAGAGAAGAGAAGAGTGAATCGTATTTAATGATAAATATACAATACGATTGCAGTATATATGTCATTCGCAATTGACTATAATATAATAAACTTGACGAATTGAAAATGATAAGTAAATAACTGTTATAATCTCCAACAACCTCCTCAAATTAGTGGACGTGATAACACCAATAATTTAACTCACAAACATTGAAACTGATAGGTGCCAAAAGGTTTAGTTAGCACGTTTGTAACTTGATCTGTAAAGCCAATATGGTGAATCAAAAGAGCACCTTCTTACATAGTTTCAAATCAAATCATCATCTAATTCAAAATTCTTCGCTCTATCATGAAAAGATGTCTTAATAACTTTTTGAACAAACCATTGTTCAGGACTAAACAGAAAATTTATGGACTTTTGATCAAAATTGGACCAAGAATCGATGCAAGATTAGCACGAAATGCTTTGTCTTTGTCTATATCAAATTGTTAGAATATCATTCTTTCATAAGTCTCTAATTAACTATGAAAGGAACTAAAATTAAGCTTATGTTGTATCATATTAATAGTAGTGACAAGAGGACTGTAACTTGAATCGTTACCCAATTGAATCAATGCATACATAACAAGATAATGATCAGAAATTGGCTCTCCTATGGTAGCCAAGTGATGAAAAATAGATGTAACTTTAGCAACATATTCACTCACAAAAAATCTTTCTTTTTTCTCAATGTTTACAACTGGTTTTAAAGATTAAGAATTCTAGACTGAGTATTAGAAGAAAAAGTTTCTTCGATAGACTACCATTATCCATATGCCATAAACTTACTTAAAAATAAAAAATTCATGTCACTATGCATAAATACAACTTTTCATTGTATTATTAAGTTGATTTTAATTTATAAATTCAAAATTAATAATAGATTAATCTGAATTAAGAAAATAAGTCAATACTGTCGTTACTTTATCAATAAATCCCTACAAACCATTAGCAATGATTAGATATCAAACCTTAGAACATTTCTTGCTCTGATGTATTACAAGTAAACACATAGAGAATAAGAGTATGAATTGTATTCAATGATCAATATATAATATGATTGCATTAGAGATATAACATTTGTAGCGGACTATAACTAGCTCTCCAAGCTGAAATGGCACACGTAAGATAACAAACTTAACAAATTGAAAATGATTAAGTAAATATCTATTATAATCTCCAACAAATGCCATGCAAACTTTTTCACTAATGAAAATTTTAAACTATAATAATTTCATTAGTATAATTAATTATAAGAATAAAATAGTCAATTTACACATCCAACGAGCAAACCAATACTGTTGGGAAATAACACAAATTCCCGATAAGCCAGATTTATGAGAAAGCAAGAATAGAAAAATAACACACAAAATTTGATAACTAGAGTTCTACTAACTACGCCTCCCGACCAAGCAGAGATCTTTTACCTGAAAGGGAGAAATTACACAAGGTGTTTGCAACACTCACAACTCACAACCCAATTACACCCAAGAAAATTACTCTCAATTTTCTCTCACAAAAGCTTTTCTCTCTAAGCTTTTCTCTCAATTGGAATGAACATTTTGGATGGTTAATTCATTACAATTACACATCTATTTATAGGAAAATTCACTCCTTGAATTACTCCTTAAATTAATGGTTCCTTGAATTGCTCCTAGAATTAAGCTCCATGTTTTACTCCTTGTTTTGTTCCATGTTTTGCTCCATGTTTTACCTCCTTGTTTTGTTCCATGCTGTTTTGCTCCTTAATTTGATCCTTAAATTAAGAGCTTTATAACAATAATATCTAACAATACTCCCACTGATTTCAACTGCCTTCACATCTCGATCAATGCAAAGAACTTTTCTAGTCTGTTATTTACAGACCAACCGAAGTCAGCACAACTTCGCGATAATAATCACCACCTTTGTTAACATATCACTGGATTTTTGCTTCCTCAATCTTCTCCAAGATAACACATCATCTTCTAATGTAGATCTGATGAAGTGATAACGAAGTCCAATATGTTTGGTTCTAGAATGAAATCTTGAATTCTTCGCCAAGTTGTATTGCACTTCGACTATCACTACGCAGAATATTCTTCTCTGTTTGAATCCCAACTCAGCTTAACAAACTCAAGCCATATCATCTCTTTACTAGCTTCAAGCATCGCTACATACTCACCTCTCTGTAGTGGATGTAGTGACAATTTTCTCAGATGGTGACATCCAAAACAGTAGTTCCAACAAGAATATATAACCAATGGTCTTAACTGATCAACTTCACCTCCAAAGTATGCATCTACGTATCCTTGTACTTTTAACTCTCCTTTACTAAAGTACAAACACTTTTCGTTGCCTCGTAGATACCTCAAAATCCACTTGATCGTCTCCCAATGAGTTTTCCCTGGATTTGACATAACCGCTTAACAACTCCCACCGCACGGCCAATGTCCGGTCTTGCATGCACTATCAGACATCAAACTTCCAATGGATGCAGGCATAACGAACCTTAGCCATGAATTCTCTCTCTCTTCCTCCGTCCGAAAGTGACCGATCCTCGGATAGGCGAAAATGACTACCAAGGTGCGCGTTTAACCGGCTTACATCGTCATGTTGAATCTATGCAAAACACGATTCGATGTACTCCGCTCGAGATAATTGCAAGGATCCTTTCTTCTTATTTCTTGTGATTTTCATTCCAAGAATCTTTTTTTATTGGACCCAAGTCTTTCATGTCAAACTCATTTTGACACCGATGCTTCAATCTTCGATATCATCCATATCCGAACCCGCTACTAACATATCATCAACATAAAGTAGTAAAATGATATAACTGACCTATATCTCTCAAGTAGCAACAATTGGTCAATTGCACTCTCCGGGAAACCTTCCTCTCGTACGAAGCTATCAAACTTTCTCGTACTACATTGTTTTTGGCTTGTTTCGTGCCATACAAACTCTTCTTAAGTCCGCACACCATGTTCTTCTTCCCTCTTCTCGAGAAACCTTCCGTCGTGGTACATGTATATCTCTTCATCTAAATCTCCACGTGAAGGAATGCGCTTCACATCCAACCTGCTCAAGATGAAGATCTTCAACGGCTACAATACTCACATCGATCCGATAGTATTGAGCTTCACAACAGAGCGAAAATGTCACCGTAGTCAACTCCCTTCCTTCGTTGAAACCCCTTTAACAACTAGGCGTGCTTTGTATCTCTTGGAACCATCACGTTCTTCTTTCACCAGACACCTCATTTGTTGTGAAGTGCCTTCTTTCCCATAGGTAACTCGGCCTGGTTCCCATGTCCTGGGTCGAGATGAGAGATTTCATTTCTTCTTTCATAGCAAGCTCCCACTTATTGGAATCTCGAGTCCGACAAGCTTCATCATAGCATTCGTGCTCCTCCATCGCTAAGCAACATATAGTTCATGTATCTCCGCTTGGGCATACGAGGTTTGAAGACCTTCTCAATACAGTGAGCTGAGTAAGAGGTTGTGATGTGTCGGAATGTCAGTGGTAATACTACTCGTCAACAAGTTCCTCTCGTCGAGGACTTGTTACAATTGGTTGTTGCGAAACTATCTCGGGGACATCATCTCGCATCCGCAAATACTAACTCATTCTCGCTTCCGATTCATCAAGGCGTCTATTTTACGTAATGTCCTTATACATCACCTTTTCGTTGAAAATCACATCTCTAGCTACGGATAACTTTATTGTTTTTGTCATCCCAAATACAAGTAGCCAAACTCATCCTCACCATAGCCGATGAACGTGCATTTCTTGATTGGGATCAAGCTTATTCCTACCTTCGATCACCGATACGCACAAATGCTACACAAAGAAAACTTTTAGATGTGATAGTTTCACCTCTTTTTCGCTACCATACCTCCTCCGGTATTCTATGCTCCAATGGAACAGGATGAGCCTCGGTTGATCAAGTAGCCGCCGTGTCGATCGGCTTCGCCCGTAACCGGCTTTGAGTACCCGGGACTGCATACGAATGCTTCGGCTCTTTCACAACGTTCGGCTTCATACGCTCAACTACACCATTGTGTTGAGGCGTGCCTGGCAGCGCTTCTTTCCATTCGATCCTACGCTCATAGCAAAATTTTTGAATCTGGTGTCTTCATATTCACCACCATTATTGGATCTGAACTTTTTGATCTTCAAACCCGTCTCATTTTCCACCATAGTTTTCCATCTTCTGAAAGCCTCAAATACTTCAAACTTATGCTTTAGAAAGTAAACCCATACCTTCCGAGAATGATCATCGATGAAAGTCACGAAGTATTGTTTCCCACCAATGGATGAGACGGTTGTTGGTCCCCAAACATCCGAGTTGAATAAGCTCTAGCTTTTCCTTCTTCGGGGTTCTACCACTTTTCCGAAAGTTGACTCTCTTTTGCTTTCAAGTATACAATCTTCGCACACGTGTCCACATCTCTACAGACCGTAGACTTGGAAGTTTTCCTTTTGAAAGTGCATAATCTTCATCCCCTTTCTCACTCATGTGGCCTAATCTCCGGTGCCACAGGTTTGTTTCATTACCGCTACAATTATGATTGAACAACGTGCTTCGTCGTGTAAAGAAAGGCCACTTTTCTTGCCTCGAGCAACCGTCATTGCACCCTTTGAAATCTTCCAATCATCACCACGAAGATCAGAGGTAGCCTTCACTAGCCAATCGCCCACCGAGATTAAGTTCCTTCGAGGTCGGGAATATGCGACATCCTTCGCCCTCCCAAACAGACCCGTTTAACTTAATCTTCACTTCACCGCTTTGCCAATAATAGCACATGGTTAATCATCACCAAGATATACCTTTCCAAGGTTTCCTGGGACATATTTCTCGAAGAATTCTTTCACGTGAAGAGTACGGAACGACGATGCTCCGTAGCCTAGCACCCAAGATTCTTTCCTCGCTCTCCAAAGAGCATATCAATGCATCATCTCCTCCCGAGTGGAAGTAACATTTGCCTCCGCCTTCACTTGTTTGTCCTTCTGCATTCTTGCACCGATTTTTGTAAGTGTTCTGCTCTTCCATTAATTCCAACACTCGATAGTCTTCGAGCTACGAGAATTATTAGGATTCCTAGATTTGGACCTCCCGTCCTTCGATCTACCTTAGTCATTTCTACCACGTCCATTTCCTTTGGTTGAATTTCTTCCCGACTACGTATGCAAAGCCGAAGAGGTTAACGATTCACCTGCCTCTACGTCGGATCTCTTCATTGAGAACCAAATCACGAACATCGTCAAATTTCAACTTATTTCCCCGATGAGCTACTCACAACAGTGATAGCATTCCAAATTTCTCCGGCAGAGAAGACAAAAGTATCAACGTCGTACTTCTTCATCGAATTCAATCTTCCACCGAACTCAATCAAGGGTTGTAACCGTGTCGAGTTACGATGTCGTAATTCTATCACGCGCCTTCCGTCATCCGTAAATTGAACAAGCGCCTCATCAAGTGCATTTTGTTTCCAGGTCACGGCTTCTCATACATATTGGAGAGAAGTCGCCATAAGACACGCCGTGGTCTTTTCCTTTGCTATGTTAAAGCAACATTACGGGATAACGTCAATCGAATAACTCCGAGAGCTTCGTATGTCTAAGATTCCAATCTTTTCCTTCATACCTCCCGGCTTCTTCCCGAGAGAGGTTGATATAGATTTCTTTGATACGGATAATCCTCTATCCGCATTTTCCAAAACCCGAAATCGGCCATCAAATTTCTCGAGTTTCACCCTTCCTTCATCTCGTGGCGTTACCGCTCCCACTAAAATCTAACTTCCTCCTGATCGTTTCTCGACTATTTCTTGCAAAAAATTGACGTAAATCACTACCAATAGCTCGATACCAAATTGTTGGGAAATAACGCAAATTCTCGATAAGCCATGGCGAGAAAGCAAGAATAGAAAAAATAACACACAAAATTTGATAACTAGGTTCCTAATCTGCTTACGTCTCCTGACCCAAGATCTTTTACCGAAAGGGAGAAATTACACAAGGTGTTTACAACACTCACAACTCACAACCCAATTACACCCAAGAAAATTACTCTCAATTGGAATGAACATTTTGGATGGTTAATTCATTACAATTACACATCTATTTATAGGAAAATTCACTCCTTGAATTACTCCTTAAATTAATGGTTCCTTGAATTGCTCCTAGAATTAAGCTCCATGTTTTACTACTTGTTTTGTTCCATGTTTTGCTCCATGTTTTACTCCTTGTTTTGTTCCATGTTTTGCTCCTTAAATTAAGGAGCTTTATAACAATAATATCTAACAAATACTTCATGGTGATTATCAGCACCGAAATGGGTGGAGAGGGTTTTTGCTATATTTGTCACCAAAACTAAACACATAATTATCTATCCAAAATTACTCAAAAATCAAAGTTTTAGGACGTATATTAGCACTTGTGTGTTAGGCGAGAATGGGTACAAAAAAATCCCATTCAATATCTATTTTGCTTGTAATTTTCTTAAAATCATTAATATAATTAAAAATCATTTAATATATATACATATAATCAAATTTCAACTTTTAACTTAAAAATCCAAAAAGAAATTGTTCATAATTAAAGTTAAAACATAAACATAATTAACAAGACTAATCTGTTAACTCTATCTTAGTTAAACTATCTACTAAGTGGAATCAGCTATCTGCTATCACAAATTATAAATGAAAGATTTTCATAGACAGTTAAGCCATATGGTGAGTTGAGTCCAAATCTTAACCAAATTGATTATGTTTCAAAAGTTTCAATTTGATTAGTTTTCAGTTCAAAATTTTCAAACAAATTCTTCACATTATCGAACATGAAGTACTAGTTCTGGAAGTTCATTGGTTTTATCATCCAAGTAAAACCATTTATAAGAAAATATTGCAATAAAATACCAAAAAACAAGTAGTACGATCAGAGCTCCTGATTGATAAACTATAGAACATATAAATAAAACTGTATATTTTTCTGTTTATCACTATATCTGATAAAAACACATTTAGCAACCGTAGTAAATAATTTATGTCGTTCATGGGGTGAAAACAAAACAAACACAACCAAAAACACAAAGATGCATGTAATTTGATGATTTATGAAAAAGAGAAATGAATGGAGATTGATTACCAAATATAGGAATAATCTAACTATTTATAATATGAACGGTGTTATGTATAGCCTCTACCTAAAATTGATATGGAACACAGGACTCTAATAAAAGAGTTCTAATAATTTTCACAACATGACGATTTTTACACTCTATCATCCCATTTTTTTCAAAAATCTCAAGGCAAGATTGTTGAGCTAAAATACATTTTCAGTGAAGAATTCAACAAATTCAGACACATAAAACTCTTCACCAGGATTATACTGAAATTTTTTTATTGTCTTCCCAAATTGTGTTTCTATCATAATGACAAATGTTTTGAAAACAATGACTAATTCAAATTTAACACGCAAGAAATACACTTAAATTTAACGTGTAAAATGATCAATAAATAGAACAAAATATTTATAACCAAGTCTAAATAAAATAAGTCAAGATCCACATAAATCACAATAAATAAGATCAAAGGGTACATCAACTTTAGTAGTACTAGAAACAAAAAATAATTTAGCAAACTTTCTAAGAACATAAGTTTGACAACGTTTAAAAATATGATTCTTATCATTCAACCTATTTAGGAGAATCTTAGATGTACATATATATTCTAATCTATTTGTATGTGGGTGACCCAAACAACGATGCCATAAATCTCAAGTGAAGTAGATGAGGTGACGGTAAAACAAAATGAAAAATTCTTTTTCAGATCAAAATCGAGGTGAAACAAATGCCCATGTGTATACCACTTCATGATCACTCACCTCATTTGAAGGTCCTACACATCACAACCACTAGGTAAAAAAATGATTGAACAATTATGATCGGTCAGTTATCCAATAGTTGACTCTCACAATTATTTTACACTTTAGGAGTTCCATTTTCGATTTTTTGTTGAAGGAATAACGATAGTGAACTTTGAGAAATAACATTAATCTCACCTATTGCATACGCGTCGAAGGAAAGAAAAAATGAGATTGTGAAAGAGTGATACAATTTCTCGTGAAACTTTGATCTTAATTTGAGACAACAAGGGATATTTTGATAGCTTTTTTTAAACTATAATTTTTATCAAAAATTTCTTTAAAAAGAATAACTTAAAACTAATAATAATTCGTAGCATTATTTGTCTTCTCTATATATTATTATTTAAAAATATTTGACTTTATTAAAAATTAAAATTACATAAAAAAAATTTAAAATATATACTATATCTCCGATCCCGATCAATATGAAATGAAAAAAATCAATAAAAGTTATTGAAGTTGTTAAAATTTGAAAACAAATAAGAAATAAATATAATGCAAATCTCTTAAGAAAAATTTATTAAAATATGTTTATCTACCCTTATCAAGAAGAAAAAAAATTATTTTAAATACAGATGATTAAATTTAGATATTAGAATATATATAAAAAAAATATAATTAATATGTATAATATTATAAATATAATAAAAATAAAATGTAATTATAATACAGGTACGTGGATTTGATTCTTATTTTATAAAATAAAAACATTCAATCAATCCTATTATACCATTTTTTTTAATTTTTTGACTTATATCAAAGGTTAATCAATTTATAAAAAAGAAAACAAGGGCACATTACCAATTTTGTATTATAAGTTTCAGCTGATCGCATTCAAACTAAAAGATGTAAACTAAATTGAGATATTATTATTAATTATTAAAACTCATTTTTATCTTATCTCATTTGAATTTTAAAGAGATAAAAAGTAATAGAAAATAATAATTAATATATCTCATTTCCTTAATGAACCTAAACGAGAAAAGCAACAATACTAAAAAATATGATACATAATTATTTATAATGTGAATTTAATAATAAAAATAAAATAACATGTTTAAAATTAGACACATTTATGCTACAATCTAAATGAGATGGTATTTAAATAAAATAAAACTATTATACCATAAATCTATTAGAGACACTAAATGAAAATGAGACATGATATAAAATGAAGAAACTTACTTTATATCTATACATCAAGCTGCCTTCAACCGTTCTATAAATTGTTTTAGTGATATCTTTCTCAAGGATTTTTAATGTATCTACAGAAATACCAAGTGAAATTGTTTATAACATTTGAGTTAATAATACAAGCAGGCGTAGCCAGGCATTAGGGAAACTAATTTGATCAGATGCTTGATCAAGTTATGCTGGATTCACAATTGCTTAAATATTGGCATGTAAAATTTGATTTTAAACTATACAAAGCTATTTGCACTAATAATAAGAAATACATTAAACAAAATAACACGTATACAATTGAAGCTGAAGCTCTAAGGTCATATACCGCACTGCTTACCAACCTTGATATACTAGACTGAAGAACAAAAAATAATTACACAACTTAAATAAGAAAGCATGGTTAGGGTTACATTCTCTTGGGGTATTAATCTAGAATCGCAAGATGGTCCGCAACGTATCACAGAGATTTTGAATGGTCTGCTGCTCTTGTGTTACATGCAATTCCTGGAGTGGCATATCTTCATAACACCTGAAGCAATCACATGACAGTGAAAGTTAGCAACATTGTCAGACATAAAGCACAAGCCAAAAGTTGTCATTCTGCATTTAGAGGTTATCTAAATTACTTTACATGGTTATGCTTGCGAATCTACCCTATATTTAAGCATGGCACAACCTAACAGCCTGGAACGATTTTGGGATTTCAATCCTTAAAAAACATAAAGCCTAATCATACAAAAAAAATTCAAACAAATATTCTTTAACTCACATTTTATGGTAAGCTAGAGCCTGTGCCAGATTCAAAAGGGTTGAACTTGATGTAAGCCTTTGGTAAACACTTGCCGGTAGGGGCATCTGCAGGCACATGATAAACAAGTGACATCTGTTAGATATATGCAGAGGCGCACACAAAAACACAGAGTGAGAGGAGTGACCTCATTTTGTCCTCTTCTACCCTTTTTGGACTGTCCATCACCAGTAAAAAGCTCCTGAAGTGCTTCACCGGGTATGGAACCATCATTATTTGGCTGCATTGCTCCCAGTACATTATCTGATAACAGAGCAATGGGAGATATATCCGTTGCCCTCAAAAATGGAATAGGCACTGTATTGCCAGCAGCATATATCGACCAAAGCTGCGATGACAAATATAGAAGCAATCAAAACCTATTACCCATCCAAATTACAAGCGTATTGTATGGCTACATGGAGAAATAGAAATATTTAACTGAGGAATAATTACAAGAAGAAGAAGAAGAATGGGGAAAAAAGCCAGGATAAAATAATAAATCCTAAATCTTGTTAGTTTTTCAGTTCATGAGAAATATCCGATTTAAACTTAAAAAATACATTCTCCATGTAGACAAACACAATGAAAAGCAATATTGGACAAGAACCAGAATCTCCTACCTTAGTTGCTCCAAAAGACATCCAGGACACAAGACAAATTATCATCACTAGTATTACATGGTCTTCAGAAAAGAATTACCTTGTCCTGCACTGCAAAAGATTTTTGCCCAACTGTTTCATTCCTCAGTGTGCCCCTGCAGGTACTACTGTCAGTACCGACCTTCTTGCTGGATGAGCCTTTTGTCTTGAGACTGTTCTTGGAAAGAATAAGCGGTGTAGGAGCAGATGCCTGTAAAGTCTGTTTATGATTTGATTCACTAACTACATTATTTTCTGCAAGAACACCAGCGTCCAACCTGAGAGAATAACACACTATCTCAGTGTGTCCCTAAAGATATTAAAGAAATTCTATTTGAATAGGGCAAGGTAGTCAAGGACAAGAACGATGTCATTAAATTTTTTGTAGTATTTAAAAAATTCAACTGAGTATAAGCAAATCTAAAATACTATTTATTAAGAAAGAAGATACCAAAAACGTCATGAGTAAAGAAAAAATGAACTAGAGAATACCTGGAATTGGTGGATTTACCTCCCACTTGGGTAATGGAAGGGCTTCCAAGAAATGCACGAGTAGGTGATGGCTCCTCAACATTGGATGCATGTCTTTCAGTGACTACCTCATCCTTCCGATCACTATCATGAACTAATACAGTGCCAAAATAACCAGCAATTTGGTATCACAAGGTTATACTTCATGAGCTACAACAAATCTACAGACATGATTAGTATGCATTCCTTAATTTGCAAGGAAGGAATTAAGCAAAAATAGCCTTGGCATGTATCGGTCTGTTGTCTTGAATAAGAAACTATCATAATCAAATCCTGAACTGGGGACCTTATACTCCCCATTATTCCATCCAGAGGGCAATATGTTAAGTTTACTTCAGATGTTAAGGAAAATATGTATATGTACTTAAATTAGTCTTAGCATGGTTTACAGTAACTCAGACCAACCCGCATCTCACGTTTCAGATATAATGTCACAAACATTGTCAAGTTAGTATTAAGTTGAAGATATTACAGACCAAATAACTTCCTCATAAAATAGCATTCAGATGCAGGCATAACATGCATACCTTCCCCGGCCTGCTCTGCATTATCTGAAATGTTCTGCTTATTTGAGGAGGTAGACGCCCCCTGAAGCCCAATATTGTTAGGTCTTGACGGAACAGTATCTCCATAATCATGATTCACTTCAGCAACTACCAGCATCTGCTTAAAAGAACACATCAGCAAAAATAACAAAAAAGATACTCTTCAATCCGTGTTTTTTTAGGTGGGTTACAAGGTTAGAGCTTAGAAGTTTATACTCTATCTCCAAAAACAGCTGGATCATGAGTTTGCACTTCCAAAGCCACTGAGGCCCTAATTTTCTTGGCCTTTTCAATCTTCGGCAACATAGCTGAGGGTCCACATTTGCATTTCTCAATAAATTTATGCTGCATTTACAATACAATCAAAATAGCTTAAAGGCAGAAAAAGTCCAGAAGTTATAAATCCGTGTGTGCATAAACTTTGTACTACAGTGTTTGCAATAGTATAAAACATAACGCATACATAACACATACCTTCAGCATCTCAACCGCAATGGGACGTAAACGGGGTTCTTTCGTTAGACATTTTGCGACAAAATCATGAAACACCAGGGACCTGTAAAAGAAGCAATTGAAATTTAATACATATAGATTTATTGTATGATTTGAGCTTTGAGGTGTAGTTGATAGAAGGTTGTATTGAGCATATTTGATTATCATAAATGTGAAAGTTGCAGCTACATAAGTTCAAATAGAAACAAAAATCAATTTCAATTGTATTTTTTTTCACCAATAAGCAGTTACCAATGAATGTTATGTAACATCATTGAGAAAGATTTGTTCCAATCAAGTACTATATATCGATGGGCTTTTAACATCATTTTACATGTTCTAGTGGATTTTTAACATCCTTGAGGTGTAGTTGATAGAAGGCTCTATTGAGCATATTTGATTATCATAAATGTGAAAGCTGCAGTTACATAAGTTCAAATAGAAACAAAAATCAATTTCAATTGTATTTTTTTCACCAAGAAGCAGTTACCAATGAATGTTATGTAACATCATTGAGAAAGATTTGTTCCAATCGAGAACTATATATCAATGGGCTTTTAACATCATTTTACATGTTCTAGTGGATTTTTAACTTCATTTTATACACTCTGGACTATACCCCTTTCTGCTCCAACAAATCACACAACAAAAGCTAGATACTTTACTAAGGTCTGGTTGCAGCAAATACCAAACCACATAAACTGCAAAATATAGTACGTTATAAGGTCCATCATTAGGCTATCATCCTTGACTAGCCAGAATACAATAAAATAAATACATAAATGACATCAGAAGTAAAAAACTAACGACTAGTCCAGAAAAGCTGAAGAGAGGGAAAGGGAACCTTAGGAACAAATATATATAATAAAAAAACAAAAATGCAATATCAACGAAACTCCACATCCATAATAAAGGTATTGATTTGAACATTGTTCTTCAACATCTTTGTATCTTTTCTCAGAGATCATTAGGGACCAATGTGCATTGTAAATTCAATAGCAACTCATAAAGTACTTGTTATGTAAATTGGTCAGCCCTCTTTACGTATTTCTTAATATTGTGGCATTGAAGTCAGCATCCCACTACCAAAAAGGAAAAGGTGCATGTTCATAAGTATGTACTGGAAAGGCCTTTGTCCATACTCAAAGTGAAGAACATTTTTTCCTCTAGTGAGCACCATTCTTGATAATTACTAGAGAAATATTGTGAATACTAAAGTATGGGAAACAAACCATTTTTCTTTATCCTCAAGCATTGGAGCTGGGTCCCTGGATATCATGAACAAAACCTACCATCGATACTAAATATGTTATTGAAAAAAATAATTATAAGAGGGAAAAAAAAGAAATACTAACATTCAAGAGAAGAAAATACATGCAGATGGATCTTGCAAAAGTTTCATTCTTGGAATCAAGATTGCATTAAACGCCGAGCAAAAAACACAAATTTAGTTTATACTCCTTTTTGTTCTATTTAGCTGGATAGCTTACATACATGTACATAAAAATAAATGCTCAAACGAGTTTTCCCCCAGCTTTTATACCAATAAAAATATCATTATTATATTTAAGGATTAAATAGTTGGAAAAACAAAATGTGAACACGTAATCTACTCAAAAGAAAAATATATCTATAAGATAGCCGATTTTTACAAGACCCATTCCCTATACTTAAGATATGCAAGCTTCCCCATAGTTTATAAGAAACTGAAAATAATCACTCTTTGAAATCTTATGAAACCGAAGCCCATGTTGAAGCCAAAAATAGAACTTTCTCCTTAAAAGATTGCTATCATTTTTAGTTTCCTTAAAAATTCTAATATTCCTCCCAATCCACAATCTAACCCCACAACTCCACAACATTGTAGCCTTCTTAGTCTTCATACTCTTTCCACGCATGTGACACATACCCTGAAATAGCCATCCTCTTTCAAGAAAATAACTCTTAGCAAATGCAATGCTTAACATATTCAAGAATAGGAGCATGCTGCAAGAGTTTCACATTCATTGACAGAATAAACATCATGGCAACCAACATACTGGAGAGAAACCATAAGTGTAAAGTCATTATGATGCAAAAACATATTTTGAAATAGAAACTAGAACTAACCCTCATTGGATGCACCGCTGATCTTGGAGGAAGTCCCTGCAGATCAAAGAGGAATAAAAGCACTGTCAAGAATTATCACTAAGAAATAATTCATTTCGTGCAAAACAAATTCAATAAATATGCAGTAAATAGCCCTTGTTACCAACCACCACTTTTTCTCACATGCTCTGATGCAATTTTATTTTTCTTTTTTCCTTGTTTACTTTATAAGAAAACAAACAAGATGAAAGCAAAACTTTTCCTTCTACACTCAAAATAAAATCAGAAACAAGCTCATATTCAAACAGGTAAAACTCGGACTATTTCCTGACTCTTAACACCACTAAAGCGATAACAAAAACTGGGGTTGGGACTGAAATAAGAAAATATTTTGTGCCCACAACCCTGTATTGACGAGGGAACAAATAGGGGGAGAAGGAAGAGTGCACTATTAAAAGGGCAAAAGAATAGCATGCAAAATATGGTTTAAAACAACCCAAAAGCTCTGTGGGATTCAAGTTTCCAGTATTGGACAATTTACACTATTTACCTCTGCCATTTCGATTGCAGACACACCAAGAGCCCATACATCGACCTGCATAAAAATAAAAAATAGAATTACCTGACAACTATACTGAGACAATACCAAAAGACTTAAAGAATATGTTTAGTTTCACTAAGACAGTAATAAATCATTTTTCTATGGCAACTTAAAACACAAGAAAAATGGACTCACACTGCAAGCAAACCATGTAATTAATAAGACCATATGGAAGGAAAATGTGCGCATGTAAACTAGAGCACACGGTACCTTTCCATCATAGCGGCTTTCCTGAATAACTTCTGGTGCCATCCAATGTGGAGTTCCGATGAACTGAGATCAAAATTGAATCATGAAAATCCTTGTTGCAAAAGTAACCAATGCCAAGATAAAAATAAAAGTCAAAAGAGATGGACATGGACATGACGACTTAAGAAATGCTAAGAGAGACCAATCAAATGTCCAGATAAGCATCCTCAGGACCAAACAGCACAGGTGATGCAGAAAAACCCAGCCTTTTAAAGATAACTTTGCTGACATTGATGGGTTACATTACTACCTATTCTCATAATCTCATGTATCTGCAACTAATAATATAATGCTGGCTGCAGTTTTCAAGAACACCATAATAAGATAATGAGGGTTATGAAGGACGCTCTCTAAAGGTTTAATCCCTCCCTCCCTCCCCCTCTCTCTGTCTCTCTCTGTGAAAAGAGTTAAATATCTACCTTCCCTCTTTCAGTAAACTGAAAATGCAATGCAAAAGAAATGCCACATTAAATGTTTTTTTACAAACATATACAGAAATTATAGTATTTATATACTATCAGTCTATCAGATGAGCGACTAAGTAGCTCGGAGTCAATTTCATTTTGACTGACCAAATAACAGGCTACAGTTTGTTCCAAAAAAATACCAGGCTACAGTAAGAATAATTATTTCCTGATTCTGGTTGTCAGGCACAACTTTTAGTACATAAGGTGGACAAAAACTTTACAAAAATTATATGGTTCATTACTGACGATAACTTTTGCATCTCAATATTATAAAGTAGCATACCGTATTACGCTTTGACATGGTCCTTGTGAGCTGTGCAGCAACTCCAAAATCACCTGGTCAAATTACCAATCTCATAAACATTTTTTTTTAATCACTTCAAACTAAATGGATTATAGTATTATACTCACCCAACTTGACATCGCCTTGTTCAGTTAACAAAATATTACCACCTTTTATATCTCTATGCACCTTGAAAATTGAATGCAAATAAGCAAGGCCCTACATGGAACAAAACTTTTTCCAGTCAAAAATAAATTAGATACATCATAAAATATGTTCAATGAATACAGGCATGAGCAGAATCATACTTGGTTATTTTGTTCCATTTTTGGTCAAAAACTAAGGAACTAAGTTTCAACTCAAGAGTAAAACCATTTAAACATGAAAGCCTTAGAAACACAGAGAGGATAGGATTAATAAATTCTGTGCTTCAGAAAGTATTTCAATCTAAGCAGAGAAGTGAAATACATCCCTTTGTTCTCTTCCCTTTGCACAACAAAGGATCAAAGTGTTGCGATCTTCATGATCTCAGCAGAAGTATTAGTTCGACTTTAGATGTGAAATATTAAATTGCTACTTATTCAGGTTAAAGTTTATAGCCAGAGTTAGTCGATCTTACCTTCAATGTTTCTCTACATATATATGCTATCTGATACTCCTCCAAAGGCTCTTCAGTAACATTCATCAAGTCAGCAACACTTCCACCTCCACAATACTCCATCACTATCTGCCACAACAAAGAAAATAACAGCAATTGAAAACTTCAGAACACTCAAAAGGAAACACTCCATGGTAGCCCTTTTCCTGTAAAATTGACAAGCAACCAAGGCAGTATTAAATTCATACCCAAAGATATTCTTCTCCTTGATAGCTCCCAAGGTACCGAACAACATTTGGATGGCTACATTGCTGCAACATCTCTATCTCACCTCGGATTTCTTCATATCCCTCCTCCTAAAACACAGAAACTCCATTGAACTTACAATACTCAATCTTAAACCAAAGGAAACGCATTAAAGAAATAAGGAAATAGAAATCACTCACCCCCTCAGCCAATGAAATGACCTTGATTGCCACCAACTCTGAAGTTCTTAAATCCCTAGCTTTATAAACCGCACCATAAGATCCTTTCCCTGCCATCCGCAATAACTCAATAACCAAATTAGGCAAAGAAAAAATTAAAAAAATTCAGTTCCAAAGATATTGCACATGTAATGACAAAAACTCACCAAGTTCGTTGAGCATTTCATACTTAGTAGTCGGATCTTCCCTAATAATGCTGTCAGGTATAGAACTGATCGACATTTTCGTGACCAGTCGTTGTTGTTCTTCACCTTGTGAAGATCCACTACCCTTTCTCTGCTTCCCAGGCCCTATTTCCCCAGCTGCTTGCATACTCGCCACAGCCATACTCATCGTCGATCCACCACCACCACCAGTACCAGTCTTCCTCACCATTGTCCCACTAACTGACTCTTCCTTGTTCGATTTCATCACAAACGTCGAAAATCCACCACCATCATCTTCCTCATCTTCTTCTACACCCACTCTATTTCTAAGACTTGGGTCCCGAAAAACCGATCCACGATCACTCCTTGTCATGGACCTGTTCATCGGCTGATTTCGATCGGTCTTCACAATCATGGTACCAAAATCAGATACACTATCGTCTTCTTCCTCACTCTTTTTTGATACTGACCGATTTTGGGGACGATTTCGATCAGATTTTACTATCATCGTCCCAAATTCGGATTCACTATCTTCATCTTCGTCGTCGAAATAGTCAATTGCTCCACCACCGAAGTCTTTCGGGAGGCGTTTGAGAAGAGGAGGGAGAGAAGGGTCGTCGTCTACGTCTTCGTCGTTTCCTTTGTAGACCATCGTGGCAAAAGGGTCCTCGTTTTGGTCTGAATTCTTGTTGGGTTTGCGTCGTCGTTGCGCCGGTTTAGTGCCGCTTACGTCACTATCGTCGTGAACAACTACGGTGGTGTAAATGTCGGGTTTGGATGGAGGTTTGCGGTTCCGTCTAGAGGTTGAATTCGGATCCATATCGGAGCGAAAAGAGAGACTAGGTATTTCTCTCTCCCTAATTATTTGCTAGTGTTCAATTCGGTACGGTACCATTATTAGATAAAAGTATATTTTTACATCCGTATTATTATTTCAATAGTTACTCATTTAACAAAATTTATATTAATTTATAAAAAAAAATTAAATTTATTATTTAATTTAATTTCTTCTTTTTTTCGTAAATTTCATTAAAAAAAATCTTATCAATTCTTTCGATTATGTCAACCGCGGGTAACACTTTATCCTAATACTATCTCATTTTAAAAAAGAAAAACCTAAAAATATTATAATTATTATCAAATAAATACATTATTAAATTAAGTATTAAAATTCTCATAATTTTTTTAAAAATAAATATTTTAATCTTATAATTTATGAGTCAAACACTAATAATCATATTATTATAAAAATTAAATATTTTTAATTCTATAATTTATTAAAATTAACACTTTTAATCTATCAAAATTATAAAAAGTAAAAATTTATAGTATCTAACTTTTATAAATAATATAAATATATGTATCCAACTTAAAAATTATAAAAATAAAATATTTATTGTGAAAAATTAAAAAAAACTATGTTGACTAACTCTATAATTACAAGACTAAAATTATTAAATTAAATACTTTAAGACTTTTAATACCCATTATCCATTCTCCCTTATTTTTTATTTCATCAATTATATTTTATTACTTGTCTAAAAAATCAAAAATATAATTTTTAATAAAAAATTAAAACTAAACAATTATCAAATTATTTAAGACATTATCTTTAAAAATAATAATGTCTATTTTAAGATTATGTCCTTCCATAAGAGCAAACAAGTTACTAATAATAAATTTAAAATATTATATTTATTACTTAAAATTAAAACTAGACAATTATCAAATTATTTAAAATATTATCTTCGTTATTTTTTTTATCAAAATTATTTTTACATTAAATTTGATTAAAAATGATGAAGTGATGGATGAGGTAAGAGGAAACAAGTTAGTAATAATAATAGTTAAGAATAAAAATCGATATTTTAAATAAATTTATGATAAATTAACTATTAAATTAAAAATATAACTTTAAATTATTCTATAATAAATAATAAAAATTACTTAAAAATATAACTTTAAATTATTCTATAATAAATAATAAAAATTACTTAGTTAAAAGATAAATGAATAAAATATGGAAGACATGTAATAAAAGATGATAATAATTATTAGAATGATACGAGATATTTTTATATTAAAATTAAAATAAATAAATATATAAAATTATAAATTAAAATTAAAATTTTAAATTAAATGATTATATATGTTTTTGTTAAAGTGATAACTACAAATATTTTAGTTTAATAATAGGATTAACTGAAATAACTTTTAACTTTGAACTCGGAAGTGATTAACTAGACTATAAGGACAAGAGAATTATATTTGACTGGTCGTTGGGCTTGTAAACACCACGTTGGATATTTTTATTGGGCCTTCTAAGCTCCTTCATTCTACTATAAGGTACAGAGAGAATATTGATATGATAAAAAAAATTGAAACTAATAAAAGTATATTCCAAAATTTATAATTTTATACTCATAAATAATAAAATATTTTTATAATATAATAAAATAAAATAAAAATAAGATTATCTTCGATAGTTACCACATGTAAAATTCTGACTACTTAATTACCATTGTTAGTGACTCATTGAAGTTTTAACAACATTCAAACATAATATATTACATATATCTTTAAATATAATATATTACATTAATCATAATTTTAGCTACTCACTTAACGTAACATGTTACAACTATACGTATATTTATATATAATATGTTACATCCATCATAATTTCAGTGACTTAGTAGATATAAAATGTCACATCCATTAGAGTTTTGATAGGATCTTCGTAAGTGGCTACCGGATATATGATAGGTGTAATCTTGTTCTTATTTTATTGAAATTATGAAATAAGTATTTTTTGATCTTTTTATCATACAATTTAATATAAAAATTATGAGTTTTGAAATGGGTCATTATTAAGTAAAAAAATGATCAATATATTAAAAATAAAAAGAAAGAAACTATTAAGTTTAACCAACATGACAAATTTTTAATTCTAATACATTTTTAGTAGATTAATTATCATCATCTCTTTAATTTTATTATTTTAAATAAAAATCTATTTTTGTATTTATTTATCTATATCTTATTTAAAATTGATTTTAATTTATGATTATTTTACCTTTCCTTTTTTCATTAGAACCCTATATCTAGATGTGTTGTTTTTGAGATTTTGAAGGTTAAAAGATTGTATCTAGATTCAATTAATTTTAAAGAATATTGAATATAGCAATTAATAACTTTTTTTTTTTTGCAACATAACAGAATAGACGGATCTTAGAATCTAAGGTCGTTCTCCATAAAAAAAACTTATATATAATGATCAACAAAGAGTGAACATAAATGTTTCCAATCAAACCTGTATATCTAGTCCAAGTGATCAGGCTGTGTGCCTATATGTTGGGATTTCAAGGAATATATCGCACAAACAATATATAAAATTAATTGAGATAACTAATTGATTATTTAAGAACTAATTGAGAGTTGAGTTCAAAACCAATTTTCATGATCGAAAACATTAATTATAATTTTTGCATATCTCTCTATGTATATAAAATTGGTTTTTTTTTGTAAATTAAAGATAAATTATTTTAAAAAATAAATAATATGAAATGATATTTTATGTATCTTTAGTCGATAATATCTCTAATATGATTAATATTTTGACAAAAAAAAAACTTTTTATTGACAGCGATATTTTTGATATTTTAATTAAAATATATAAATATTATGTTTCGATATTTGTATATAAAAAAACACAATATCGATAATATTTTTTTCAACGTTTCAATCATTTTCTAAAAGTTTATCAAAAAAAAACAATAAAAGACTTAATTCACGTGCACAATATTATATAACAGTACTCTAAATATTTTTTAAATAATTTTGAGAAGCCAATTTTCATATTTATAATTTTATTTTCATCATTGCATATATCTATTTTATTGTTGTTGTTTTTTTTTTCTATTTTTGCCAACTCAACAATGTCTAATGCCAATACAGAACCTACTTTGTTACTTGACCTTGATACTTTTATTGATCAATTCTGATACTTGGACACTGATGTAAGTCACCATCTTACTACCAACACTAAGTTTGGCATCTGTTTTGTTGAGTATGGTTTTAGTATCTAAGTTTTTGTCTAACGAGAATATATATCGTATTGTCTGACCTGTAATTTTTGCATGCATATAATTATAAAAAAAAAATTTACAATTAATTTCAAATATTAATTCTTGTACTACTATTAGACCTGAACAAACACATATCAATTTTTTAAGTACTTTTATTCTGTTATGCCTAATTAATTACTATAATAGCACAAACACTAGCTATATAAATACAATTTATCACGGATTCTAATATATTTTAATCTAGTAACTATGTGATCCGTGTACTTTAATCATATAAGTGATTTTCAATAATTAACATTAAAATTAATAGAACAGCAAGGAAAATTTGGAATCCATAATATGTGGCAGTCACCACGTGGAATTTATTAGAGGGACTTTTTTGGAATTTTGAAAAAATTCCTCCTAACCCACCCACCAAAGCTCACCAACCAATCGTGATCACCCACCCTTAAAGCCAGTCACCCCCTTTAATTTCCACCCACCCATTACGCCATAGCTGAGAGCAGAGCTTTTCCACCACCTATTGTCTTCTGATTCTTCATCATATCCTTGCAAGCAAACAACCAGTTTATATTCCGGCGAAGTGCTTTTGTCTCAAACCTATCTATCTGCTTGTTTTGTTTGAACTGCCTCCGTTTCGAATATTTTATCAATTCGAATAGGTTCATGACAATGTTGTGACCAATGTAACCATTTTCACAGGATTGTGTTTTTTGCATTTGATCAAACATTATTTGTTCATGTTTTTCTTCATGGTTTATACTCCAATTGACAGGTGCTTGAGTAAATACTTCCCTCACATGCATTCTTAACTGATATTTCATGTTTCTTGATTCCAAATTGTCTTCAGAATTACATTTTCAGTTAAATTTAGTGGGGTCTGTTTCTGCTGTTTTAGTTTAGTTAAGCTTCAATTGAATTCTTGTGAAAGATTATTTTTATTTTAGTTGAAGAGTTTAATTTAAAAAAAAAAAAAACTTTCATTTAGTATTCGTTTTGTCTTCCAATTGAGGTAGCTCCATCGTACATCATCTGGAGGAGATCTTTTATCTTTGCATGATGCAACCCCACAAATTTTCATCTCATGTCTTCGTACCAGTACAAAAGTTTCTGTCCATCTAGGAGTTTTATCAAAATCACTTCTAAATAAAACTTACCACTAATAATAAAACTCATCATAATATTTGATATCGTTGATCAATTTTCTCAAATTAAATCAATATTTTATCATAAATTTTATTTTTCATTAAAAAAAAATTAACCTAGATAAGGCTTATCACTATTGTGATAAAACATTAACTAATGTAAAAATCGAATAGTTATAGTATCCTATGACCTCGATACCCATATAGCACGTTCATTTCATGTTATACAATTTCTCATTCTTTCTATATCAAGTTTCATAACAGGTATATAACTAATTAGTTATGTGAGAGGAAAATCATTTATTGTGACTATTTGTAATTATTCCTAGAACTCAGCGGTTTTTTCTAAGTTTTTTTATTGCTATATTTTCAACTAACAATATTCAATTCTTAAATTTAACATTTGCTAATTTTACAAACAAACATGGTTGTTTGCAAAATTATGGAAAAATATTTTCAACAATACATGAAAAAGACCTTGGGAGAAATTTGGGTTCGAGCAAAGATAATTATAGGAGACTCAAATATGAAAGACAAAAAAAGTGGGACAAGATTCAAGATAATATACTTAGAATTCAAAAACCTACTGAAAATTGTAATACAGTTACTTTAGAAATCTTTTTTATTGTAAGCTGGATGAAAGAGTAAGTGTTTTAACAGTCTACAACATTACTGCTGACAATTAAGTGATGGGCAAAATAAGTGCTCACCACTTATTTAGAGATGTATAACAGGGTGACATTCTATTACCATAATAATAGACCTCAAAGACATGGAGCATATTGAAATAGCTAAAAATATATATTTTCTAATGAAAAGGGAAAGAAGCAAGCTATAATCTCAACTGGACGAAAGATGAGATAAAGCTAAAGATATAGATAACTTTGGACAAAATCCTTCCGATGATAGAGAGAGATGCTGGAGGCATTAGAAGCACCATATTCACCACTTATATATACCAATTTATCTTTAAATCATTCAAATGGTGTTTTTGGTGATGCTTCTGGCATCTCTCCCTCTTTCACAACAATGATTCTATCCCAAATATCTCATAATGCAGAACCTTAGATACTAGTACCAGACTCAACAGAACAAAACATATGAGCTTATTATTGGTACTAAGATGATGACTTGTACAATTGTCCAGATACTATGACTAATCAACCAAAGTATCAGTGCGATCAACTAGAGAGTCAGGTAGCAAAGCAGGTGCTGCATTGACGACCTTTTCTCATTATATATGAACATCAGTCAATTTTTTTTCCTGGATTCCTTTGACACTTAAACTAGTAAAGATTAATCCAAGCCCCTTACATCTAAAATGAGTGCTTATCTTTTGAGTAATAAAAGCATTCTCCACCTAAAGAGAGCAAAAGTGGGAGGTAGAAAAAGGGACCTTTTCATTGCACGAGGAAGAAGACATCACAACGAAAAATAGACTGTTTTCACTTCAGTTGTAGAAAACATTTTCATCCCATCACACTTTATCTTTTAGAATTGCTAACTTTGTCCTTTTTAACTCACAAAACTTCCATGAAATCCGTCCAATAACTATTTATTTTATGTTGAAACAACAATTTACTGGAAAAAATAAAAAGTTAAACATATTGTCAACATATTCACCACAAAATGTTACTTTTTCCACACCAAGAACTCTGTAAGAAAAGCTTTATGCATCTAAAATATTGATTAAACCAAACAATCAACTTCATCCATTGCTCAAATAAAGAAATAAAAACAATAATTCATCCAAAACAGGCAGCTGAGCAAAATCAAAAAACATTAATCCCATTAACAAGACAGAAGGGTATTTGTCACTTGCCACCAGCAGGTCCATCACCAAAGAGGTAACCAAGGGAAGACCCACCACCAGGGGCTGAGTGTACCTTAGTTGAGGGCCGATCCTGCACTCGGAAGTAAAAATAAACAATAAGTATGAAACGTTAAAGTGAAACAGGAATAAAATAGAAGATAGTTTTCTTCATCTATTATATGCCATTTACCCATAAAATACTTTTCAATGCAGATAAGATTGTGTTTAAACTATGTTACTGCCATTAAACACTCTAATTTTATCAGCAGGTTTGTAGCCTACCGGCCTAATGGTGTGTTCCCTTCAGATAGGAAGGTTTACATTCAAGATGGAAATGAGACGAGAGGTATTTTAGAACTCAGGAGTGATATAAATGGCATACAGCATAAAAATTACAATTGCACGGAGAATCTGCCAGAAAAGAAAAAATATCTTAAAAACGCAGGACCACTACAGTTCTAACCTGCCAAATTACCCATGTTCAGTGAAATTATGCACCGAAAGGACTAGCCAACCTGGCCCCTTAACTCCTATTCGGCCTTTAAAGTCATATTTAACTTCACCAGAAATGCTAACAAACAATATCAGCATAGTTTGGGTATCAAGAGCAATAAAGTATATTCAAATTTATATTTTAAAGCTAGTCCAAGCACCAAGATCGTTGCTTTTTCCTGAAAGCCTTACAGTCTTGATATGAATCATAAAATAGTAATCCATTCCTCTACAGTTAGGTATGCAAACACGAAGTAACTTTAGTTTTTTACTGGGAGCAGAAGGTAATGTTACATAAGTCAGAAATTCCTCATAGTTTCATTATGTTCATCTCCCAATTCACACGACTAGTGAGTTCTTAATGATGGTCTACATCTTTTGAGTATGAAAGGCATTGAAAGCCTAAGTGCTAACTGTATGGTCCAGATAGAAAACGACTAAACGTAACAAATAAGACCATACCGTGATGAAGTTGCCAGTATTCTGGCCATCAGCTCGCATGTAGTTGTTTGTTGAACTATGGATACCAGCTGGAACCTGTTTGGTAGCATCAACTGGTTGAGCAGCAGGTTTCGTAGCAAAATTATTACTCAGAGACTGCCCTTCATTTGGAGTAGTTGGAGCATTATCTGTTGCTGGTGCGGGTTTTGGTGCCTCTCCACTACCAAAAAGATATCCCAATGAACTTTGTCCCCCACCACAGCTAACTCCACGACCCATGCTTTCCTTGTTCTATTAAGATGGTTACCTCAGTATTCTGCTTAAAAAGAGACAGGGAATAAAAAGCATAAATGATTATGGTTTTCAAATAAATAACTCAACATTGAAGGCTATCTTGCTAATTGCTGAAAGTTGGCTAAAAATTCCATAAATCATATACCATTCATTTCCACAAGAAACACACCATTTAGCATCATTGTCTCTGATTAATCTAATATCATATGTGTTCCTTGTGATTATAGAGATAATTTTTTAAGAAATTGCACTATGATCGCTCAAAATCCATGTTGCAGTTGCACAATAGAAGTAGACTGGTAGATTACATGACACCTGCTTAGGCAATAATTGACTTGCCTTGGGATAAAATTCATGTCTCTGTCTATGATCCTCTGCCTTTGTAAAGGAATCAACTGTAAGGTCTAGACAGGACTTGTAGGCCATATAGTTTCATCCTAATTCTAAGGAGTCATTTCATATTCGATTCAGTTTTGTAATTTGTGTCATCACTGAGGGAGTAGGATCAGTTAAGATTACAGGTGGTTTCAAGAACAAAAAGATCATCAAAGCAGCAAACAAATGTTGTAGACAACAATACAAATTTGATCAAGCATTATTTTTTTTCCTTTATAATTTTTATTCCTCCCCCACCCTCTCCTTCTATCCCACCCTACCCTATCAAGCTTATAGTTCTCCCAACTCACAACAGATTAAGAAGAAATTCTGCTCTAAGAAAGCTTAACAAGTGCAAAACCTGGGCTAATTTTAGAACACTTGCACTAGACCCTTTAGCTGTATGCCTATATTCCACAGTCTCACATTAAACTGTTAGCAGAACTAGCAGTGCAATAATCACACAACTAAAAACCCATGTCAGCTTCTTTTAACAACAAGACAAATTCCATACAATCCTCATAAGATTACAATAGTTCACATAACCATCCCGTTTGCTGAATAATCAAGTTTCCCCCAGATCCAATTACATGTACTTAACACACATTGAAAGTGAAAGTAAAGAGATCAACAATCAAAAAGTATTTGAAGGAAAACAACACGAGGAAAGTAACATTTCAAAAAGAAAAAAAAAACAAAAAAAGGAAATGTCTCAATCAAAAAGCTTTGCATGATAGCGTATGAAGTAAATCTAGACAGAAAAAAATACGCGTCACTAAGGAGTATTCATATGACCCCATATCCACTAAATTATCTTTCCATTAATATCAATTAAGAGAACGATAAATATAACGATTATAAGTATCAAATCAGTCACGAAGAATCAAGCGGTAAGAATAAAATCGATAACATAACCTGAGAATGAAATTTTGAATCTGAAAACAGATGCAAAGAACAAGGGCTAGGTTTGATCGAAATACCTGGAAATGAAGATCAGATCTAGAGGGAAGCCCAGAAGCACCTATAAGGCATGTAATAGCTACTTTATGAGTTGCACCACCAATCACAAAAGTGGTTACAAGATTACAAAACAAAAACACGAAGTTATTTAAAATTTATAATTATAATTATAAAAATAATATTTTTTTATGAAAAAATTATATATTTTTATTATTTTAAAATTTCAATATATTATTTTATATTTTATATTTTATATTAATTAAATGTTTTTTAAAATTAAAATATTATCATTTAAATTTATTTAATATTAAATTTCTTTCAATATTATTATAATATTATTCTTATTACTATAAATTTTAATATTTTATTTTTATAATTTTTTTAAATTAAAATTAACCAAATTAAATGATATCAAAGTTAAATTAATTTAATTTTAAATTTTATCAACTTAATTATGTTTAAAAATTATTATTTTTATTATTATAAATTTTAAATATGATATTTTACATCATTTTCGTTAAAAAAATAACATAAAGTGTGAATATTCTTTTTATTGTACTAAATGTTTAAATTTGGTCCTTATTTTTATAAAATGTAAAATAGATATTCAAAGTAAATATTATTACAATTTAAATTATTATTTTATAGATAATTTTTATTAATAAAAATTTAAAAATTATGTCAAATAAAATCAATAAAATTTATAACAATAAAAATATTATCAAATAATATTTATCAAAGTTCAATTGATAAAAGTCTAATAATAATAATAAAGAGATATAATAAATTATAAATTAAATCTAATTAATCGACATTTAATATAAAATTTATGAGTTAAATTTTTTTGTTACATTAAATACATGAGATGAACATAAAATATATTATTATGATTACAAGTTTTAATGATAATATAGATATTATTTTACCGACAAGTTTTATTTAACAATAATGAATAATAACAAAATAATTAAAAACTCATTTTGCAACAAATTCTTTTTTATGTTTGAAATTAATTTTATATTTTATAATTCATTTAAAAAAATAAAAACATATTTAATAAAAAAATTATTTCTCCTTACATTTATTTTTAGTGGCAACTAAAAAGAAATAAAGTTAAGTAATAAAATAAAAGTGAATTTGATTATGGTTTTCAAAACCTTATTTTTTAAGCTTTTTTATTAAATTAGGACTATTTATAAAGAAAATACAAACCTTAAATGTATTATTGATATATATATATATATATATATATATATATTTAATTATTTATGACATGTTTTGTAATCTAACATTGGTTTAAGTTATAATGCTTACTAGTAATCTTTTAAAATAAGTGTTGTTTAGTAATTAATTTTATTTTTAAATTTAAAATTAAGTTAAAATTTATTTCTATTTCTACCTTCAACTTTAATGGAAGTTAATAATGATTATCAATGACATTTTTATAATATTTTTAAAGTTAAAAAATATCTTTCATTTTAAGTAAAAAAATTAATTTCTCTTAAATTTAAATATTAAAAAAATTAATTACACTAAACTAATAAAATAAAAATAAATTATTACCATTTTATTTTATTAAAATAATATAAATTATAAAATTAAAAATATATTGAATAAATTGTTTTATATTTACCTTAATTCATATAGTAAAATGGTTATTTTTATTTGTTAATTTATATAAATAATTTAGACTCTAATTTTAATTCAATTTGATATGATGAAATAATAAATAATAAATATTTTTAATTTTAACATTTTTAATGAAATAAATAATAAAATTAAAAATTTTAATTAATTTATAAAAATATTAAAAAAAATTCAAGATTCAATTTTAATAATTCAATATTTATAGATTACTTAAAGTAAACCGTAGATTCAATTTTAGTAAATTATTTAATTTTTATGAACACTTGGATTATAAAAATAAATACATATTCTACTTTTTGAATGAGACAAATAATTTTTAACTATATTAAGTATACCAAAATGTGAATTTCTAATTTTTTACGAGTCATTGTAATAAAGTTATTTTTTTAATATAATTATTTCTTTTCACCAATAAATATCAATAATAAGAAAAAAAATTGACAATGTAAGAAAAATATAATTATTTTAAAAAATTAAGGTGGGAAAGAGATTTATAAATGTAAGTATATTAATACAAATTAAGAATATTAAATTAATTATTTAAGATTATTTTTTAATTCAAATAAACTTTATATTTATATATATTTCTTTAGTTTTAAATGTTTAAATTTATCATGAAAAATAACATTTAAAGCATTTAATTTGCACACTTTAAAAGAATAAGGCATGTAAGCCTTACATAAAGAACTAATCAGTTTGTAAGATGTACAAAGTAATTTTTAAGACAAACAAATCATATTGGAGTAAAGTAATATATATGTTGTGACGTACACCGATCGTTATAGATTTATTGGGCAAGTATAACAATCTATCTCAAAACGAGGACTAATGTAGGCCACATTACATCCATCTCTGAATGAAATTGGCGAAGCTTAATATAACGTGTGTTGTGATATTGAAAAGTTTATGTTGTAACGCACCGTTACTAAATTCAGACCCAAAGCCCTTTCACCAACCTCTCTCTATGAATATAATGTTTTAATTCTTAAGTTTAGACGTATAATCATCAAACAATTTCAATTTATAATTTCCCCTTAATTGTCATAATAATTTCTTAGTTTTTAGTTTTAATTTATACATAATTTAGATTAGACAAAAATGAATAAAAGGCAACAATAAGAAGATTTTTTAAATCAAGAAATAATAAAAGATTGCGAGAAAGAAGAGATTATTTTAAAGATTAAGATTACTTTCAATATTGAGATCTAATTTGTATTCTTATTTTTTTATATTTCTTGAATTTGTTGATTTTAATCTACAATTTATTTATTAATTTCAAATATGTTTGACGAATTATTATAATGAATATTTATTTTTATTGTCATGTTTTTTAGATTATGTAGGTGAATATTTTTAATTTTTAATAAATATAGATTATTTCTTATTTCAAGATTCGTTACAAAAATTATTATTTATTAATACATTTATAATATGTTTTAAATTAGATTTAAAATATGATAATTAAATTTCATATATATTATTTAGATCTAATCTGAATAGTGTAATTAGGAATTCAAATTGGTTATCAAAGCATTGAATTTAATAATTTGTTAATTCATTAAACATTATACATAATTTAATAAAATTTAGTTAATAATCTAACCGAAGTCATTAATTAATTTGATTAATAAAAAATAATAACATGATCGAATGTATTATTTATACTAAAAAATGATAATTAATAATCTAAATTAATACTTAATTAACCTAAATAATTTTAATAAGTACAATCAACTAACTAAATATTCTTATTAATTTTGCGTTGATTTTTAAATTCATATCTTTCTTGAGTTTGTTTGAGTCAAACTTATCTTTAGTTATTTTTATTATTTTATTATTATATTTGAATTTTACAAAACCAAACTATTGTCATAGAATGTTTAGATTTTATTTTTGTTTATTTTTAAAAGTTGACGAATTATTTAAAATAACATAGTTCCTGTTGAGACTTATTTTGAAAGTATACTTATCACTTAATGTAAATGATTATTTTATTAACAAACATTTTATTAAATATAAAATTTAACTATCAAGTTTTTGTAAACCAAAATTTTGACACTGTTACTTGTCTATTAATTCGAACAATAAACTATGTACTTTTAGAATGTTAAATTAACTTATATTTTAGATTTTAATTATGAATTAAAAAGAAATTAAAGCAAGAAATTTTTTGTTTACCTTAGCTTTTATTTTTGTTTTTTTTAAATTTTTTGTATGTTTGGATATGTATGTGTATCATTATTTAAAACTCTCACGAGACTTAAAATCATCCATTAAAATAAATATAGGGGTTTAAAGGCTTTTTACATGCACTAAATGCAATCGTTTCAATCTAAGAAAATGATTTAGGTTATTTTATTTTAATTTATTTATTTTAGCTTTAGTTTTGAATCACTTTACTTGTTAGAGGCTAACAAGAAATTGGTTGAGGTTGTAAAAAATACTAATATTTTATTATTTTATTTTACTTAAATGTGAATAACTAGAATTGATTATGTATATTTATATCATTATTGATGTAAATTTATATATATGAAATCACGGATATTTTTTATTGTTTTTCGTGTATTTGTAGCTTCAAATATTTAAATTTATCAATACATGAAAAATAGCACTTGAACTACTCAATTTGCACCATATGAGCTTAAAAGAATAAGACATATAAGTCTTACAAAAAGAATAAGACATGTAAGTCTTACATAAAGAACTAACCAACTTGTAAGGTGTACAAAATAATTTTCAAGATAAATAGGACATGCCATGATGAAGTAATATGTGCAGTGATGCATACTATTCGATATGAATTTATTGAGCATATGCAGAACAACGTGTGCCGCAATAATGAAAAAATTGTGGCGCTGACACTCTTTGATTAAAATCAATTAGAAGCCTTTGCACCAACTTCTCCCTGTAAATATAATGTTTTAGCTCTTAGGTTTAGACGTAGAATCATTAGACAGTTTTAGTTTATAATTTTCTCTCAACCATCAGAGCTGATTTCTTAATTTATAGTTTTAGTTTATACACAATTTAAAGTGGACAAGAAAGAAAAAAATAAGAGATAATAACACGAAGATTTTCTATATTAAGAAATAATAAGAGATTACTCGAAATTAGGGATTACCTCGGATATAAAAAATATAACTTTGAAACAAGACACACCATTCATCTATTATTGGTATTGAGATCTAATATGTACTTTTATTTCTTTTCAAATCACTTTTTTGTATTTCTTGAATTTGTTAATTTTAATTTATTAATCATTTATAAATTTCAAACATTTCTGGCTAATTATAATAAAAAATTAATTTTATTGTCATGTTTATGTAGATAATTTAGGTGAGTATTTTTCATATTTAATAAATACATATTATTTCTTATTTTAAAATTCGTTACAAAATTTATTAATGATTAATATGTTAATAACATATTTTTTATAACATATATAAAATATGAAAATAAGGTTTTTGATATATAGATCTAATTTGAACAGCTTAATTAAAAATTTAAATTGATGACTTGACCAAAGGCATCGCATTAAATGATTTGTTAATTCCTTAAATATTAGGTATAATTTAATCAAATTTAACTAATGACATTATTAAAGTTATTAATTAATTTAATTAATAAAGAATAACTAACCGACCAAATACATTATTTATAAAAAAAATCAATAATATGGATTTACACATAATTAACTTAAGTAATTCTAATAAATATGACCAACTAAGTTAAATATTTTCATTAATTTTTCGTAGATTTTTAAATTTATATTTATCTTGAATTTTTTAATTAAATCTATTTTTTTGTTGTTTTTATTATTTTGTTATTAGATTAGAATTTTTAAAACTAAAATATTGTAATAGAATATTTAGGTTTTATTTTTGTGTTTATTTTAAAAAAAATTTATAAATTATTTAAAATCATGTCGTTTCTTAAATATATTTATAACTTATTATAAATTATTTGTATATTTAATAACTTTTTATTAAATATAAAATTTAGCTTTAAAATCTGTGTGCGGAAGTTTTTGGGATAAAAAAACAGGCAAATCCGGAATTTGACCTTCGATCATCAGAAAGACCTAATCAACACATGTAAATCAAGTAAGATAAAGAAGAGTGGTTTTCTGAAATAATAAATCATGATGAATTGTACTTTTAAGACAGCGTAATATCCATTTAGTAGCTATCTAATGAACATCCTTTAGAAATAACATAAACTGTCACATCTTGTTAACACATGCTAAATCAGGTATAGTGAGAGTAGCATATTGTAAGCCACCTACCACATTTATATACAAAGTTGGATCATGATAATCAGAACCTTCTTAAGCTGATAACCGTGAGCTTGAATTCATGGGTGAAGGGTATGGTCTAGCGTCAGCCATTTGAGCTTTAACCAGCAACTTTGAAATATACTTAGATTGATTCAACAAAAGACTACCATCTATTAGACAACGAACAATAGTGCCCAAGAAGTAATGCAAGGGACCCAAGTCTTTTAGGGCAGACTTATCATTGAACAGTTTAATCAAGGAATCCACAGGATAATAACGATATCATCAACATAGATGAGAACATAGACTTTAAGGGAAGTGGATATTAGGAAAAATATAGAATTGTCTTCCTTGTTTTGACTGAACCCAACTCAAATCAATGTTTTGTAGAGCTTTGTTCAATTTACATATATAATCAAGGAACTGAGAATCAATGAATCATTTTGATTGATCCATAAAAACTTCCTCATCCAACAAACCATGCAAGAATATATAATTTATATCAATATGTCTCAGAGACCAATCCAAGGTAAGAATAATTCGAACAATATCAAATTTAATTACAAGACTGAATGTTTCACTAAAATTAAACCCAGTAAGTGCAACATACCACCTGTATCTTGCAGAGGACATGATAGATAATGGTCCCAAATATCTGAGTGAATAACCATAAGAGGATGAATGGCTTTGTTTTGAACGTCTAGAAAAGGTAATTAATGACTCTTGCCTTTTTGACGTGCGAAATTTCACTATTTTCAGAAATAGATAACTGACATTGAGTGAGAACTGTCTTAACAACTCTACAAGAGGGGAGGCCCAATCTCAAATGCCACAGTTTAGTGGTCTATGGCTTTACAACTATTATATGCCATCACTATATTGTCATTAGCAGCTAGTGTATTTACAGAGGTACATGGTTCATTGTTTTTGACAAATATGGTATCTACCAGAGAGCTATTTTTTTTCTGTAACAGGTGATGAAGAGGAAGAGCCTTGATAGATGATGCCATTACTCAAATCCAAGTTGAAAGCATAAAGCCCACATTTAGATTTGCCTTCCAATAGGATCTGTTTGGTTTGAAGATCCTTCACAGAAAAAGTGGGGTGAAATTCAAAGAAAACTCCATTATCTCTAGCAAATTTTGAAACACCAAGTAAATTCTTAGTTATTTCAAGAACATGTAACAGGCTGTTTTGGCTCGGGTCCTTTTCGTGAATTATTTTCACAAGAAAAGGTATTACTACCAATATGCTGAATATGCAAGCCAGAATCATTACCTATATGAACTTTCTCAAAACCAATATATTCTGATTTTGCAGCAAGATTGGCAGGATTAGATCTTTCCTGATGAGTAACACCTGAATCTGGATACCAGGCTGGCTCATCTATTGTTTCTGGAGTAGCAAGCAACGCAAAAGAAGGTTGATTTCCTTGTCCTGAACGAGAAGAAGAAACATCCGAGCCTTATTGATAAGAATTGGATGGAGGTTGAAAATTATGATGAAAACAATACCAACACTGGAGACCAGGAGACCAAGTTTTCCATATGGTTGGCAATGATGCCTACCATTGTTAAAACCTCTACCTCTTCCACGGGGACCTATTCCAGAGCAATTATTCTTAAACTGTGAATTACTCCCAGAGCCTTGATAATTTCCTTGGATTTTATCACCATTAAACTGCACTGCTTGAGTCGTAGACAGGCTTTGGCCAATATTTGCAGAAGGTAGTAATAAATCTCCAGGAGCAATCATTTTATCATGTTTTTTCGTTAACTTAGTAGCAGAAGTATTTTTTTATCCCATTTAAAAAAATACATCAATTTGATACAATTTGTCATTTAATTAGTAATTTTTTACATATGTATAAATACATATACGATCTTCAAAAGTTATTTTCATATAATAAATTAATTAAACGATAATCAAAGAATATTTTAAGATAATTAATCAATTAATTATCTAAAAATATCCTTTAAATATCACATATATATTATTACATAATGTAAAAAATTTCAATTAATTAAGAAATTGTAATAAATTAGTACATATTTTTAAATAGAAATACCACTAATATAACACCTAAGAATTTAATTACAGTAAAATCACGGTACTATAAGGTAACAAACCCATGTTTTTCTAGCCTTATCTCACGAATAAATAACACAACAATCACCACTTTAACATTAACCGGCTCAATTCTCCCAGAAACACTCATATGCATAATATCATCTAATCCATTAAAAAGTGCATGAATTTCATCCTCCTCACTAGCATTATAGCCACAAGCAGATCATTGTCTCGCTAAATCTTTAATCTCCATAGTATAATCTGTAATACTCAAAGTATCTTTCAGTGTATTGCTCAGTTCAGACTAATGCTGAAAGATTTTGGCTCTCGAATGAGAAGAAGAATCTTCTAACTCATAGTTTCTCAAAATACGAAGCATTTGCTTCTTACATATCACAAAGTTTGATCTATCAAGTTCAATAGCAGATATCTGATTCTGAAATGTCACAAGATAACGATCATTTGGATCAGTTAACCCTAACTGATCTTAAGCCTTCTCTGTCACGAGATTATTAATCTCCATGGCCCAACCAAGAAATCACAATTCAATCAAGTGCTCTGATACCATGAGAATTTAACAATAACAAGGCACTTCAAGAACCAAGAGTACAGCAAGAAGACGAAAGAGCTAAAGCAAGAAAATGAGATAGTGGACGAGAGAGAAAACTTTGTTATATCTTCATTTTTTTTATATATTACATTCTGTGTATACTAATGACTTTTTATACTGCAAAAACACATATCCCAAGATACAGCTTTAACAATCTAACTACAAAATACTAGTCCCAACCAAACTAACCTTTGGTGAACTATTTATGTTTTGATGACTTGGCATAAGCACAAGGCTTTGCATGCCAGAATGTGAATCACTCGAGTGCTCATTTGAGCTATGATCCTCTACAGTTCGAAGCTCTAACAGCAAATAGAATGCACCAAGCTGCTTCAAAAGGAATAGACAATAGTTATGTCTATAATCTTCAATTTTTGATACTCCAATTTGGTGAAAATATACAGAAAATTGAATGAAAAAAATGGACGTGTTTGAAATCGGATACGTATCCAAAAACTTCACACTAAGTGTCCTAAAAGAGTACATGTACCATAAGACAAAGTCCTTCCATTCACTTTTTTCACTTTTGGTGTATCACTCACTTCATATGAAACTGAAACTGCTTGTATATCAAGGATTAGTTTCACCATGTTATTAGAGGCTTTCAGAAACAGAGATTGCTAGAGGTTAAAATTAAGATGTCGCCGATCCATAAAAAGGAATCAAAGTAAAACAGATACATAAGAAATTCAAGATGGAAGGGTCTGATTTGAGATTTGCTTTAATATCATCACATGTCAAGTGTAGAAAAGACAGAATAAACTCTCCCAAGTGGCCTTCTACGAAAATGACATTAGGAGTCTTGCCTGAGTAATTTTTTTAGTACAAGATTGAAGACAAATGATTCTAAAATTAATGGAGGCAAACTAAATGCTGCATAACAGTACTCAAATATTTTAGTTAGAGAATATGGAGACAGTGAGTATCTAACAAATATTCTTCATGTATCTTCTCGGTCTCCAGGATTGGCTAACACAATTATAAAGTCTCCAGATATCTTATTTTTATTTATATGTTGCTGCTGATGTTTCCATCTTCTTCTTCTGTAAGTTCAGAAGTGTCTTCATTCCCATTGACACCATCTCTTAATATTTGAATTAGTGCTGTTGAACTTGACTCCCCTTCTTTAATATAACTCAACAGTCTCTTCTGAACATCCTCAGATACAATATCCTTATCTGCGAGCAGATTTACAATTTCCTCTGCTCCCTCTAAGTCTCCTTGTCCTTTCAAATAATTCAGAATAGCAGCCAAATTATCCTTGTTTACATCCCATGTGGGCTTGAAAGCTATAATCTCTTTCTTTATAGCCTCAATTGCATCTTTAAATTGATTATGCCGACAATACCCAGTTGCAAAATGAGACCATGTCCTCGCACCAGGTCTCTCGCCCTTTGCTGTAACTCTATTAACAAGGGTTTCAGCCTTCTCAAATTGACCTTTTCTGCAGTAAGCACCAATTAAGTAGTTTGGAATGCGTAAATCGTAGGATAAATTGCAGGATTCCCACTCCTCAAAAATCTCTTCAGCACTTTCAACATCATCGAGCTTAATTAATGAGTACATCATAGTCAAGTAGCCCTTATTATACACCTTTAGTTGAGTCTTGTATAACTTCCATAATCTTAGTACTTCATCTCTCGTCCCCATATTTGTGTATTGGCTAAGAAGATTCTCAAATGCTACGTTCTTTCTCTGTGTAGTTGATATCAGTTCCTCAGATTTCTTTAACATCTCCAAAGCTTTGTCCAATAGACCAGCATTTGAGTATCCCCTTCCAGCAGCAAAGTAAACATGCCAATCCAAAAGAATTTCAGAATCCAACTCCAACCTACTTAAAATATTTTCAATTCCATTTACATCAGAATTTGATGCATATGCAGATAGAAGAATGCTGCATGTATATGAGTCATAGCCAAGGCCCTCCTTTTCCATCTCTTGCAATAGAGCCTTCATCTTTTCATGATTTCCAGTTACACGATACAAACTAAGCAAACGATTATAAATCAATTTTGACCTGGAGAAACCCATATCCTTCATCTGCCGCACAATACCCTCTGCTTTCTCCACCAATTTTGCACTGGCATAACAATTGATAAGAGCGCTATAAACCTCATGAGATTTTAATTGTCTTGGAAGGCTGTTGAAATAATTCTCAGCTTCAACTATACCGTAAACTTTTGCAATCAGATCAAGCCGAATAGCAGCATCACCGCGGGTAAGTGGATGGTACCTTTTATCAGTCATCCACAAAGATAACTGAGGAAAAGGAACAGAAAATAAATACCAGGATTCTGATTAAACATGGTGGTTATGACGAAGCAAATGCCAATAGATCATCTTTACTAATTCCAAAGTTCATGAATTTGAATGTTTTTTTTCTTTCTTCCATTAAAAAGAAATGCACTACACAATTCAATCATGGTTGATTCACTTGACGATGCTAGCACAACAATGACTTCAATATATTGTGTGACTTAAGCAACCCTAAAATATAACGAAAACATTCATGTCAGTTTCTTTTGGCACATTGGGTTCCAATAGTTTCAGTTATTCAAATCAAGTCAGCAGGAATTAGCATTTAGCAAACAGAGTATTTCTGAGTGGAGACTGATGAAAACTCACTAGAATGTTCAAAGTTATACAGAACTTCATTTCCGTCCCAATCCCACTCCAACTCTCACATACCTATTATCAAAATCCTCTTGTTAATAGCATAAATAGCATAAGGCTTTCACTAGAAATCCAAAATTCCAAAATTCTACTTTCTTATTAGACTAGCATATCAAACATTATTCAAGGGCGAGAACTTTCAAAATTTTCTACATGTACTTTCTACCCAGATTCCAGCTAACTGTATCCTAAAGAAAATAATCCAAATAAATCTTCACCCTAACTTCATAAATATAATGGTTTTGAAAACACACGCAGTTCCTTATACTTAGAAGCTTTCCCTCACAATTTTCCCAGCAAACCAACGTGCACGCACATTTCATTTGGAATAAAAGATACCTCGAGAGCATGTTTGTATCTTCTATAATGCCTGAGCTCCTTGATGATGGTAATAAATCTTCCTTTGTCTACAGTTCCAACTTGTTCAACCCATTGATCGAGAATTGGAACAATTGAAACATTGGGATCCCCTAATGGAGAAATCATGCGGTAGAGTTTGTTAGCCGACGCATAGTTGAAAGATATGTTAGCAGCGTTTGCTCTGGTTGAGTACAACGAAATGTCGAAACCTTTTCGAGTAAGAAAATGGGAGTAACAGAAATTCAACATGGAATTGAAATGGGAATGCTTTTTCATGTTTCAAAACATCAAGGATTTGAGTAGCAAAAAAGAATAGGGTTTTGAGTTGAGTCTCTTCGGAGCTTCAAACTGGAAAAAGCTGGCAGGGTTTTCCTCTTTCCTGATGGAGATTGGGGCCTCAAATCAGAAACTAGGTTTTCCTTTTACTATTTTTATTTTTTAATTTTTTGCTATTTTTTGCATTGGTGTTGAAAGTTAGATCAAATTGTAAATTTTAAAGCAACGTGAATCCGATCAAATCCTAAACAAAATATAAATTATTCGATCTAAATTTTATCTTCCAATTGCAAATCGTAATCCGAATTTGATCGGATAGGATTAAAATTATAATTTAAACTTATAAAATAAAAAATCACATAAAATCAAAAACAAATTTAAAATAAAAATATTATTAGTACAAAAAAACAATTTAACAAAAATAATACAAAAAGAAAAAAAATTTAACATCAATTATATAATTTAACTTCAAATATTTATAATTTTAACATAAAATTAATATTAAAGTTCAAATTATATTAAAATAAACTAAAACTTTTAAAATATTATTCACTCCAAAGTTTCATCCTCTAAAAATTAACAAGAAGTGCTTAAGATAATTATTTAAAGTTTAAGTTCTTAATATTATCCAAAAAATTTATACATAAAAAATTGAAAAATTAGAAATATAAATAAGTGAGTAGTAAACTAATAAACAGAATAATATATAAACTACTTTTATTTTCACTTAGATAACGAATAAATTTATATGTATTCAAAATATATATTTAAATTTTTTATGCAATATACTTGATTTTAAAGCCTAAATTTCATAGTGATTTATTGATATAAATAATTAGAGAAGAACAAATCCAATTTTGAGTGCAAATAAAGGATTTCACAATTTTAAAAGATAAGAAACTCTTGTATAAACTAATTATACGACTACTAGTGGAGAACGCAGATTCAGATGCTACAGTAGATATCGATATGATCAATATATCTCGAGTTATCAAAGATAAAATTTTAAATATTGAGAAATGAACATTTTACCAACTTAAAAGATCAAATTTCTCATCATCCATATCAATTGATGCTTATTGCAAGTATTTTTCACCTCAGATTTGTTTTACATAGTATGAACTTCGTTTAAATGCTTTCTCTTACGAGAAGCATAAAATTGAAAAGTATTTGCTTCTAAACCAAAAACTTCTGTACCCATTTCTAACGGTTGAGAAGATTTTTCTGTGCTTAAAGGAAAATAAGTTTTATAACATTCTTCATACGTATCTTTCAAAGTTTTTTCATCATTTTTGAACTCATTGATGTCTCAATCTCATCCTCATTATACAATTCTAACAAACTTAGATTTAAAGAGCACCCTTTATGCCTAGGATCAAGTAAAATAGTCACAAATAACATCATATTCATTTTAACTACTCTTTTCTAATATTTGTCAAACTTTACTTTTATCTCAGTGGTCATATTCATCATAATGTAATCCTTACATTACTCCACGTATCATGTTGATAATGAATAAAACAAATACGATTCAAGAAAAAATTAAAAATCACATACAAAGATTCATAAAATATTAAAGTTGCTTCATAAAAAACTTTCAAAAATTGAACATGTCTTACTATCCCAATCAATTATATTCAGAACTTGTTTAATTCTATCTTAAAAAAACTCTTATAGTAACCCAAATCGATAATCTATAACCTCTCAAATATTTTTTAAAAACATGTTGCAGAATCAAACATCAAATAAGTTGAATTCTAACTTGTAGTAACATCTAAGCAAACAAGTTTTTGAGCAGAGTTTTTCTATCCCAATAACACTTTTAAATTTTTGAAGTTTAATTGGTGATCCTCTCACATATCTTACAACAACATGAGTCTTATTTATTTATATGTTATAGTCTTTCAAACTCTACTCAATAATTAAATTCAGAATATGTGTACTATATCGCATGTGTAAATGTTTTGATTCTAAAATTGTATTACACCGTCCATTAACACATTCCTTCAAATAAATAAATATAATATTATTAAAACTTGCATTATCAATTATAACAATAACATTTTTAAATTTTTGAAGTCTAATTGTTGATATTCTCGTATATCTTACAACAACATGAATCTTATTTATTGATATGTTATAATCTTTAAAATTCTACTAAATAATTAAATTCAGAATATATGTAACACATAGCATGTATAAATATTTTGATTCTAAAATTGTACTATCCCATGCATTAACATGTTTCTTCAAATAAATAAATATAATATTATTAAAACTTACGTTATCAATTATAATACAAAATATTTTATTACAAATCATTAAATTAATATTAGACAATTGTATCAACTTATTGAAAAATCAATCACTAATTTCTCCGCATCAGATATTTGTAGCCTCCAGGCAAATCCTTGCAGTCCATAAAGGTGCCGTGAAAAAGCTTCTATTTTTTTTACAAAGCCATTTGGAAAGTATTTTTTCCAAAAAAATTCTCCTGGGTGTAACTATGTATCATAGGTTATTTTTTTAATACTAATCTTGTATTAGGGAGATATCTATATACGCATTTTGCATTTACAGTTCATAAAATGAGCTATGTTTAAATTGCAAATTTTTTATTTAAAATATTACAATAAGTATATTTTAATCTGTAAATTGAATCATGTTCGATCTAAATATATATATATTAATAGATAAATGATTAATGAATAAATCAATTTTATCAACCTTTGAATAATTGGAACATGTTGAAAAATATATATTGAAAGGGAAATAATTATGGAATAAATGAATTATATAAACCTTTGGATAATTATTATGTTTTATTTCTTCATTTTTTGTTTTTACTAGAAGAATAATTCTTATGTATTTGAAACGTGGTGTTGTAACATTTAGAGTTTTTCTTTTGCATTCGGCAGGTGTTAGTTCTGCCGTCCAAGGAAATATATATATATGTTTCTCTTAAAACTCAAAACGTTAATATTAATACTATTCTTTTGAATTAGAAATATTATTTTTTATTTATAAACCGCGTTTGTTTTCTAGTTATTAAAAAAATAAAAAAAAAATTATATATAAATAAATGACTATAAAACTTATAATAATAAAAAAAATATACTAATATTAAATATGCATACATGATATGTTAAATATTGAATGCATGTTAATTATTGTATTTTAATTTAAATAACGTTTAATTAGATATTATTCAATGTGAAATAATGTGTTAGATTTTTTTAATAGTAACAATATATAAACTTGATATAATGAGTGTTATTTTTGTTGTTATAATTTAAAAAAAAATTCAAAAAAATAAAATAAAATCATAACATGTTAACAATTATAACTTTTCTTTTGCATTCGGCTGGTGTTAGTGGTGCCGTCCAAGGCCAGACCCTTCATTCTAGAAACAGTTGCATGGATTGAAAAGCTTTAAATAGGCATCAACATGTTTCAAGTAATTACGAAAGCAGTTCAAAGGTCTTACTAAAGAAACTTAATTAAGCTACTAATTAATAGCAGTTATTGTTTGATCAATTAATGGCTTACATCAAACTATTCATTGTTTTTACCATTTTAGCAATTTCAATTCCTTACATTTATGGTGTGGAACATATAGTTGGAGATGAGAGTGGTTGGACCATTAACTTTGATTACCAAGCTTGGGCTCAAGGAAAGGTTTTCCATGTTGGTGACAAACTTGGTAAGTGCATGGTTTTATATCTTGGCTACCCTAGACATTTACAAATTTATTGTTGAGTCATTTGTAACTATTTATCTTTTTAGTCAAAAGTAGATTTTAATGGTCTAAGTACTTCTTGAAATGCTTGTAAATCTCTAATAAAAATGCTTTAAAAATTTAGAGAAGTATTATTAATGCTTTTAAAACAAGTAAGTAATACTTACTTAGGAAAAGTAGTTTTACATGCATGTTTACTTTTTAAAATTTTCATATGAGATACTTAAATGCTTATCTTAAAATCATTTTTAATTAAACAACTTCATTTTAAAATTTTCTTAAAATCACTTTAAAAAAACGCATCTAAACTGCCATAAACATGTATTATTTTAGGTGTAGAGTTGTAATAATTATAAGGATTATTGGGTTTCAAACCCTAATGGACATGCATGCACGATTAATTTAAAAGATAAAACATGAAAATCACTGTTGTATTTGTATAATATCCCATGCCAATTGTTTTTCATATTATCTAATTAGGTTATGATTGTTAGTGTTTCTAAGCACATACAATTAATTTTATGTTAAAAAGCACAAAATGTAACAGACCCACCCAACCTCTTCTATTTTTTGTTTTTCTTTCAATGAAGTGCTTCCAACTAAAAATCACTTACAACGAGTGTCATATACTAAAGCTCTCTAATCAATTTTTTTTATTTCTTTTTTAAGAAAAGGAATTCTCATGAGTATCAAATAATGCTGACGCTATAAATGATTTTTTTTTTAAATTTTTATAACAAAGCTATAAATGAAATTAAGTTCCATGGATGCTCAAAAACTTAAATTATATAATAATCGGTATTATTCTAATCGGAGAGTAAACGATTTGCATTTTTCCATTTCAAACCATATATTATAAGTTGTTTGAAAAATCAATTATATAAATAGGTTAATTTATTAATAAATGTATCAGTTATATTTTTATATATTCATCATTTTTAAACAAGTATTTACACTAGGTAAGAAGAGACTATACTGATATCATATTTAAAGATATTTGAAAAATGAATTATTTTAAAAGCTTAAGTAATTGAGAAAATGATTAATATTATTTTTATACATTCATTATCGAAATTAGTATCTTTAGATTACACTTATTTTTATTTTAGTATCTTTTTTTGACTTATATTATCAACTTAAATATATGAAATATCTCTATTTAAATTATTAGTATACATTTTGATCAATTTTAAAAATAATTTCAATGAATTTGAATAATTTAAAAATATTATTACTGTTTAAATTGACTAAATATACTTCAACAATATAAATATGTGTATTTTATGTGTCTCATTTGATAATATGAATAAAAAAAGATATTCAAATAAAAATGGATCGTCTAAAAATACAAACTCATATGTCATCCCGCACGATCATTATTGAAAAAAAAAATTGAAATTGATTAAATGGATACATGCAGTATTCAAGTACCCAAAAGGAGTTCACAATGTGTTGAGAGTGGATGGAGTTGGGTTCAAAGAATGTTCAGCACCAAGTGGAGTAGAAGCATTGATTAGTGGGAATGATGTAATAACACTTGCGAGTCCTGGTAAAAAATGGTACATTTGTGGTGTTGGACAACATTGTGCACAAGGTAAACAAAAGCTTGTTATTAACGTGTTGCCTCAACATCAAGTCTCCATATTACCACTACTCCCAGTTTATCCACAAACAGCATCAGCATCAGCACCAACACCAGCACCGTACGTAGCATCACTACCATATGGAGGTGCAGCACATGAACCAAGTTCAAGCCCTGCCTCAATATACTTGTTTGGATGGAGGTTCTGATTTCGCTAGTTGATTGGAATTCCTTGATGACATTATTTGATTAATTATTAGGAAATAATTTTATTATTAATTAATTTTTGGTTTTTTCTTGTTTTGTAAGAATAATTGTGGAAACCATACATTGGTTTCTAAATCCGTATTGTTAACTTATAATTGCTTTACTCCTTTTGATAGCTTTATATTTATAATATTTTCTTATGTTTTTCTTATCTTTTATTTATTTTATTTTTGGTCATTTATTTGTTTATTTTTTTTATATAATTTTTTAATCTGACAGTCTGTACAAATATAGAATTATTTTTTTTTAAGGAAAACTCAAAACATTTTTATTATTACCTTATCTTTACTCCATTTCCACTAAAAAAATAACTAAATCTTTTATTTATTATTATAAATTTAGAGTGATTTAATAATATATTTTATTTTAATAAGAAAAGAGAGGCAAATGTGTGTACATAATCCCTATAGACATAAGGAATTACTCTAAGGGTGAGAATGAGATAATAGTAAGATATATAAGGATGGGATACTAATATGGATGTTTAGAGTTTTCATTTGTTTTAATTTATCTATAGAAGCAGATTTTAATCTCATATTATATTATATTTAATATATATAATGGATTCATAGTATAATATTATTTTATTTTATTTAAATATTATTTTATCTCATTTAAATTTTAGTTATAATAATTTAACTTTAAATAAATATTGTATCATTTTTTCTTATTAAACTTACATTATAAATTATCATTTATTATTTTTGTATTATTATTTATCTTATTTAGGTTCATCGAAGATTGTTAAGTTTTCTTTAGTCTTACATCGGTCACGAGTTCGACACTAGTGTTGTTTATAAAGTTGAATAATCTTTAACTCAATTAGATTTTATTGGGTTAAGTTAAGTCTGAGTTTATAATAAAGATAAATAATATATCTCAGTTAATATTGTTTCATTATCATCTCATCAAAATTAAGCGAGTTGATGAAATGAGTTTTAAAAATTAATAATTTATCTTATAAATCTCATTAATATTTCATTTTAATAAACACATCTAGTCACGAGGTACTTCAAATAAATGAAATTTAAAATTATTGTAATTTTTTTAAAACAATAAATATTCAATAGAAATAAAACAACATGATTATTAAGATTTATATTTCAAAAATAATGAATAACACATTATATTAATAAATTAGTTGATAAGAAGTCAACGCTATCCTTTATTATCATATGCAAAGTCAAAATTTATTTTAATTATATTTTTTTGTAATAAAATCATTATATTATTTTATTTTTATATATATTATTAATCTAATCGTTAAATATTATTTTTATTAATAATTTTAAATTTATCAATTGAATTTGATATAAAAATAGATAGTTAATATTTAAAAACAAACAAAAATATGTTTTGAAAAGCTGACGATCCTGATCCTGATCCTATTTTCATTTGTATTTGGATGAGTTTTAATGGATTCGAGTGTATACAAACAAGGAAAATAAATGAGGAGAAATATAATTATTCTCATTTCCTTGTTTTATTCTTAAAAATACGATGAATATTGATTTTCTTTTCCAAATTTAAGATACCATCACACAACCATTTTTTATTTTAATATATTTTGTTTTATATTTTTTATTATGAGATTTAAAAAAATATTTTAATTTTAATTTCTGAGGGTTATTTAGTAAACACAAATAATATGCTCTGCTATTTATTTTTTTTCTCAATTATGATTCATATTTATTTTTAGAGTAAATAAATTTTTTATCCTCGAACATTAAAGTTTACTACAAAAATATCATCAAATTTTGATTTATTACTTTAATACCATTACACTTTATAATTGTCACAAAAATACAATAATTTTTTTGATACTTTTAATACCATTAAATTTTATAAAAATACAATCTATGTTAATCATTTAACGGGAGTTAACAACAATTTATTCGTATGTTGATAGTATTTTTGTTATATTTGTAATATTTAATGGTATGGAAGTAACAAAAAATATTTAATGTTATTTTTGTAATATTTATAAAATTTAATGATATGAAAATAACAAATTAAAATTCGATAATATTTTGATGACAACACTAAAAGTTAGTGATAAAAAATTCATTTATTCTTATTCTTATTTTAATTAATTTTTAAATAATATATATAAATAGTAAGATATTAAATTAGTTTTAAATTAACATGTATTACATAATTTATTATATTTTTAAAGTTGATTTTTATTCATCAAAATCTTCTTGTCCTTTCTTTTGATCAGACAAATAATTCAATCAATCTATTTAAATTGAAGAATTTGATCCGACTTGTCGTATTTAGATCAAATTGGATTGTTAAATTTTATAATCGGATTAGATTCAAATTAAAAATTATATAATCCGTTTTGAATTTAAATTTACAGATCTTATAATCTGTTATATTCGAATTGTATCAAATTACTATTAAATTATAAATAAATACATATTTTATTTTATCATATATTTAAATATTATGCATACTATAATTATTTTAGATTATTATTTTAGTTTAAAAATAAATATAAACATTTATAAAAATTAAATAATTGTACATATATACTTCTTATTCTATTAGTTTTTTAGTTGTAATTATAAATAATAATATTTGTTATAAAAATATCAATTTAAAATTTAAATTTGTGTATGTCGTGTTTTATATATGATAATAATTCATAAATAAATTACAATATCAATATAACTTTATCCGATCAGAAAAAATCTAATTTATTCGAATTCAGATTGATTATATTATCAAATTTGATTCGAATTGAAAATATTAAAATTCATTTAAGTTAGGTTGGATTTAAATTGATCAAAAACGAATAATTTTTATCCGATGCTTATTCTTAATTTTCATCGTACAAAAGACATTAACAAATGTACCATCAACCACTTAATACTCAATTGTATATAATATCTACATCAATAATTTATGCGATGCACCTAATTAGTCCTAGAGCCTCGTTAGGAGAGTCCATCGAAAAATTATCTAATAAATTTTTATTTTTATTTTTTAAATATGATAATTTATCAATTGTGTTAATTCTATTAATTTTATAATAATTATTTGATCTTAGTTCGAATAAAACTCAAATTATTATTTTTTATTTCAAATTAAGTTCAGACAATCAAAACATATGGTATAAAAAAATTATACAATTATTATTATTTTCTAATTACTTTTATAAACATCTCATTCTATAGTAATTATTTATTTTATATACATGTCCAATAACTTATATTTATTAATTAATGTAATAGTTAAAACATATTTATTTTTTACGCATTTTGTTTAGATACTAATATATAGTTTAGGATGAAAAGTTAATTGATTTTTTTATTTTTATTTTTACAAAATGTATAATTTAGTTTTCTAATTTTAAAAATATGACATAAAAATAATACCAAAAAATATATTTAATAATTTAAAAAAATAAAATTATTAGAAGTATCTTGATCAAAATAACTTCTAGTTGAACTTTGTTTGTAATTTTTTTTTGTTTTGTTAAGAAGGTAAATAACGAAAATATCTATTTAAATTTTTTTATTAATAATTTTTTTATGAGTAAAATGATTAATATATATATTTTTTATAAGTAAAATAACTAATAAATATATTTTTTAAATAAAATGACTAAAAAATATCACTTAAAATCATTAATAAATATTTTTCTTAAAATTAGATAACTAAACAACATTTTTATTAAAAATATATATATCATTTATGTTTTCCCAATATTTTATAGTTAATATAGAAATATAGAATTTATAACGATATATTGAGGTAGAACTTTATATGAAAATATTTTACATGCGTGAATAAACTTTAATTTTCCAAATAAATTAATATTTTGTAAATTTTTACTATTTATCATACTACCTCAAGCAATTAATAAATACTTAATTTACTATCAACCCATAATCCCACCTTTAAAGAACTTGTTCTTTAAATTATATAATTAATTATAGCTATTTATCAAAATACTCTTATCTTTTATAATGTTTATAAATTATTATTTTTACCTATTAATTTTTACGATGAATATAAATAAATTAATTAATTAAAAATATATTAATTTTTAAAATAGTAAAAATATGCTATTTGATTAAAAATACAACTACAACTTCACGAATAAATATAAAATTAAAATGAATTATTATCTTTAAATTTTAATTAAATTCATATATAGGTTTTAAATTTTTTAAATAATTTTTAATTAATCTCTAATTTTTTTTAAATTTTATATATAAATTTTTAATTTTTAATTTTTAATTTATAAATATATATTTTTATTAATAAAATTATAACTTATATAAGAAATTTTTCAAATTGTAGGGTTTAAAATTTTTTAAACTTTAAGTATAAAATTTTAAAAATTTAACGATGATAAGTTTTAAAAGTTTAAAAATTAATGTAAAAATTTAATTAAAATTTGATATTGATAAATTAAAACACGCAAAACACACCATAGAGACCTAATTATCTGCCACTCTCGGCAGACCTAACGTCGTTTGAATTCGATTGATAAAAGCCGTTGATTAAATCAGGGACCTACAAGATATCACATCAGACTTAGGAGATACACTTTGGCTCATGATCAGCATGAACTCAACTGAGAGAACCGCATACGACACGTAGGTTCCCTTAGAAGTTAGGACTTAGAACCAAATCCCAGCCCAATATGGTAATTGAACGATACCAGTTTTGGCAAAATCCAAAGCAACCTCTATAAATAAACAAATTTATATAAATCTCCACCTTTGTATCATCACAACCACATTCACTCTCTCCAATTTGATTTGTTCGGTGACCGAGCTCATTAAGCGGCGTGCTCACTCTTCCACTGCTCTTTCGGAGGTTCTGATCTCTCCGTACGAGGTAACTGATTCCCTCGACTTTGCGTTTTAGATCCACCGAATTACTAGTCTGTTAGTTTCATTTTGTGCGTCTGTGTTTTTTCTCAATATTTTTAATATTGATTTTGTGTTGTTTTTGTTTTATTTTTGGTTTCATTTGATTTCAATCCGAAGCCGATATCTTTAATTAAATTTCACGTTTTTGGAGTTTATTTGTTATGTTTTTCGTTATCGATTGGTAGCTGATTTCGTTTTTGGTTATTATTTAGTAGTCGATGCTGCTCTGATTTGAGATCAAATATTGTTGTGGCTTGAATGATTGGTATAAGAGACAAATGCACTAGGTCCTTACATACTCCCAATTTATTCAACTTGTTATTTTTTTTAACAGTTTAATCAATTTGTTATTAGAAAAGTAACCGAATTAAATTTTATAACTTTTTTATTTTTATTTAATTTTTTTATTTTTATTTAATTTTTTTATTTTTTAATTATTGTTGTCTATTATTAAAGACAATTGTTATCTCTTAAGAAAATATGAGAGAGAAAAATGAAAAAATTGTTCATATGTTGTCATTTTTTAGAAACAAAATGACTAATTTATTACAAAAATAAAAAATGCTTATTTGCTCTTCTTGACATAACTGAGAGAATTGTGATGTTATCCATCCTTCCTATAAAAGCTAATTGTCTTTTGTTTATATATATACGGTTTAGATTTAAATGATCAATTATCTAGCGTAAGTAAAGCAACACCTTTGTGAAAAGTTAAAACTACGGGAGATATATTTTATGTAGCCCAATTAAAACAACAATTTTGAACAATTTATAGTTGTTCAATGCTTGCTCGTGATATTGCCTAATTAGGAGGGATTTCAAGGTTAGGGTTTTCATATCCAGTATTGCTCCTCTTGGTAATTTGTCTGCACATGTTAAATGTATTGGAGGAATGCCTATAGAATTTTTATTTGTTTACTTCAATTACTACGTTTTGGGCTGCAACATCTTGGTTTTTTGGATAAATTTTCTTTGTTCAAAAAGAACTTAGTTATGTTTGTTTTCTTATGATAGTGTTGTTATAAGAGATCCCTCCATCTTATTTTATAAATGAGATATATGCGGAGTTTTAGTCTTGTTTGTTTATTAAGTTCTGTTTTCACTTGCAAGGGTCACTTCTGATAGTTTAAGAAAAATATGTAGACACTTTGGATGTTTAAAAATATGCATTTGATAGGTTTTTTAAATGACCTGTGATAGTAAAGAAGGATACTCCTATAAAAGCGTTTGTATAGAAAATAAAAGTAGAGAGCATGACTAGAAATCATATGGTCATAACATAGGGCCTGGGTTGCAACTATAAAATTATGTGGGTTACTTTATTTTGTTGCTTAGTTTTGATTATTTTACTCTATAATTAGTTTTTCTAAAGATTGTTAATTTGTCTTTGTTAGTACAGATATGGCAAACCAGACTGAGGATCCTCCAGTCCCTACTGCTCAGATAATTGGCAATGCTTTTATTCAGCAATATTATCTTGCTCTTCATAAATCTCCTGATGTTGTGCATAAGTTTTACGGTGACTCCAGTGTTCTTAGTCGGCCTGGGACAGATGGCATGATGACATCAGTGACAACCATGCAAGTAAGTCTCATGAATAAGCAAGTTTTAATGACCCCCAAATTATTATTTTTTCTGCAACAATTATAAGTATGCACATCTATAAATCTTCACCCACTTTTGGAAATTTTTGTAACTATTAAATTGTTTTATGATATGGGTGAGTTACTTTAGCAGATTATGTATTTATTACTTTGATATGGGTTAGTTGGCCAAATGCTTATCAAGAATGGAGTAAATAAAAATCTTCAGCTTTTGTAGTCTTCTTTGACGACGGAAAAGGGTTGTAATGCTATTTTGAAGATGTCTCATTCTAATATGGCTCTGGCACTTTTCAATACTGTGGTTTCATTGATTTCTCTCTCACATTGTGGATTTATCATGTTTCCTTTTTAGCTTGCATTGAGTTCTTTGGTTGCTGCTTTGTGAATTTGGCACCTTTTACCACTGTGGTTTCATCAGTTTCTTTCTTATTGAGAAGATATTTTGTTTTTGTTTGTTTTTAAGCCTGCTTTGGTCCTTTGGTTGCACTTTTGAAGTAGTTATATGATCTTCATACCTGGCAAAAACACGAGTTGCTTTGACTGGGACTGGATATTATCCGTACTTAGGCGTTTGTTAGTTATTAGTTCAAGCATTCTTTCTTGTAAAATAGATTTGATACTTTATTGACGGATTCATATGTTTCTTTTAAAATTTTGAGCAGGGGATTAATGAGATGATACTCTCCCTTGACTACCAGAATTATCATGCTCATATTTTGACAGCAGATGCCCAGTTCTCTTATAAGGATGGTGTAATTGTTCTTGTTACTGGTTGCTTGATTGGAAATAGCAATGTTAGAAGAAAATTCACCCAATCTTTCTTTCTGGCCCCTCAAGACAAAGGGTACTTTGTTTTGAATGATGTTTTTAGGTATGTTGATGATGTAGAAAGTAATGATGCTGATGTGGGCTCTCCAACACTTCCTTTGACTAAAAATATTGGTATGTTATGAAAGCTTTAGATCATTATTTCTTTCCCTCTATTTATAAGTTGACCTTTAAAATTGTAATTAAATTTTAATGTTATGTTTAGAAAATGTTTAGTGGTAATTTCTTATTGCAGAGTCAGATGACGTACCTGAACAGCCTGTAATTGATCAAACTGCATCTGTTGAGGTGGAAATAAAGGACAATAGTGATGTCATTCATGCCCTGGAAAATGGAAAGGATTCAGTTCCTGGGAACAATGCCATTGTGGACAAGACTGATGACAGTACTATAGTTGTTGAAAAGAATGTCTATGCCGAGGACCATGTTGAAACAAGTATCAGTGCTGATCATTCAGTGTCTGAGGCACCCACTACTAATCTCCAGGAGGATGCTGATGCTCCAAAGAAGTCCTTTGCATCCATTGTGTGTACTATTTATATGTTTTCCTGAAGTTCATAACCTTGATATTATTTCACTTGTCATCTTACACTGTTGTTTCCAGGTGCATGATCTGAACAAAAATACAGCTCCATTTCACATGAGAACAACTCCACCTAAACATGCGGAACAACCTCGAAAACCTGCTGCTGCTGTTCCTGAAGCACCAACTCCCATTGGCAGCAACACTGTGGAAAGGAATATTGATCATGCTGGTTATATTTCCTTTGTTTTGTGGTTTAAATACTTAATTCGTGCTAATAAAATGTGGCTGCATGGAGCAATTTCTCTGATAGCGGATACATTTCTTATTATAACTTCTGTGTTATTTTTGTATTATTTTTGCAGCCAAGGCTTATGCCATCTTTGTTGCAAATTTGCCTATGACCGCTACCGTTGAAGAGCTTGATAAGCTTTTCAAGCAGTTTGGACTGATCAAGGCCGATGGGATCCAAGTTAGAAGTAATAAGGTCTGCTCTTTACAATTCCTTTATTTTTCCTCTTTATCTGCTGCAATTGATTAGGGTACTCTTTTTGGATGAATATTTAATATATTTATATGTTAACTTTCTTTTCAGCAACAGGGTACCTGTTTTGGTTTTGTGGAATTTGAATCTGCAAGTTCTATGAAACGTGCAATCGAGGTATACCTTTGTTTTCCTTGTGAGATTAGCTTATTCTGTTGTAACTTTGAAAATTGCTTGGAGTTTGTAGATTTTTTTTTAATGTTTATGATCTTATGAAATCTGGTCTGATTTGGTATGATAGCCATATATATTTTGTAATTGACAATGACAAGTTTTGAGTTAGGAATAGACTTGTAATTGAAGGTGTTTAGTTGGTGTATGATTTAGTTGTCATATACGCATAAACTCATTTTGGGTCGAGTTATAACCTTGCACAGTATCATTTTTAGGTTCATTTATTTCGATACTATTTAGTGCATTTTTAATCTTGATAATGTTTCTAGAGCTATAAGTGTCATGACCTAGCCCAACCCCGAAGTGTTAATTGGATTGTAATACTTATGTACTTATAAACTCTACTTGAGAATCATTCAGAAGGGTTGTGGGGAGTCTTCATCTAAATAAAGTCTTCAACACTCCTTACTTATGCCAAGGTCGAGCTTGAATATATTTCCATTTTTTAAATCTTTTAGGGAATTTTTTTTGCCTTTTCTTTTTGGTTGTCGTTTCTAGTAAGGCGCATATGTTATATATGTCGAAGACAGAGAGGCTTGGGCCAAGTACCAATTCCTTTGTAACTCGAGTAGCATGTTAAATTTTGTTGAGTCCAAACAAAGCGTAATGGTCTGACCAATCCAAAAGGTGAACCCAATGGGTGGTGAGACCCATCGTACATATAAACTCGAGTTGTGACTGTTTTAGTGTTGTGGGGCTTCTCATCCTTTTATAGTTCAATGAACTTAAAATGTTCTAGTTTCTTGTTGATTGGACTGGCATAAGTTGCTCTCTTGTACCTTATTTGTCTGAAAGTTGTTTTATGTGTTTTTTTTCTGAACTTGATTGGGTATATCGTTTCCATAACTGTATATTCATTGGTGTTTAACCTGAATGCTCTCTGATAACACGAAGCTCCTGAATGTTGCCTTCTGTTTCGTTTGGAGCTCCTATTTACAGTTTACTGGATTGCGAATCTAATATTTGTGATTTTATGTCAGGCATCACCAATTATGTTTGGCAGTCGTAAATTATCCATTGAAGAAAGACGAGGCAAGTTGTGTCGATTTATATATTGTACAGATTCGTTTTTTTGTTCTAGATAAGTTTTAGCACTCTATGTTACTCAGTTTGCAGACTAGTCGTCCCTTGCAAATTTGAAAACTATATAATAGCAAATGTTATCCTTTAAATTTATTGCATTTAGGTTAAAAGACTGTTTGCTTGCTATCAATTAAAATCATGGGACTACTTGTGTCTTTTTTTTCCATCAGATGATGGTAGATGAAAGATTATTGGAGAGTTATATGTCATTACTTAAGAATATTAGAGCTGACACAGTTGTTCATGCAGCAAACAATGATAGAGCAAGATTTCCAGCAGGACGGAGTGGGTATCGGAATGACAATTTCAGGGGCCGTGGAAACTATCACGGTGGTCGTGGTTATGGGAGGAATGATTATGAGAAGCGTGGTGAGTTCTCAAGTAGGGCTGGTGGTGAGTTCTCTGGTCGTGCAAGGGGAAATGCTGGACGCAGTGGTGAACGTGGTGATGAAGGGTACCACCAGAGGTCTTACCCAAATGATGAAGGAAAAGTTGCGAGGCAAGCAGTGAAGGTGGCATGAAGTATGTTTTGGTATTTTTCTGCCCAATTTTATTTAGTAGACTTATGAGATATAGAGATTTATTTTTGCAACAATCCAAAGGCGGCATTTTAGGTTTTCTACTATGATTGCTAGCGTTACTTTGAACCTTTTTAGTTAGTGTGGATTTGTTTTTTCTTTGGTGCTGCTGCTGTAACAGGAGGAAAAAATAAATATGCCTTTCTAAATTTGTAATGATATTTATTTTGGAATAATCATATTGGGAGTTCTCACATTGGTGTTTATTGTTAAAAGTTTTAATTTTGATTTTGCCCCACTAGAATTGAGTCGTTTTAAGTCAATTTCAACTTCCTAATGCTTATTCAAGAGGTTTGAGTAAACCCAAGTTCCATTAAGAGTATATTGGCCGAGATGAAAGGGTACATAAATGAGTACATAAGTCCTGTTTCTGTTGTTATTAAGTAGAGCACAAAAATTCTGTTATTAAAAAAAAAAACCACATAAGAGCTGCACACATAGATGGTCGTGTGTCAAGCATGTGACTCATTATTAGGTATTTGTTAATAATGAGTGAGTGAGTTTTCTGTTAGTATTTAGTTAGCATTGTTGTTAGTGTTGTTGCTATATAAAGCACACTTACTTTGGTTATAATGTAATCTTTCCAATGCAGTTGTCATTAATACACAAGAATTCTCTTCTCTGCAATCTTCAAAGAAGTCATTCTTGATTTCAGTTTATGGTATCAGAGTCCGAGCTTAAAAGCTCCTTAATGGCGAATAAGGGGTCTGGTAATTCTAGCTATAAAGACGTAATAATTGGATCAAAATTACCTTTTTCAAGCTCTCACTCTGGTCTTGGTGCTTAGTCAAGAATGCACTCTACAAATCCCTCGGGTCTTGGTGTTAATAATTCTATAATGAATTGCAATTGACGTGCTTATTAAGAGTCTTTCTTCATCTTCTCTCATGAATGTAAGTTTACCTGTTAAACTCGATGAGAACAATTACATCATTTGGAGATATCAATTGTTGACATATGTTACGGCTTATGGCCTTGACTGTATGATAGATGGATTTAGGTGTCTTCGTCCTTAGAATTTTTTTTGTACCAACTCTCATTTTCTTGAATCTGAAAAGATTAAATTTCATTGTTAAAGACTGCATTTATGGCTCCGTTTCTGTTAGGATGTTGGGTTATTTGAGCAATGAATGACTACTAGAAAGCAGTGAATTGTTTTAGAAGAATAATACTCTGCTGATGTTGGATCAAAATCGGAGCAACTTCTAACTGAAATTAACCATTTTTGTAAGGGTATTTCGGGTTTAATAATTTTTATAAGTGCATTTTTTAAATCTCACCCAAACTGAAAAGGAAAAAGAAAAACCACCCAGGCGTGACCACTCCCTCCCCCCAATTCCCCAAACCAAATGAAACATACGATTTATTTATAAGTAACGAAGAACATGTGTTTGCATATTCGTGTTACTTTATGCAATTCTATTAACCTCCTCCTCATGGAATTTTTTCGAATTTGCACTTCCAGTACAAATTACAAGCTCAGCCAAGTACCCCATCATGGTGGTCAGCCTTTTATGCATCGGCTGTTATTGGAGCAGTTTTTGGATTTATTTCAACTGCGGAAGCTCTGGCTGTAATGATTCCAGCCACTTTGGTCACTTGGATTGTCGTTGTGACGAGGATTTTGTTGAATAAAATTTAAAATACACAACTCTAAATTTATTAATATTGGATCCAAACAAGTAAACAAATTACTTGTATTATATCAATTATAACACTTTTTAAATACAACTCACAAATTAAAGAGAAATACAAACACTAAAAGAAAAAACTCTCAGCTCACACTGAAACTAAGAATACAAAAACTTATTTGTTTTTGATGGAATGATTAAACCAAATACAAGGTATGCTATTTATAGTCCTCATCATGCAATCTACACCACCACACAAATATAAAACTAAGAAATAATTCTACATCCTTCAACTACTCTATTTGTTCATCTTTCAACTACCCAATTTATTTCTCTACATCCTTCAACCACTCTATTTATTTTCCTACGTCCTTCAACCACTTCATTTATTATGTTGGTGTTGATTTTCAACACTCTCCCTCAACACCAACTCTTACTATTTTTACCGTGTTAAGCTGACGACGAAATATTTCGAACTTACTAACGCTTAAGCTTTTTGTGAACAAGTCCGCAACTTGATCATCTGTTTTGATTTGCCTAATCTCAATTTCTTTTTGTAGAACCTTTTTCTGATAAAGTGATAGTGCACTTCAACATGCTTAGTTCTTGCATGAAAGACTGGATTCTCTGCCAAACAATTGTCACAGTATAACGAAATGCATAATCTATTGGTTGTTGTAGATTATTCATTAGATGTATCAACCATGTACTCTCTTGAGCTGCCATTGCCATTGCTCGATACTTAGCTTCAGTGGTTGATAATGATAATGTCGGTTGTCTTTTGCTACATCAAGAAATTATTCCAGAACCAAGCTTAAACACATACCTAGTTGTTGATCTCTTAGTGTCATGATCTCATGCATAGTCAGGATCGCAGTAACCAACTAACTTTCCATCTCCACCTTTCTTGTACAAAAGACCGTAGTCAATTGTACTCTTCACATATCTTAGTATACCTCAAACTGTTTCCAAATGAGGCTTCTTTGGATTTTGCATGTACCGACTCATTACACTAACTGCATAAGAAATGTTAGGTCGAGTTAAGGTTAAGTAGATTAGATTACCTACCAATTTTTGACACATTGTTGCATCTTCCAAATCTTTTCCTTCATGTGCACACATTTTGGCATTTGGTTCCATCGGCGTCGAAATCGGTTTGCATTCAAGCATTCCGAACCTCTTCATCAAATCTTTGAAATATTTTTGTTGACAAAGAAATATTCCTTCTTGTGTGCGGTCAATCTCTAGACCAAGGAAGTGCTTGAGCTGTCCAAGTTCCTTCATCTGGAAACAAACTAATAAATTCTCCTTTGTTTGAAGAATTTCTACCTCATCATCGCCAGTTATGATTAAATTATCTACTTACACTAGTATGATAGCTAGCTTTCCTTCGTTGGCTTTGACAAACAAGCTAGAATCTGCAGGTGTTACTGAATAACCACTTTATGTTAAAAATTCAGTAATCTTATCATACCATGCCCTAGGTGTCTGTTTCAATCCATAAAGTGCTTTTTGCAACTTACACATATATTTAGGATGATTTTGGCTCTAATTAGTTGGATCATATAGATATCCCGATCCATCTCTCTATGAAGAAAAGCATTCTTCACATCCATTTTCCATAAATTCTAATCTTTGTTGGCTGCAATTGCAAGTAGGACTCGTACAGTTGTAAGTTTTGCCACCGGACTAAACGTTTCATCATAGTCTAGTCCGTACTATTGAGAGAAACCACGAGTTACCAATCGTGCCTTGTATCTCTCAATTGACCCATCTGGATGATGCTTTATCTTGTAAACCTATTTGTAGGATATAAGTTTCACATCTCCCAGTTTTCGCACCAGATCCCAAGTTTGATTTTGCTGAAGTGCATCGATCTCTTCTATTATAGTTGTCATCCACTCAGATCTTTGCGATGACTTCTCGAACGTCTCAGGTTCTATTGCTTCTTCAACTATGGCTGCATTGATATATTTGGGATTTGGCCTTCGTGTTCTTGTTGACCTATGAAGTTGATATTGTGGAGTTGATTCTTCCGTTTCACTAGGCCCACCTTTTTCATTTAGTTGTTGATATATGCCAGTTTGCCAAGGATTGTGAGTTACTCTTTATTCGGCACCATCATCATTTGGATTTCTGGATTAATCTAAACTTGGTTGGAATTGAATAGTATGCTCCCCCATCTTTTGTTGTAGCTTGTCTCCAAATTCTCTTGAGTATGGCAAAGCCTCATTCTCTAAGGACCATCAAGAAGATGCTTCATTGAATACAACATCTCGTGAAGTGTAGCATCTTTCACTCGTTGGATCACAACATTTCCACCCTTTTCTTTGGCTGTCGTATCCCACAAAGATACATCTAACAACTTTCTTGTTAAATTTGCTCCGTAAATGATTAGGAACAAATACATAACATACACAGCCAAATACTCGAAAGTAGCTAACTGTAGGTTTCATGTTCCATAGTTTTTCAAAGGGTGAAACAAATTCTAACCTTGGTTGAGAAAGTTTGTTGATCATAAAGGCTGCAGTCCTTATCGCTTCACCCAAAAACCTCCTAGGTACATTCTTTCCATGTAGCATACTCCAACAAATTTTTACAAGATGTCGATTCTTTCTCTCTGCTACACCATTTTGTTGTGGCGTTTTAGCACAAGTGTACTGATGGCGTATTCGAATTTCCTTTAGGTATTGAGAGAACTCGCTTAAGCTATATTCTCCATCATTGTCTGTGTATAAGCAACAAATCTTCTTTCCAACTTCTCCTTCAGTTGACTCTATGAACTCTTTAAAGTTTGAGAACACGTTAGATTTTTCTTTCATAAAGAAAACCCACACATACCTTGAATAGTTCTTTTGCTTTAAATTTTGATTCCTCATATGGAAATTGGTGAGCTTTACCATACTCGCATCCTGCACAGACCGTGTCTGTTCGCACGTCTAGTTGAGGAAGCCATTTAAGCATCGACTTCTTCACCATCACACTTAGCTTGGAATAACTAACGTGACCTAATCGCATATGCCATAGATTTGTTGTCTCATTTCCTTTTTGTCTTGTTTACATATGAAAACTCTATTGACATCACGTAGACTGATTCCAATCGTTGCCCCTCCATTGTAGGTGTTTCTGAGATTTTGAGATCACGATACACCTTCACATCTCAAGGACCGAACAAGATATAATGGCCTGATGATGTTAATTGAGCCATAGATAGCAAATTTTTATTCATTCCTGAGACATGATAAACATCTTGAAGTGGTACCAGGTTAGTATTATATCGAGACGTAACTATCGTCTTATTAATGTGGGCTATCGATAACCTTGAGTTGTCAGCTATCACCACTACACGACCTCCCTTGTACTCAGACATGCTTTCCAACTTCTGTTTATCACCTATCATATAATTTGAGCAGCCTGAATCTACGATCTAGTCACTCTTGTAGTCAATCTGTTTTGATATCGTCACCGTAAGAGCTAATTCTTCTTCCTCTGTATCGAATAATGCTTTAGCATCCCAACCATCTTCTATATGCTTTTTAGAATTGAAAGTAGTTGTATTACTTTTAACAGGCTTTTTCTTACTCCAATAATCTTTTACCATGTGACCCATCTTCCCGTAGTTGTAACATTCATCGTCAAATTTTCTACTATTAGTACGATTCTTCCAAGCTCCCCCTGAATGAAAGCCTCCATTTCCTTGAGGAATTTTTCCTTTGTCACCATTCTTGTTAGATCCACTACCATTGTACTTCTTGATAGTGCCTTCGCTTTTGATATGTAGAGCGCTTCTTCCTCACCCTTCAACGAGACTCATCCCATTTGCTTAGCCATAGTTTCTTGATCGGCTAGCAAATTCTCAAACTCAACAAGAGATGGTTGTGTCGGCCATCCTTATATAGCGGTAACAAACCCTTGATATTCAGGTCTTAAACCATGGATGATTATTCTCTTTATCCTAGTTTCCTCAACAGAAGCTTTCGAATCTAACTCTAAAATTTCGTAACATAACGACTTTACCTTGTGAAAGTATTGGGAAATCATCATGTTGCGTTGCACCATCGATAGAAGCTTGTTCTCTAGGAGTTATAGTCTTGTATCATTCTTCTTTGAAAAGAGTGTAACAAGAATGTCCCATGCTTCCTTTGGTGTTTTGGCATCTCGAATGTGCTCTAACATTTCTTCTTCAACTGTGGTCTTTAAAGCAAACATCGCTTTGCCTACTTTAATTTTCCACTTTCCGCAAGATGTTGTTTGCATCTTTCGCTACTGGTTGTGTAACTTCGTCACCACCAACAACCTCCCACAAGTCTTGACCTTGTAGGTAAGACTCCATACATGTTGCCCATGTGTTATAGTTTTTGTTGTTGAGCTTCTTGATTCCTTCAACTACTATAAGGTCACCCATCATGTTGGAAAGACTTTGACTATACCAAACAAGCTTAACTAAGAAACTTGTAGAGTACCAAACTCCTCACAACTCAAGGTAGTTTCACTAAGAACGATCATTGATCGTCCCACTTTGATACCAATTGTTGAGTAAGATTTAGAATACATAACTCTAAATTTACTAATATTGGATCCAAACAAGTAAACAAACTACTTGTTTTATACCCACTATAACACCTTTTAAAAGCAACTCACAAATTGAAGAGAAATACAAACACTCAAAGAGAAAGCTCTCAACTCACACTGAAACTAAGAATACAAAAACTTATTTGTTTTTGATGGAATGATTAAACCAAATGCAAGGTAGGCTATTTATAGTCCTCATCATGCAATCTACACCACACAAATATAAAACTAGAAATAATTCTAGCCACACAAATATTATCTATACACTTATCTTTTCTACATCCTTCTCTATTTATTTTCCTACATCCTTCAACCAATCCATTTATTATGTCAAGTGTTGATTTTCAACAGGTTTCATTTTCATTTTTTTGGTGAAGGGTGTAACACCTTTATTTATATAAGTGTAGGATCACTGTGGTAGTTCTTCCCTACTATATTCGTTTGATTATTCTATACTTTCGTTCATTATCTCATTTTTTGTATATTCTTTCTCCTTTCTTCTATTTGTTCTATATCAATTTGATATTATAATTTACCAAAATTTTGTTTTCTTAAACGAAATTATATCTCTTTAAATAAATAAAAAAATAGAATTTTTTCCTACTTGAAAAAAACAATCGCAAACCTAATGTTGCTATCCATCTTCCACAAGTACCACCACCACCACCATTCCTCACCCTTAGGCTCAAGTATCACCAACATCTCCAACAACTATAGGCCGTTGGAGCACCATCGACGTAGATCACTTATTAGTACATTTATTTCCCCACCCAAGCGATATACCAAGTCGTTTTTTCATCATCGTCAATGCTCAAGGCTACCATTCTTCTTGATTTCCATCGGGCTTTCTTCAGCCACACATATTATTTCCCACATCATCGTCGGCAACAAAATTTCAACACCATTAGCCATTCAAACACCACAACTTTTGAAAAAAAAAACAGCTTTTGAAAAAAAATTGAATCTAAAAAAATTCACAAATTAAACTAATTTTTTGTTTTGTAGGTTATTCAATTTTATCTTACCATGAAAATTCATAAACTTGAACAAGAATTTCATTCACTTAAGAAACAAGTCGAGGGTATGGACTCTTACTTCACAACCTTAGTGCATAATTTAACTTAAGAGGTGACTTCCATTACCCAACAGTTAAAGATTCTCATTCAACAGTTATCCATCAACAATAAGTAAAAAGATAAGGTAGTTGATGAATCTTATGGCCCAAATTTTTAATCAAACCCCACAATCCAACCTGAAACCTATTAATGGTATACTTTTATCTAATTTGATGGCCCCTATTTTTGGACAGAACAACTTTCCAATCGATAAATCTCGAGCTAATAAAATACAACCACCCTTTCAATTTGAAAACTATGATATCTCTCATGAATACCTTTACGCACCATAAGCACACCCGCTTATCCACCCCAAGTCACTCAGACGTGCCTCACTATCCCAATGCCACACAACATGCACTTGGAAAATTTCATCATGGCTATAATGAGTTTAGTGAAATTCATTGAAAAATCAGATAGTTTCTCTTGAATTTGATGAAAAACTTGACCCTAATCCTTTATTGCTTGGATAGTTAATATGAATGATTTTTTTGAGTGGTACAACATGCTTGATTAACACTTTATTAGCTTTTCTAAAATAAAGCTCATTAGTCCTGCTAAGTTTTATTAGAATTTGATCCAACAAGAACGAAGTATAATGGGTTTAGCCCTTATCTTACTTTGGTTCGATATGAAACAAAATTTGAAAGACAAATATCTACTTGCCTACCATAGAGATCAATTACTAGACCAACTTCTAGGCCTGACACTAAGAGACAAGCATCTCTTAGTGTGTCTACATATATGGCTCGATTTGATGAACTCTTTCTTTGATGTGAAGTCCAAGAGGAACCTTTACTTGTTATTGCTTGATTTGTTCATAGTCTTTGGAATGACATTGAATGAGAGGTTGTTCCATATTCACCTATGTAAGTAGATGATGCTTTCCATAAAGATCGAGAGATAAAAATATACCTTATACTTAAAAGGTCATTTTCGAGCCAATGAAAAAATTGAACAGAACCACCATTCGAATACCACTTATCCTCTTCTCATACCTGAATCTTTAACACAACTTTTTCCAAAAGATCATCAATTTGTTTCATGGCTCCCAAATTAAATTTCAACATTATCATGTCAAAGGTCATATTGCTTCTCGTTTCTTTAATTGTACATTGACTTTTAACCATCAACACACTGATTAATTATACCATAGGCTAATTATGCTTATCCCTTGATCCTACATATTTAGATTTATGCAATGAAGATATCGATGGTACCACTCCATAGGTCTAGTAAACTCATTTGTCCTTACTCATTAGAGTTGAGGTTTTCTCAATTGGATAGAATTGATGGAAATCTAACTATAAATTAGTTGAAATTTAATATTTATCGATTATCTAGTTTATTTAATATTTGAATTTGAATTTATCTTTTATATTATTATTTAAAATTTTATTAACTAGTTTATAATTATTTAGTTTGTTATTTCAAGCCTATAAATAAAACCTAATATTGTACTTATTTATCAAACCTAGAATGAAAGGTACGAGCCACCATTGACGTCCTTCACCTAGTTTTAAACAAACAGTCGGATAAATTCAGATTGATTTTAAAATTTATTTATAAATTATTGTCATATATAAAACATGATATACATAAATTTAAATTTTATATTGATATTTTTGTAACAAATATTATTATTTATAGTCACAACTAAAAAAATTTAAATAATAAGAAGTATGTTTATAAAATTATTATAAACATTTATATTTATTTTTAAACTAAAATAATAATTTTAATATAATTATGGTATAGATAATATTTAAATATAATATATTATAAAATAAAATATGCATTTATTTATAATCTAATAACAATTCAATTTGTATGAGATATAAATTATTCTAAAATCTATAAATCCGAGTACAATCCGAATTGAACGGATATTTTTAATTAGAATATGATCAGATTTGAACGGATTGTTTAAATTGCTACTAAGAGCAGTTTGGAGGCAATAGTTCTGAGGTGGCTTGGTGTACGGGGATGAAATTTATACAAGATGATATATGGAAGTTCTCATTAAACTGCCATTTTATGCAACATTTCTAAGTCTTATACCAACATCTTTAAGGATATACTGTCAATTTAAAGAATACTTTTTAATAAAAATATTAAAAATATATAAATTTATTTATACATTTTCATAAATTTATTAAAATAATTTTAAAATAAAAAAATATCTATTTAATTTTTTTAACACGCGTCATATAAAAATTGAAAATTATATCTAATAAATATAAGATTTACTTTTAACACCATGTTACTTAACTGATTGCTATATCTAACAAAACATAAGATACAAACAAATGTTAAGAAGTTCCATTTTTCTAACTAAAATTATTTTTTAATGACGTAACTTTAAAAAATTTATTTATAAATAAAGTGATAATAATATTTTTACTTATAAAAATTTACTCATTATCATTTTATTTATAAAAAATAACTATAAAATAATTTTTGTTGATAAATAAATATTTACGAAGATATGTTCATAATTTATTTACACTTTATCAAACAAAAAAAATTATAAATATAATTATTAAAATTATTATCTCTTTTATCTCATTTTATAATTAAAATATGTTGATAATTTTTATTTATTTTTAAATAAATTTAACATATTTTTTTTATCATTTTTATAAATAAAATGTTTAAATATTATTTTTAATAGTACTGGAATGATTGATACATCTAACAAAAAATATAAGGTCATACTTTTACCACCGATTTGTCTTAAATTAAGTGCAAGTAAGTATATATATATATATATATATATATATATATATATATATATATATATATATATATATATATATATATATATATAATACATTAATATATAGTAGTGCAGGTGTTCGGTTATGAATGGATGTCACCTAAATATTAATATTAGTCGATAAATATATGAATAAAATATCTTTTTATAGAATCAGTATAGCACAAAAGTCACGTACAATAATTCGGCTTGCTTGATTCTAATTTCTCATATCCGACGCAGACGCCGCAGCTTTACGAGACCTAACCGTTCATTGACACGTGTTAGATATAGCCATGCCTAAAATGGGTAAACACGTAACCTACTACCCTCATTAATTTTAATATCGACACGTGTCTTCGAACAGACAACTTGTTGTATAACTCCAAAAGAGCATTACGAAGAAGAAAGACAAAAGTCGTGATAAGTTGGACTACGTGTCGCTCTTGTCCCGATTCCTTTCCACCACTTGGCTCGCCAAAAAATTTACCGATTTGTTCACTTCGTTTTGTGGGTTGCTTCGGATTCCTCTTTTCTCTCTCATTAAGAGTAATAATTTTATATTTTTATTTTTGATTAAAAATATATTATTAATATTTTATCTAAATAATAATAATAATAATAATTTTATTTATTTATTTATTTAATTAAAATATTTTTATTTTATTTTTAAGTACCGTCTTAAAAACACCAAATATATTTAATCATTAAACTAAATATATTATTATGATAGTAAAATATAAAAAATAATTTAAAATTTTCAGAATTGTAAGTAGCAATGAAATTTAACTATTTGAAATAATAATTTTTTAATATAATCTAATATACCAATTACTACGTTTAGCATAAACTTATTCTAATAGATTCGTTAGTTTATGATATCAAAATTTTATTTTTATTACATTTTTTCATTTAAATTTTGAGATAATATATCAGTCTTCTTTTAAAAAAATTATTAATTTTATTATAATTTATCATTTAATTTAAATTTTTTTAGATATATATTATTACACATAAATATTTAAAAAATATTTTTAAATAAATAATTAATTTATTGTATCAAATCTTTTTATAAATTTTATTTAATTAATTTATTATTCGATAATATCTTCTAAATATTACATGTATTAATATATATGTGAAAATAATAAATTATATCAAATTAATATATTTATTTAAATTAGTATCAAAATATGAAATAAAAAATCTAAAAAATATATTAAAAATAAAATTACTATATTATGAACTTAATAAACTTTTAATCTTAAGATTTAGCTTTGTTTTAAGTCTCCTTCTGTCCCTTCTTATGATACATAGTAATAAACTTTAAATAATTATACTATATTTTGTGATAAAATAAATGAAAATTTATTAAATAAAAAATAACTAAAATAAAAAATAATTATACAAGATTAATATATTATATTTAAAATTAATTAAAATAAAAAAACTTATTATTTATCAAAATTTATTTTAGATAATTAATATATACATCAATAAATTAAATTAAATTAAATTAAATTTTATTTTAATATAAATAAAATAAAAATAAAAATAAAAATTATTTTTATTATTATTATTATTTTTGATAAAATTATCAAAAAAATTAAAATATTAAAGCCTTTCTAAGTCGGCCCCAGACGATCGCCTAGAGAACCTAAGAGTTGAACGGCTCTACTTCTACTTTTCATTTTGCATTTATTCAATATATTTTTTATTTATTTTTAAATTTGTAAAGTTATATATTAAAAAATAAAAAATAAGTGATTTAAATATGTAACATCTAGTATTAAAATATTAATTTAATTTATAAATATTATATTAATATTTTTTAATTAACATGACATATTATATTAAAATTTAATATATGACTTATCTCTCGTGTTCAAAACATATTTTTTTTATATCATACTTTTTATAAAAAAAATTAATTATAATAAATAATTTTATTAGTAAAATATTATTTATTTTTATATTAACTAATTAATATGATAAAACTTAAATATTTAATAGAAATAAAATGATTATTAATATTAATTATTTTAAAAATAATAATTTAATAAAAAATATTAAAATAATAATTTATTTTATTTTTTAAATTAAAATTAAGAAATTTTTTTTGTAGTCTGTAACTAAACTCCAACAAATTTAAACCCTACCATGCCTCTTCTTATATTTTACTTTTCTCGTTTCTAACACAGATATTTTTCTCTAAAAAAATATTAGATAAATTTAATAACTATTGTAATTAAAGTATTCACGTTTGATAGTTTTTTTACAATAATTTAACAAATTAATTTTAAAAATAATAATTTATTTCATATGATTAAATTTTAATTTTTTAATATAAATGTTTTTTAAAACATAAACAAATAAATAAAAATAATATTATATTTTTTCAAAATTAATATATTAAACTATTATTAAAATAATACTAAATTTAAGTAATCCTTTCTTAAAAAAACTACCGCACTTGTCCGGTCCCTATCCTAAAAAATATAAATAAATAAATAAAAAATAAAATAAAAAGTACAAAAGGAAGGAGCCGTTTCAGTTTTGGGGTTGTTTTATGGTGTGTGTTTTGAATTGAATGTGTTTCGTTTGGTATTCTCTGACCATTACTATACTTGGGCTATAAAGATGAACAAGTTTCTGCAGATTGGTTTTCCTCGAGCAGATTTTGATAGAAGTTTTTTCTTTGGATCGGCGATTATGTAGCTGCTAAAGCATAAATTTTATATTTTTATCGGAGGAAAAAGAAAAACTTCTCTTGGTAAAACATGGGTGAGGCTAATGAAGGTAGAAGCAGAGGATTAATAGCAAGCCTTTCTTTGCCAATAGAGGAATACCCAAGAGATCTCCTACAAAGATTGACGTGTAACAGCAATACCCAGCAATCCCAAAACTTTGCTTCTAATGATGAAGAAGATTCTGAAGAGCTTGAGCTAAATCTTGGGCTTTCATTGGGTGGTAGATTTGGGGTTGAAAAGAATGATAAGAAGAAGCTAATCAGATCGTCATCTATTGCAGGAACTATACCACTTTTTAGAGAGGAAGAGTCCACTAAAATGCATCCATTTTCTTACCCAAATCTTACTAGAACATCCTCTCTTCCAACGGAGACAGAGGAGTGGAGGAAGAGGAAAAATTTACAAACCTTGAGAAGAATGGCGGCTAAAAGAAGAAGGTCAGAGAAGCAGAGGAACTCAGCTAAGGCTGAGAAAGAAGGTTGTTCTTTGGCTGAAGAAAAGAGAGAGATTGAGGGAAGACTTGGATTGAATTTGAGTGATATTAAGCAACAATATGATGTATCTAATAACACCCTTAACTCGATTGGTGTTCAATCTTTTGGTTTACCCACTCGGTCTGTAGTTGATAGACAATCTGTTCTTGGTGATGGGACTGATTTAGTGGTAAAAGGGAAATATGATGGGTTCTTGGGATTTGGACAACCCAGTTCACAAGGATCTATGGAGTCACAAGGAGGGAGTTCATCAGGGATATCAGAATTGGAGAGTAAACCCCCTCTAGGTAATTTAAAAACTTGCTCTCTATGTATGCATTTTTCTAATGAGATTTGCGGTATTTTGGGTTAAGGCCATTGAGGTTGCTATAATTATGTTTGACATGGTTTCAGATTAGGTTTGTGTAATTTTGTTTGATTTGATTCATTGAGGTTAATTAGGTTTTGATTCATTGAGTATTTGAGTCTATGTTTTCCTGTATTATGATGTATCTTATGTGTTAGTTGTTTTAGATAGGATGATTCATGTGTTTGAATTGGTTTCTGTGCAAAATTTGAATGTTAGACTTGGAATCTTATTACCAAATAGTAATTCTTTTGCCACACGTCTCTTTGTTCTTTAGATGATGAATTGGTATTCTCTGTTGGGATGGTACAAAGTATGTAAAAATAAAATAAATTTTACTGTATAAAATAATAATACGATAATTTAGCTGTTTTACCCTTAAATCTTAAATTTGGGTTACATCCACGTATCAAACTCTAAAAAATATTTATTCCACTAATAAAATTAATAGGTACAAAGTGATAGATAATACAACAAATTAAGATAAACCTAAATCAGTGATACACAAATATTTTCCAAACTCACTATTTTGTGACTCATCTTTGAGAAAAATATCCTAAATATTTTTCTAAAATATTCTCTTCTACTCTCTCACACACACAACACTATTTTTCATCAAAGGAAATAGTTTTTTTAGCTTTGTTTTGTTTATCTTTCTAAGGCAAAAACATTGCCTATCTCTTACGTGGTCAAAAATTAGCCATATAACTGGCCAAATTTTAGCCTCAAAAATATTTTTTTATTTGATGAATTTGTCAAATGTGATTGCACTTAAAAATTTTATTTTCCTCTTCCATGTGGACAGGACCTATAAATCTCCCTCTCTTGATTACATGGAAGGTTCCACCAATCTAATAGTTAAACGACAGTATTCAAAATTTTGTTTTGGAAGAATTTTCAACGTGACTGATCTATTTTCCTCTGTATGGATCTTCTCAAATTGTAGTAAATTATTCTATATTATATCCCTAATTTAGTGATATCTCACATCAATATGTTTTGATCTCGAATGAAATGAGGCATTCTTTCCAAGGTAGATAACACTCTAACTATTATAAAATAATTAATAATTGTCTTGTTGCAACCTAAGTTCTTTCAAGAACTTTTTCTCTATAGTAACTCTTTATATGCTTCCGTTGCTGCTATAAACTCTGCTTCTGTAGTAGACAATGTAACACATTTTTTGTAATTTTGACTGACATGACACAGCTCTCCTTGCAAATGTAAGCAGGTAACCTGAAGTGGATTTTCTGGAATCCACATCGTCAATCATATCTGTATCTGAAAATCCATTTTATTGTAGCCCAATATTCCATTCTAGGATTTGAAAGGAATCTACTTACAACTCTAACTGCATGAGCTATATCTGGCCATGTACAAACCATTGCATATATCAGACTTCCAATTGCTAAAGCATATGAAACCTTTTTCATTTCTTCCTTCTTTGTCTGTAGAAGGGTTTTGCTTAGAACTTAGTTTAAAGTGATTAACAAGAGGATAACTAATCGCTTTAGCCTTGTCCATATGAAATCTTTGTAATATTTTCTCAATGTACTCCTGTGACAATCATAATTTCTTAGCGCCTCTGTCTCTAATAATACTTAGGCTAAGAATTTGTTTGCCCCAATTCTTTCATGGCAAAAAACTTACTATACTACCTTTTCAAGTTGTTGATTTTGGAAATATTCTGGTCAACAATCAACATATCATCCACATAGAGCAAAAGAATGATGAAATCATCATCAGAGAATTTCTACACAAAAAAACAATGGTTTGAAGTAATCTTTTTGTAGCCTTGCTTCTCCATAACAAACTCATTCTTGTACCATTATCTTGGTGCCCATTTTAAGCTGTGGAGGCTTTTCTTCAATTTGTAAACATAATTCTATTTTCCCTTTTGCTTGAAATTCTCTAACTGCTCCACGTATATCTCTTCTTCCAATTCACCATGTAAGAAGGCAGTTTTGACATTCATTTGATCAACTTCTAGGTCAAGACTTATTGTTAACCCCAACACAATACGGATGGATGTCATTTTCACAACTGGTGAGAAAATCTCGTCAAAGTCAACTTTTTTTCTTTGGCTGAATCACTTGACAACTAGTTTGGCTTTGTATCGCGGACTGGAACTATGTTTTATATGCTTCACCCTGAACACCTATTTATTTTTCAAAGCCTTCTCTCTTTTGGGTAGCTTCATCATCTCAAAAGTTTGTTCTCATACAATTATTTCATCTCATCTTGCATGACTTCTATCCATTTTTGTTTGAATTCATTATCTATGGTTTCTTCATAACTCTCAAGTTCTCACTCATCAGTGAAAGTTACATACTCATATAGAGGATATGTGGTAGATGGTCGTCTCAATCTATCATTTCTTGTTAGTGGACAAGAGAAGTCACAGGTATTGTTGCTGGATAATGAACATCATCATTTCTCTCGTCTTCAAAATCAACTTCTATAGGAGCATCATTTTCATCAGTTTGATAAACTTGATCTTTATCTCCAACTTGTCTTGGCATTGATGTTGGAGGAATTAATTCAAAATTTGATGAGTCACCATTGTAATTAGGAACATCCTTCTTTATTTTGACAATATCTTCAAGGTTTCATATTCAACAAATACAACATTATGACTCCTGATAAGTCTTTTTGCAACTGGATTATAAAATCAAGTTTAGATCTTTCATCCTTCGGAGTATAGGGTGAAAGATTTAACACATGCAATTGTGAGTATGGCTTCACCCCAGAAAGTTTTAGGCAACTTTGTATGTGAGAGTAGACATTTGACTTTCTCCATCAAAGTTCTGTTCATCCTCTTAACTAATTCATTCAGTTGTGATGTCTTTGGAGGTGTCATCTGAGGTTGAATACCATGCTTTTTGCAGTAAGCATGAAAAAGTTTTGTATATTATCCACCATTGTCTGTTCGAATGCACTCTATCTTATTCCAATCTGTCTCTCAATTGAGGCAGGAAATTCTTTGAATACATCTAGCACCTTATCCTTTGTCTTCCAAAGATATACCCGCATCTTCTTTGAATGATCATCAATGAAAGCTACAAAGTATTGAGCACTACCAATTGACTTGGCATTGGTCCACACAAATTTGAATGAATCATATCTAAAATATTATTCATTCTGAAAGGAAGGAAACTTTTGAAACAACTCTGTTTTGTTTTCCTGCTATACAACCAACACATTTCTCCAAATATACTTCATCCATTTTGGGCATTATCTTCTTCTTGGTTAGACTTGTCATACCTTTTTCACCCATGTGACTGAGTCTTTTATGCCATAATTCAACTGCATTGTCTTTCTCCACAACATTTATTGTGTCGGTGGAGAGCTTTGCTTGCATTATATATAGAGTTGTATGCTTCTCACCTTTAGCCTAAGGAGCCTTTTGTAAGTTTCTATTTGTCATAAATGAAGGAGCATCAATATCCTTTATTTGCAAGTTTGCATACAAAGATCAAATTTAAACGCATATTTGAAATATGCCTTACATCTTTCATAAATAATCTGGTTTCATTTTTTATTTCCAAGCAAACATCTCCTCTACTAACAATTTTTGACGGCCTATCATTTCCCATTCTAACAACACCAAAAATTTCATGTGTATGATGAGAAAAATTTTCTACGTGATGTAGCGTGAATTGTAGCACAATTATCAATCATCCAGTTGGTCTCGTGTGATGCAAGATTGATAAAATCTTCATCATAAATGATATTGAACTCTTCTATGGTATTTGTTTGCTCGTCATCATTGTTGTTGTCTTTCTTCACTGTTTTGCCTTTGTTCGTTTCCTGTTCCTTCTTGAACACTCGAAAAAATTTCTTGATGTGACCCTTCCTCTTTTAGTGATGGAATTCAACATTATCATATTTGTTTGATTTGTCTCTATTCTTGCCTATGGGTTTTTGTTCTCTATATTGTCTTCTTCCTCTTGACTCTGTGATAAGGGCTTGTGTTTTTGAATCTCTCTCTCTGTTCTGTTTCTAATATGACAATATGACTTCTACAACCACTTCAAACTCTATCTTGCCTTTTGCATAAGTCAGAGTTATTGTGAGATGATTATATGATAAGGGTAGTGATCCCATCACAGCTTTATCTTTATCATCGAAACTCACATTGAATTTTGCCAAGTGAGAAAGCTTGCTATTGAAATTGCCAACGTGTTGTATCATTCTCACATTATTTTCCTTTCTCATCTGATATAACTCATTCCACAAATAAAATTTATTAGCAAGGTTTTTTGACATGCACATGTTTTCTAGAGTCTTCTATGTTTCTTTTGCAATCTTGCAATTTTTTTATTCAATATTTTGCAAGACACTATCTAAGAGATTTAGACGGATTATACTGACCGCAATTTCATCTATCTCCTCTCATTGTTCTTCGGTGATGGTTGTTATCTTGTTTTTTTTTCTCAACAATGCCTTATAGACCTTCTGTTGAATGGAAATATCCTTCGTCCTCCTTTGCCATAAAGAGATTATTATTGTCATTAAATTTCTTAATATCTATCTTCTGGCTTGACATTTTTTTTCTTGTTGTTTCTATTTCTGCAAATAAATACGCCATGGATCTAATAAAATATTTTCTGATGTGGTAGATCAGACTATGTTGTAACCACATAGCATATTAAGATTTTACTAGACCAGCTCTGATACCAGTTGTTGGGACACAACGGTTAAAAATAAAATAAATTCAATAGAGTCAAATAATGATAACGGTAATTTAAAGTGATTTATCCTTTAATTTTGGCTATGTTCATGGGATAAACTCCGAAAAATATTTCTTACACTAATAAAATTAATAGGTACAAAATGAGAGGTAATACAATATATTGAGATAAACCCAAAATAGTGATATATAAGTGTTTTCCTAACTCACTATTTTGTCATTCCTCTTTTAGAAAAATATCCCAAATATTTTTCTAAAATATTCTCTCCCACTCATACAAATAACACTATTTTTTGTCAAAGAAAATTATTTTTTTGCCTATGCTTTGCTTCTTTTTGATGTCTCTCTTAGACAAAAAACATTGTCTATCTTTTATGTGGTCAGAAATTGGTCATGTAGCTAACCAAATTTTAACAACAAAAATATATAATTTTTTTAATTTGATAAATTTGTCAAATGTGATTGCATTTAAAATTTTTATTTTTCTCCCCTTCCATATAGACAAGATCTACACTTTATTGAACAAAAATAGTTTAATTTTATATTCTATTGAGCTTTTAAAAAACTATAAAACACCCAAAGCTTGGTAAATAGGCAATTACATCCCCTTTATTGTTCTTTTATTACATTTTCAATTTCTTGATTTTTGTTAATTTACTTGCAATAACATCTTCTAAAAACTAAAAATAAAAATAAAAATATTAATATTAAGAGAAATAGGATAATTGTTATTTTTTAAACCTACGGAGCCTTTTGTTATTTAAAAAAAAACATGGACGGATGTATTTGTAATTTATTCTTAATTTAATTTATTTTAGAAAGTAAAGAATCAAGGATCAAAGTAGAGTTTTGGGAATAATAAAAAGTTATAGCACTTGGGGTCAAGACTTTTGAACTATCCTTGTAATGGAGATTTGGGATATATTTTTTTAAAGAAAAAAAATAAGTAGTGTTCTCTTAGTGATATTGAATTGATAAAGATCAAACATGATACACTACAGTTAAGACACTATTGGAGTTGAAATTTCTAGCTGCTTTTTGCTCTCAGTTGCATGGTGATGATGAGTCAGCAACCTCAGCTTATTTTGCACCAAGGTCTCAAATAAAGGGTTAGGATGACAGAGGAGTCAAATACTCCTCACACTGTTTGACACACATTATAGACTCTATTTTTAGATTGAGAATGTAATCCTATTATCAAAACAAGAGGTGGGAAGAAAAGGATAAATGAGTCATATTAACTCTAGTGGACATATATTGAAATTCATCGATTCTTACATGTGCATAATGTAATATTGAAATTGAGTCATATGGCTAATCAACGTACTTTGAAGTTTAGTGTATGTTGAATATATGTTTGATAAAACTATATAAGTATGATTTCCAAACTATATTTATAAATATTACCTACCAAGCACATTGATCTTTGAGCAGAAACCTGTTAATCTTTGTCTAGCTTTATAGTTAACTATATAGAGTTTCGGTTGTATTTATTCACTGTAGAGTTGTCTTCTATTTGAAGTTTTGGTATTCTTATTAAACATAATTATAATGATATTGCTAGTTGGGTCAGATAGAATGAAAGATAATTGGAAAGTAAAAAAAAAACAATAATATAGATCAAAATATTTCAATACTAAAAGTATAGGTTAAATTTAAATATAAAAATTTAAAATAAAAAGATTTAGAGATAATCGAGGAACGTTAAAATAAGAAACCAGAGGAATCAATTTATTTATAGCCATTCATATGTGAATATTTAATTTTAATTCTAATCCAACTCAAATAATGATTATCTTATCATAATTCAGTTCCAATTAGAATACACACCCTTTTGAGACTTATCCTACAAATGGAAAACTTAAACCAAAATAAATCAAATTGCTTATATAATTATCACTTCCCGTTGGCTTCCTTTTTTCAAATAAAACATATTTAACAAACAAAAAAGAAGCGAGTCTACATTCGTTTTGGTGCTTATTATTTTACATGTACCCTCACACTTTAAATCCCTGTGTCCTGTACAGTCATGTCATGCGCTGAACTGTATTTCATGTTCTGACTAGCATTAGACATGTAGACTGCGAATTTTTTCTTTACTACCGTAGTACTAAAAAGTGAAAGTAGTACCTCAAGAGGGATAAGACTGGGACGCACAATGGCTCACCTGTATGTTGTATTCCAATTTTCTCTATATTTGTCCCTCCAAGGTAGTATGTACTACGGCAATACAAAACATGTTCTCATAGGCTGTAACTATAGGGGTGGAGGGAAAGGGAAAAAAATGTCAACTACTAGACTTCTCATTGTTTTCGCTTTCATATAGCAGGATCTAGTGGCTCTGCAGAAGCAAAAAGCCCGGCCAGCAATCATTTGTTGCACGATACAATCAATAAGGACACTACAGGCTCTTCGGGAGCAAAGGCATGCGCAACATCCAGAGCCAAGATGGAGAACACATCAAAAAGTCACCGCTCTGGAGTGGAAGATATGCCTTGTGTTTTCGCAAAAGGGGATGGACCCAACGGGAGAAAAGTAGATGGAATTCTATACAGGTATGGAAAGGGAGAAGAGGTACGGATAATGTGCATTTGTCACGGCGAGTTTCATACACCAGCAGAGTTTGTAAAGCATGCAGGTGGTAGTGATGTTACTCACCCACTCAGGCATATTGTTGTAAACCCTTGTTCAACTTCTATGTTGTAATGTCAGTTTATGCATTACCCCTTCAAAACTCGGGGTTTGTGTGATATAAGAAAATATAAAAGAAAAGGAGAATTTGAATTCAAAGCAGGGTTCTGCTCCTTTCTTTCTCCATTTCTCTTTAGCACTCTTCTTAAGTTTTGTACAAGAGAAATGAAAATCTTCACTTTTGGAACAGATAATAGGCTCTGTTGTGTCCATTTGGCTTCAAATATGCGTCTATATGTGTAAGTTAAGATGGGCTGAGATTAATGAAATAATTTTTAAATTTTATTTATCTTATATCATTTAATTTAATTTTTAATAAGATGAGATAGTCATGAAATAGTATTAATTGAGATGTCTTATTTATTCTTATTGGATGAGATAATTATGAAACGATAATAATTGAACCAATTTTTGGTTGTTTATAGTTAATTTATTTTTTATATTTAATAATTTTAATCTAAATTTAAAAATAATGGATTAAATTTATTAAATTTTAAAAGTTAAAAATTTAAATAATTCTAAAAAAAAAATTTAATACATCAATTTTGATTGATATGATATAATTTAATTTTTAAATTTAAACTGAATATGTTAAATATAAAAAGTAAATTGATTAAAGATTAAGAAAATTTTATTAAGGAATTAAAATGTTAAAAGTGATAAAGTTAATGGATTGGAAATATAAGGTGATTAATAGTTAACCTTTTTTTAGGTTAAATAATATTAGTATAATTTAAATATTTGACTTGAGAGAGTTATTATTTTTAGTATTATGTTTTTCCCTATTATAGAAATTAAATAAAGTCATTATTTGAATCTAAAGAAAATGATAATTATCAGTAATAAATAAACCTATAAAAAGTTGTTTATACATATTAATTTAACCAGAAACAATAAAGAAAAATGAGTAAAATATATACACATTTGTACATATTTATATATGGAGCTGCTTAGATGATTTTTTTTTTGTGGTTGTTGCTAAAAAAGCTGTTTAGATGACTGAAATTCCTAATATAGTTATGAAAAATCTGTTAGAGACCTATTAAATTTTCGTTTCTTTTATACAATGAAATGATATAATTACACCCCTGTGATTTTTCACTATTATTAGTCACGCTTGATCGTTATCAACAAGTTTCATAATACTTGTGAACCCCGCCCAATTTGGTTAAGAATAAAATTACTTTTTTCCTCCTCCGCATTTCTACTTTCTTGATATTTAATTTATCTATTTTAATTGATTATTTAATTTATCTATTTTAATTGATTTTAATTATTAAGAAGAGATATATGTTGAGTAAAATTTAGAATACATCAATTTAAATTTATTAATATTAGATTCAAACAAGTAAACAAACTACTTGTATTATACTCACGATAAAAAACACTATAACATTTTTTAAATGCAATTTATAAATTAAAAGGAAATACAAATACTTAAAGAAAAATCTTTTAACTCATGCTCAAATTAAGAATACAAAGACTTATTTTGTTTTGATGAGATGATTAAACAAAATACAAGATAGACTATTTCTAATCCTAATCACACAATGTATATCACACAAATATAAAACTAAGAAATAATTCTAACCATATAAATATTTTTTACATCATACGTCCTTCAACTATTCTATTTATTTTTTTACATACTTCGACAACTTCATTTATTAGATTGATGTTGATTTTGGATGTATAGAAAATCTATGATTTGAATTGAAAGCATATTACAGGATTCAACGTAACTTGTAGGTTAATTCCAGATTTTAGTGCTAAATTTTCGAAGATAACATCTATTTTGGGGTCTATCATTTTGGAAAACACTATTACTACACAAAGAGATGAAGATTTGTCTCTACACAATTGCATGAAACATACTTAGTTATTATACAAGAGAATCGACAAAAACAACATGACAATGAGTAAAGGCAAAATAAACTGAGCAACTAACCAAATAGTATCAACCCTCAATAGCTAGCTAGCTTAATCTTTGTTTGTTGGTGGCGGTGGGGATCAATAGCCATGAGTTGATTGACAACCTCTCGCATTGTGGGTCTTCTGGTGGGTTCCTTTTCAGTACATCTCAAAGCCAATTGAAGCACATTTTCAACTTGTTCCCTAATATTTGAAGCCAATATTTCCTACATAAGACCTGAATCAACAATTCTTGCTATTTCTTCTGTTACACCAGATAGACCTAGCCCACCCCACAATATTAGTATCCTCCACAAATAATGGATCCAAAGCCTTTTTTCGGGAAAGAAGCTCAAGCAACACGACCCCATAACTATAAATATCAAACTCCTTGCTCCTTGTCGTAAATGCATTCTCTATTACAAGCTAGAGGGATAAAAAGTTATTTTTATTGAATGTATGCAAGCAAAAACGTTGTTAACCAATGTCAAATGAACAAGAAAGTTTACCTAGTGCAATGTAACCAATTGTACAAATGACTGAGATGGATGTCGTTGAGGTAAAAGACTGATCTACGAGTTTGGCTATATCGAAATATGCTATATGTGGTTCCATGTTCGAATCCAACAGTATATTCTTCGCTTTGATGTCTCGATGCACTATAGTAGGATCACAGTTAAAGTGGAGATATGTCAATCCATGTGCAGTTTCAATAGCTATCTTATAACGTTCACACCACTCTAAAGCTTGTGGTGGATATGTTTCATGTAGAACATCATGTTGGTGTGTGTTATGGTGCATACTGCAACAGTGACAAACACCAATGTTTAGTGGAGCAAAGAATAGCAGACAATAATATTAGTAGAGCCGTAAAACATGAATATGTAGCAGCTAGGGTTAGTTTTTAGTTTTCGTTTTCCTTGTATACATAGACCTTGACTCTTGTACGGAAACAAAACATAAATGATATGAAATATACTGATATACATGATAATTATCAGAGAAACACAATATTTGTCATGGTCACTTCAGATCATAACTGTGTAGTATTGATGTATTCTACCTTTTGTCTTCTACAGAATATTCTCACCAAGGAGATCATTGGGCGTGGTACTAAGAGATGAGGGTTATATTATGTGTATGACCTCAGTTCTAGAAGAGCCAATCATATGCAACACACCATTAGTAACAAGGAACGACAGATTTGGCTATGTCATCATCGATTTGGGCATCCATCATTTAGGTATTTAAAACACCTACTCCCTAGTTTATTTTCAAATATCACACACTCGGATTTCAAATGTGATATTGTATCTTAGCAAAAAGTCATAGGACGTCTTATCTTATGAGCATGCATAAAAGTATGACTCCTTTTGCTTTAGTGCATTTTAATGTTTGGGGACCTTCCTCGGTCACTACGTCATCCGGTCATCGTTGGTTTGTAATTTTTGTTGATGATTGTACACGAATGACATTGTTTTAACTTCTCAAACATAAAGATGAAGTATTTTATACGTTTCACACCATGGTTCAGACACAATTTTCTGAAAAAATTAAGATCCTTAGGTCTGATAATGGAGGGGAGTATGTTAATCAACAATTTCGGACATACTTGGACAACCATGGTATTCTCCATGAAACCTTGTGTTCACAAATCCCATAACAGAATGGGACTGCGGAGAGGAAGAATATGCATATTTTAGAAACTGCTCAGGCCTTACTAATCAGTGCATATATGCCTAGTAGATACTGGAGTGATGCTGTTACTACAGCTGTGTATCTACTGAACCGTATGCCCACAAAAACCTTACAATTTCAAACTCCATTAAAGGTGCTATCTGATCATGTTCCCTTGCCTACTATTTTGATGCTTCTGCCCCGAATATTTGGATGTGTTGCTTTTGTCCACCTCCATAAAAATCAACGAACTAAGTTGGATCCATATGTTGTTCGATGTGTATTCTTGGAGTATGTCGTACAAAAAAAGGGATACCGATGCTACGATCTTATTACTAAAAGAACCTACGTTACCATGGATGTCACTTTCCTAGAATCTGAATGGTTTTTTCCATCATCAGTATCCAATTACCCTCTTCAAGGGGAGAGTTATGGCGAAGAATGAAATTCGCTTGATGTTGAAGTATTAGACATTAGTAACAATCTGACATACTCAGATAATGCCAACAATATGGATGAGCCAGTACCTAGACCCAAACTTGAACTTCTAAGAACTGAATCTGAACTAGTGACTGAATCTCCAAAAGATGCAGTGGTTGAATCACCCTTCCACTCTCTAGTACCCAATGATCCTCCTACTAAGAATACTCCTGAGATAAGTTATCCTATCACACCATTACAAACTAATGCTATATATACACCTGTTGGCTATGTTATACCTTTCAGACACAATCGAGGAAAACCTCTGAATCGATACTCTCCAGATAGAGAAGAATGACAATCCAAGTATCCAATAGCCAATTATGTATCTATTCAAGGGTTACCAGAACCTATAAAGGAATTTGCACAAACACTCTCCTCAAGTCAAATTCCAAGTAGCGTTGAAGAAGCCCTATCTGATCCAAACTGGGCTCAAGCTATAAAGAAGAATTTGAGGCATTGCAGAAGAATAACACATGGGTGTTAAGAGAGCTACCTTAAGGGAGGAAGATGGTAGGATGTAAGTGGATCTTCTCCATTAAGTATAGAGAAGATGGGTCAGTTGATCGATACAAGGTGAGACTAGTAGTAAAAGGGTATATACAGAAACATGGTATAGACTATTAGGAAACCTTCTCACATGTGGCTAAACTAAAAACTTTTAGAGTTTTGTTATCTCTTGTAGTAAATTTAGATTGGCCATTGCACCAACTTGACGTGAAGAATGTCTTCCTTCATGGTGACCTTGAAGAAGAGATTTACATGTATATCCCACCAAGATATATTATTACATCAGGGAAAGAAACTGTATGTAGATTACAACGAGCATTGTATGGACTAAAACAATCACCTCGAGCATGGTTTGGCAGATTGAGTTCAACAATGAGAAAATATGGGTTTCAACAAAGCAACTATGACCACACTCTTTTCCTAAAACATTGATTGGGAAAAATAACAGCCCTTATAGTCTATATAGACGACATGATCATTACAGGGGATGATAAAGAAGAAATCTCTAGGCTTCAAGAACAATTGTCAAATGAGTTTGAAATGAAGGACTTAGGAGGGCTCAAATACTTCTTAGGCATTGAGGTAACAAGATCAAAACAAGGTATATGTCTTTCCCAACAGAAATATACTCTAGACCTACTAGCAGAGGCAGGATTACTAGATTGTAAACCTATCGATATTCCGATGGTCCAAAATCATAAACTTGGAGAATATGTGGACCAAGTACCAAAAGATAAACAGAGATATCAACGGTTAGTAGGTAAACTCATATATTTATCTCATACTCGATCTGATATTGCTTATGTTGTGAGTGTCGTGAGTTAGTTTATGCACTGCCCAAGTGAATACCATATGGATTCCGTCATGCGAATACTCTGTTATTTAAAATCCTCCTCTAGGAAAGGACTTATGTTTTCAAAGAATGGTCAATTGGAAGTCGTTGGATATACAGATTCAGATTGGGCAGGGAATATGAAGGATAGGAAATCTACTGCTAGGTACTTTACTTTTGTGAGGGGCAATCTTGTTACATGGAGAAGCAAGAAGCAAAAGGTAGTTGCATTATCTAGTGCTGAAGCTAAATTTCGAGGAATGGTCAAGGGAATATGTGAGCTCTTTTGGTTGAAAAAACTTCTAACTGAGATTGGTGTTGTTCCTAACTCTAAAATGAACTTATTTTGTGATAACAAAGCAGCCATTGCCATTTCTCACAATCCAGTTCAACATTATCGCACAAAGCACGTTGAAGTAGATCGAAACTTCATCAAACATAATCTTGAAGAAAAGCTTATTCAACTTCCATTTGTTAAATCAGAAGATCAATTGGCTGATATACTCACAAAATCTGTTTCTATAAAGAACTTCTACAACTCACTTGACAAGTTGGGCATAAGAGACATATATGTACCAACTTGAGGGGGGATGTTGGTGTGTGTTGTGGTGCATGCTGCAACAGTGGCAGACACCAATTTTTAGTGGAGTAAGAAATGACAAACAATAATGTTAGTAGAGTAGTAAAATATGGGTGTGCAACAACTACCATGTGTACAACTGTTGCTAAGATTAGGTTTTAGTTTTCGTTTTCCTTAGTATACATTGGCTACTACTCTTGTACAAAAATAGAATAGAAAATACATGAATATATTGATAATTACCATATTTCACAATATTTGTCACTTCCTACTACTTCAAAAGGAATGCTACCTTCAAATTGATTAAGGCCCACATTCAACACTCTTAATTTCTTACCAGAGGGGATTTGACCAGTGAAGTCGTTATTTGTAAAGTCTAACTCCACTAGGCTGTTATTGATCCCTAAGCTTTTAGGTATTACTCTAGAGAAATGGTTATTAAATAGCGATATGTTTCTGAGTTGCTTCAATTCAGTCATCTCTAAAGGTAACTCTCCAGAAATACTGTTTTCATATACAAAGATAGTTTTCAGATTTGGAATCTTCCATATACCAAGTGGAATTTCACCCCTTAATTGGTTTTCGAACAATTGAAGGTCCTGCAATTCGGTTAACATCCTCAGCTCACTGGGAATTTCCCCTTCAAGTGAATTGTTATACAATTGTATTTCTTGCAAGGACTTGCAGTTCCCAAGTTCAGGAGGAATTTTCCCAGACAAATGGTTCTGAGGAAGGCGAAGCATTTGAAGCTTATCGAGTTGGCCAAAGGATGATGGGATATTGCCCGACAAGTTACTAGACACGACAACAAGTTCTGTTAAACTACTACAGTTGCCCAAACTTGGTGGAAGGCAGCCATTAAAACTATTGAACGACAAATGCAAAGAATACAGATTCTTACAGCTACCCAATTCAGAAGGAATGCTACCCACAAGACCATTCCTGATCAGATATAAATATTTGATATTTTTGAGATTGCTTAGGCTCTTGGATATAACTCCCATCAATTGGTTATGGCTTAAGTCAAGCTCTTCCAATTTACTACATTTCCCAATCGATGAAGGAATCACCCCAGATAACTTGTTACTATAAAGGTATATATGCAAAACTTGGCTCATTTTCCCAATATTTGAAGGAATCACACCAGTTAAGGCCTTTTGATAAAGATACACATTCTAAGCTTGGAATTAGGAACAAGGACTCAGGCAGATCTCCAGACATAGATGTTGATTTTCTCTAAATGTTTAAGAAATAGTTATTGAATTGATTTTTTTGGCTTAATGTCCAATGTTATATTTATACATTAGAAGGAAGAAACTAGCCGTTATTAAACTAGCCGTTACTAAACTAACCGTTATTAAACTAGCCGTTACTAAACCAGCCGTTAGAATTCTAATTATTCTCAACACTCCCCCTCAAATTAGGCATGTAGATATCGATCAACCCTAACTTGCTTAAATTTTCTTCAAATGATTTCGGATCTAAACCTTTGGTGAAGATGTTCGCCAATTGTTTTTCACTTCTCACAAATGGAGTTTCAATTTCCTTTGCTTAAATTTTTTCTCGAATGAAGTGGCAATCTACTTTGATGTGTTTTGTTCTCTCGTAAAACACTGGATTGGATGTTATATGTCATGCCGCTTGATTATCGCAAAACAACTTCATTAGTTCTTGAATTTTAATTCTCATATCCAAAAGAAGTTGTTTGATCCAAGTTAGCTCGCTTGAGGTTGATGCCATGACTCGATATTCTGCCTCGGTGCTTGATCGTGCCACAACATTTTGTTTCTTGCTTTTCCTATGACTAAATTTTTGCCTACAAACGTGCAAAAACCAGTGGTTGATTTTCTATCAAAGCTACCAGCCCAATCTACATCAGAGTAGTCACACACTTCGTTAGAATTATTACGTTTCATGAGAATTCCTTTACTAGGTGTCCCTTTTAAATATTTTAAAATTCTATGTATAGCCTCTAAATGTGGTGTTCTAGGTGCATGCATAAATTTACTAATTTGGCTTAACGAAAAAGAAATGTTTGGTCGGGTTACCGTTAAATAAATAAATTTTCTTACAAGTCTTTGAAATTGGCTTATGTCTTCTAAATGTTTGTTATCCTTAATATTTAATTTACATTTACTATCTATTGGTGTAGATGTTAGTTTACTCCCTAATTTACCAGTTTCTTTCAATAGGTCAAGTGTATATTTTCTTTGTGAAATAAAGAGTCCCTTGGGTGAATGTGCTATTTCTATTCCTAGAAAATATTTTAGTAAACCTAATTCTTTGATATCAAAATTCTCCTTTAATTTCATTTTCACTTTTTTTATTTCTTCCAAATTATTTCCGGTAATTATTATGTCATCTGCATATACTAGAATTATGGCTGTGAAAGTACCATAATTTTTGGAAAATAATGAGTGATCGACATTACTAATTTTAAAATCACAAGAAATTAAATAAGAGCTTAGTTTTGCATATCATGCCTGTGGAGATTGCTTTAGTCTGCAAATAGATTTTTTTAACCTATTCACTAGGCTAGAATTGTTTTCTTTTTTATGACCAAGTGGAAGCGTCATATATACCTCTTCTTCAGGCGTTCATTGGAGAAAAGCATTCTTGACATCCATTTGATGTAAGGTCCAATTTTGATTTATCGTTAAATAAAATAAAATCCTAACAGTATTCATTTTAGCCACGGGTGCAAATGTTTCTTGATAATCTACACCATAGGTTTGAGTGTAACTTTTTACCACTAATCGTGCTTTGTACCTTTCAATAGTACCATCACTATTAAACATAATCTTATAGACTCATTTGCATCCTACGGGTTTCTTTCCTTCAGGTAGTTGTACAACTACCCATGTTTCATTTTTTTCAAGTGCTCTAAGTTCTTCTTCCATTGCTTTGCACCATTCTAGTTGGCCTATTGCTTCCTCATAATTATTTGGCTCATTTTCTTTGGAAATTGAGGTCAAATAAGTCCTATATTGGAGTGTAACATTTTCATAAGATAAATAATTTTGGATAGGATATTTTACCTCATATGTTACAAAATCCCGTAATCTAGTTGTAGGTTGTGGAGTTCAATTAGACCTTCTTAATGGTATTATTTCGGTAATACCATCTTCCCCTTCACTTTGAGAAGTGTCTTCCTTTTCATTCTCATTGATTATTTCATTTTCATTTTCTACTACCGTATTTCCTTCTTTAGAATAAAAAAATAGAAATGTAAATTCATTTGGTTTCTCTTCGTTATTAGTCTCATTTTCTAATGTTTTGTAATATGGCTTATTTTCTTGGAATGTCACATCTCTTGAAATGTAATGTTTTTTGTTAACCGGATCATAGCATTTATAACCCTTTTTTTGAGATGAATAATCCAAGAAAATAGCTTTGATTGATGTATAATCTAACTTGTGTTGTTTATTTTTGTGCACATAACATGTACATCCAAATACTCTTAAATGATAGATATTGAGTTTTTCTTGGTAGAGGATTTCTAGTGGGTGTTCAAAATTCAAATTGGCACTTGAAAATCTATTAATTAAATATGTTGCAGTGAGAACAACATCTGACCAAAAAATTATTGAAACATTATTTTGAAACAAAAGTACTCTTATTACTTCAAGTAAATGTCGATTTTTTATTTCCAACACACCATTTTGTTGGGGTGTGTAAATACAAGTTGTTTGATGTAAATTTCCTTTTTGCTTGAAAAAATTTGTAAAATTTTGATTTACAAATTCCGTTCCATTATCACTTCTAAAATTTTTCATCTTTGCATCATATTGATTTCCTACAAAATTATAAAAGTCTTGAAATTGAGAAAATAATTCACTTTTATTTTTTAACAAGTGTAGCCATGTGGTTCTTGAAAAATCATCTATAAATATAACAAAGTATTTATAACCATTAAATGACTCAATTGGAGTAGAGCCGCAAACATCAGAATGTATTAACTCAAAAGGTTTTTTGCTTTTACAATTGGATAAACTAAATGGTAACCTTGTGTGCTTTCCTAATTTGCAAATTTCACAACTACTATAATCTAGTTGTTTGAAATCAAAAATACATTTCAAAATCTTATCGGAAGGATGTCCAATTCTCTTATGCCAAAGAGTGCCTAATTCTTCTTCTTTTTTAATATTGAAGTTGCATTTTTCTTCACTTAGAATATAAAGCCCATTTTCTAGAAAACCTTCACCAATGATATTCTTCGTTATCAATTCTTGAAAAATCACATTTTTGGATGTAAATGTAATTTCACAATTTAGGTCTCGTGTGATTTTACTAGTGGATAACAAGTTAGATGTACAATTCTTCACATGCAAAACATTTGAAATTTTTCTTGAAAGAAGACTAATTGAACCATTTACTAAAATTTCCATTTGTTCACCATTTGCAACATTTACAAATTGTTTAGTCTCAATTTTTTTGTAATTATTGAGTAAGTTTTTATTTCCATTTATGTGATCAGTTGAATCTGAATCAAGAATCCATTTGGAATTTAAAGATTTTTTTAGTAAGGTTTGTAATCATACAAGAGGTTTTTTGAGTTTTTCCTTGAAACATCGCGGATAATTGTGTATACAACTGCTTCATCTGATCCATATCCACCTCACCTTTTATTTCTTTTTCAACCTCATTTATACTCATATCTCTTTTTTTCCTTTTATGCAGAGTAACCCATTTTCTCTCTGCTCTCTACCCAATTTTGTCGCCGATCTCCCCCTCTAACGAAGCCTCCATCTCGCCTTCCCTTTGGCCGAAGATGAGGGTTGAGATACCAGCATTCCTAGCACTTGTGTTCTTCCTTTTTACAGTAATCGCATCGAGTGAGTGCTTGGTTTCCTCGACTTTCTGGCCTAGGGTTAGATCTGGTGACGAAAGCCTTGGCTTCGGGGTTGTTAGGTAGTTGAATACCCATCACTATTCTTCTTGTCTCTTCTCTTTCAACCATCCCTACAACCTCATCAACAGATGGCAGCTCACCCATGAAAAGAATTTGTGAGCGTACCCCCTCATAGCTTGAATCGAGCTTGGTGAGGAAAGTGAAAATTCCATCATGCTCCTCTCTTCTTTTGATTTCATCAAGATCGGATGTGAGAGGTCGGTACACTCTAATCTCATCCTTCTTTTTTTGGATTTGGTTGAATAGTTCGATGACAGAATGGTTTTGTTGTTGTAACTATTAAAGTTCTTGCTGAAGTTGATAAATGAGGGAGTAATTTTTCTTTTTTCTGAACATCGTTTTGACTTTAACCCACATATCTTGAGCTGTATCTAGATATGTCATGGGATCAGAGATGTGAGGTTTCATGGTTCCCAGTAATCAACTCATGACTAGATTGTCACTTTGTCTCCATTCTGAAATTTCCTTTTTTTCTTCAGCTGTTGGGTGTGTTGGATCTTCGACTTTTGGTTTTGATTTCTCACCAGTGACATGCTTAAATTTGCCTCTGTCGATTAGACTAAAAGTCACTTGGCGTGCCCAAAGATGATAATTTTTACCGTTTAGTAACACATCTGTAAGTCTCTCTATATGTTGTGACATTTTCTAGATTTCTTGAACTGATACAGTTCTTGTTTGTGGGATTGATTTGGAGCAATATCAAATTTGTTCTGATACCATGTTGATTTTCTCTGAATTTTTAAGAGATAGTTATTGAATTGATTTTTTGGCTTAATGTCCAATGTTATATTTATACATTAAAAGGAAAAAATTAGCCGTTATTAAACTAGACGTTATTAAACTAACTGTTAAAGTAGCCGCTACTAACTAGCCGTTAGAATTTTAATTATTCTCAACAATAGAATGGTCAAACAAGCCAAGATAATACAAGTTTCTCAAGTTTTTTAGGCTTTCAGGTATCACTCCTGTTAATTTGTTTATAGAAAGCTGTAGATTTTCAAGAAGACTACAATTTCCTAGCTCTGGGGTATAGGACCATAGAAGCTATTAGAGCTCAAATCAAGAGTCTGTAGCCGACTCAAGCGGCCAATTTGAGAACCCAATTGACTAGAAACTCCATAATTAGAGAGGTTTAAGGAGACTACACTGTGTGTAAGATCACATTTAATTCCTACCCATGAACAAGGAATTGAATCAGAACGATTCCAGCTAGAACTTATACAAGGAGGCACAGATTTCCAGCGGTTCAAAAGTGACAACAAAGCCAAACCATCAGAGGTCATGGCATGTGAAGTCCATATGCATAAAGGAAAACATAGAAATAGCAAGAAACTTTGCAGGAAAAGCTGCATACTTTTTTGAGCTTAAGAGCAAAAGAAGCAACTTGCAAGTTACGGCAGATAAGAAGTTTTGTAAAAGAAAACGTATTGTGTCTTAGAAACTAAGGCACTAACAATTTCAAGCTTGGAAAAAGTTCATCGTTTTCATTATTCTTAGTTTGCCTCTAAAGACGATTAAAAGTTGAAACTCTGAGAATTGGAGTGGAAACGACAATTTAGGAGAATTATTTTTTTCAAGTAGCAATTTTTAAATCATGTTTCTCAGTCATCTTAGGCTGTAGGTAACAGGTCTCTGACACACTTTTTAATGGTTATACCTCAGAAGAAAACATTGGTCTACGACTTGACCTGCTTTAGACCATAAGTCTTATTTTATTGACAAAGAAGAACAAGGAGTGCATACTATAGTAGTATACCCAGCAAAAAAAACAAAAAGAATAGTTCTTTGGAATTTGCCTTCTCTACTTGTTCTAAAGGCTTATTCTTGAGGAACAAATCTTATTTCAGGTTGGGCTTTTGTCCATGGAAGTTGGGAAAAAAATCCATTATTTAGATCAAGATAATATTGTGGTCATTTTGTGTCATAACAAACTCGCAGTTGCCTTGTGAGTGTAGCCTAGATTTCATTAGAAAGCAAAGAAAATTCAGCCAGTAAAGAGTAAACAAACTAGCCATCATAACTTCATAAACTCAAGCTTTGACAGCAAGCCAACAACTTGAAAAAGACAACCAACAAGAGATACCGCATATATCCCGTTTAACCACCATGTCAATACTCCACATGCAATAAGACTGGAAAGTTTAAGAGATTTTAGCATTAACTCAATATTAGTAGCCTAAGAAGGCTTACAAGCTAAAACCCTTGGCTTGTAATACATACGTATAAGCTATGTTATACGGATTATGATATCTAGATACGTAAATTTTCAGAACATATCTAGGTATCGAGCATGTCTATTGTTTTTCAATTTTCTATAAAGCTCTACAAAATTTGAGTTTCCGATTACTGCACACGGATACTAACTCCAGCTTCTTATTTTCTCTTCTTCAGAAACTACTAAGTCCAGCTTACTAATAAAGAATAGCAAGACTAGTACTAAACAAATATTAACAGAACTAACAAAGATTAAAATAGTATAATATTCATTTGACACGATACACATAGTTGCATATCTGATATTGTTAAAATTGTGACAGTACGTGATGTATGGGTTTTACTATTTAATTGGGCCTAGTTTGTTAAAGTAATAAGTGCAATTTATGTATAATATGTTTTGGACTACTTTATTTTCCTTTGTGTAACTTTCAGGGTTACAAGGCTTTGGGCTTTTTAGTCTAATTAACATGATTTATGGGCTGTCCATATATTATGCAGCCCATGTCTTTAATTCATTAGATTATAGCGTCATATATAATGGCTTCTTACTTAGTTCTCATATAGAACGTAGGGAATAGAATTAGTAAAAGGGTGTGACAGCATAGACTTTCTCCTCAAATGTGGTCTTTCTCTTTTGATGATCAGCCGAGTGAAAAATAAGAAAGGGACTTGCGGCAGAGGCTTTAAGCCTCCATTTCAGTTTCTTTGATGGTCACGGGCAGAGAAGAAAATGAGAAAATGAAAGGCACTGCCAGAGCTATTTGGGTCAGAATATAAGAGTTCTTGTCGGTATGAATCCTTCGTATATCCTTTTTATTTAATCTTTGTAATTTCATTTACAAGTATTATAAAACTTATCTTTTGAGGTTAACCTTTTTATTTCGTGATGCTTATGCACCGTACAAAATTTACATTTATGGTCCAATATTTATTCTTTGAGATGGATTATGATATTTATTCTCTTGTATAGAAGTAAATTTTTTTGAACATGTATTCAAAACTATAAGGTATCATCTCAATCAATATTCTCTTATTAATATTATTATTTTGCTAAAGATTCTCAGCTCTTATTATCTCAATATCTAATCTCTACTTTTCTTTGTATTTTTGTCCACGTTTCCCAATTAATAAATCCAAGACAAATTGTTATTAATGCAAACTATGACTTGTTGTATTTTGACAAAGAATTCTTAAAAATTCAATTTGAACCAAGTCTCATACTAAACATTCCTTTTCTAAATTCTCTACTAACTGATGAACCTAATGTTGATGGTCATTATGGACTGGACTATGAGAGGTTTACAAAATCAAGTTTAATTGTAGCACAAAACAGTTTTTCAGCCCAAAGCCCACATTCTACATAAACCCTTGGCTCTTATATATATATTCATTTGTTTCCTTTTGCTACTTGTGTTAGAGAAGCTGCCGAAAAATAAAACAGAGAGCAGTGAGATACAGCTGCTGAGAAAAAATAGAAGAGAACAGAGCAGCAGCTAGCAGCTGTTAAATCCAAGAGAAAACAAGAGCAGAAGTTTCAAAAGACAGAGCAGAAACAAAGAGAGAGTGAAGAGAAGCAGCGTTGTTTAATTAAATTGTAGAACAGAGAAGAAGAAGAGTTCTGGGATCTGCTACCTTGCTGTTTTCTTCCACAGTTTCGTGTCGTCGCCGCTGCTAATTATATTCCATCTCATTTGTACGGTAATATTTGATTTAATAGCAAGTTTGTTAATTTATCTTGCTATATATTACCAGTAAATTAGAGGGGATATTTTGTGGGTTGATTTTGGATTTTGGTATAATTTGTGAAGCTCTTTGGAAATTAGTGTTTGTATCTCCGTTTGATTATTAGTGGATTTTTCCTCGGTGTGCCGTCGTCAGTGGAGTAGACTTTTCACATTGAAAAGTTGAACCACTTAAATCATTGTGTGCCATTTAATTTCTTACTGCTTATTACTTTTGCTGTTACCCATTATTATTAATTTGTACAAACAAATTGGACCTGATATTCGCTTTCGTAAGTGCTAATTCGTAACAAATTGGTATCAAAGCTATTGGGTTATTCTGGTATTTATTGGAACTGATCAAGTTTGCTCTTTTTGGATTTATTTTGAGCTTCTGGTTATCTGATTGGTTTCATATTTTCTGGGTTGTACTTCTGTTTATTTAATATTGGGTTTTTTCTGTCATGGCAGCAAAATATGAAATTGAGAAATTCAATGGTAGAAATGATTTCAGTCTTTGGCGTATGAAGATGCGGGCCATATTAGTTAAAGAAGGGCTCGTTAAGACACTTGAAGGCAAGGATAAATTGCCAGAAAAATTGACTGATGAAGAAAAATATGCATTGATGGAAAATGCTTTGAGTTCAATTCAGTTATCCTTGTCTGATGAGGTATTACGCGAGGTTGGTGATCAGGAATCTCCTACTGAGTTATGGCTTAAATTGGAGAATTTGTATATGACCAAGTCTTTGACCAGTCGGTTATATTTGAAGCAGCGTTTGTATACATTTAGAATGTCAGAAGGTACACCTTTGCACGATCATCTAGATGAATTTACTAAAATTATTCGTGATTTGAAAAATGGTGGTGTTAAGATTGATGATGAGGATCAGGCCTTAGTTCTATTATGTTCTTTACCTCATTCATTTGAACATTTTGTTGATACCATGCTATATGGGCGATACACTATTTCTTTGGAAGATGTCAAAGCAGCTTTGAATTCCAAAGAGTTGAAGAAAAAGGTGTCTACAAGCAACAATGATAATAGCAATGGTTTATTTGTTAGAGGTAGAAATCAAGAAAAATGCACAAGCAGTAATAGAGGCAAGTCTAGATCCAAATCTAGAAAAAGAAAAGATAAATGCAATTATTGCCGTCAGGAAGGGCACTGGAAAGTAAATTGTTCGAAACTCAAAGGTAAAGGAAAATCTGCCACAACGTCTTCTGGTACTAATGATGTTGCTGGTGTTGCAGATAGTTCTGGTTCCGATGGTGAAAATGTTCTATCAATATCTATTGGTTCTCCTGGAGATGTTTGGATTCTTGATTCGGGTTGCACTTACCATATGTGCCCCAGTAGAGATTGGTTTGCTTCTTATCAGTCTATTGATGGGGGTGTTATCTTGATGGGAAACAATATGTCCTGTAAGGTTATTGGTATTGGTACTGTCCGAATTAAGATGCATGATGGTATTGTTAGGACTTTGAAAGATGTTCGCCATGTTCCAGATTTGAAAAAGAATTTGATATCTTTGGGTACTCTTGATGCACAACGCTAGTAAGGGTGTAGTTTTAAAGGTTAGTAAGGGTGCTCTCATTGTTATTAAAAGGCAATTGTCACGTGATCTTTATATGCTTCAGGGTAGCACTGTTATTGGCAGTGTATCAGTTTCATCCTCGTTAGATCAAGATTCAGACATTATTCGATTATGGCATATGCGGCTTGGGCATATGAGTGAGGCAGGGATGTCTATTTTGAGCAAACGAGATTTGCTTTGCGGTCAGAAAACTGGGAAACTTGATTTCTGTGAGCATTGTGTCTATGGAAAGCATCGCAGGGTCAAGTTCAGTACAGCCATCCATAAAACGAAAGGTATTGTTGATTATATTCATTCAGATCTTTGGGGTCCTTCTCGTGTTGTGTCTAAGGGTGGTGCCCGGTATATGTTGACTTTTATTGATGACTTCTCTCGTCATGTTTGGGTGTATTTTCTGAAGGATAAGAATGATGCGTTCTCAAAATTTGTAAAATTCAAGGCTTGTATAGAAAATCAAACAAGCAAGAAAATCAAGCATTTGAGAACTGATAATGGTTTGGAGTTTTGTGACAGTCAGTTTAATGAGTTTTGTGAAAGAAATGGCATAGTGAGACACCGCATTGTGCGTCATACACCACAACAAAATGGAGTAGCAGAACGTATGACTAGGACTCTCTTAGAAAGAGCTCCTTGTATGCTCTTTCAAGCTGACTTGGATAAATCTTTTTGGGCTGAAGCTTGTAACCATGCCTGTTATTTGGTGAATCGGTCTCTATCAACTGCAATTGAGTTGAAGACTCCATTTGAGGTATTCTTTGATACTCCTGCTAATTATTCTGATTTGAAAGTTTTTGGTTGTCCTGCTTATGCTCATGTTAATGATGGTAAACTTGAGCCTAGGGCATTGAAATGCATATTTTTGGGGTATCCTTCTGGGGTGAAAGGTTATAGATTATGGTGTGTTGAACCCAAGTCACCTAAATTTTTGATTAGTAGAGATGTTAAGTTTGATGAGTTTTCTATGTTGTAAAAGAAAAAAGAGTCTATTGTTGCAGATAAAGACCGCGGTGTTAGTGAGCAGGTGGAGCTTGAGAGTGGAGCTCCTAGTCAAGTGCAAGAGAGCACTTCAGATCAACCATTTGTGGATGAGATAGACGATTCTGTTCATGATGTAGCAAAAGAGCAACATAAGCAACCATACAGTATTGCTAAAGGTAAAGGAATAAGAGAGATTAGTCGCCCTACCTCGCAGATGCAAACTTAGTTTCTTTTGCATTGTCTGTGGCAGAGTCTATTGAGGTGCATGAACCTTCTAGTTATCATGAAGTTGTCACTTGTGATGAGTCTGTTCAGTGGTTGGTTGCTATGAATGAAGAGATTGAATCACTTCATAAGAATCATACATGGGAATTGGTGAAACCGCCTAAGGGCCAGAAGATTGTTGGAAACAAATGGGTCTTCAAGAAAAAGGAAGGTATACCTGAGGTTGACGCAACTAGGTTCAAGGCACGTGTTGTTGCAAAGGGCTATTGTCAGAAGAAAGGTATTGACTTTAATGAAGTATTTTCTCCTGTTGTGAAACATAGCTCTATTCGTGTGTTGCTTGCTATGGTTGCATTGTTTGACATGGAATTAGAACAACTTGATGTCAATACAGCCTTCTTACATGGTGAGCTTGAAGAACAAATATATATGCATCAAACAGAGGGGTTTGTTGTTCCAGGTAAGGAAGATCATGTTTGTTTATTGAAAAAGTCTTTATATGGGCTGAAGCAATCTCCAAGGCAGTGGTATAAGCGGTTTGATTCTTTTATGATTGATCATGATTACTCTAGGAGTGATTATGATAGTTGTGTTTATCATAAAAGATTCCATAATGGTTCATCAGTTTATTTGTTGCTTTATGTTGATGACATGCTTATTGCTTCTAAGAATAAGTGCGAGATTCAAAAATTAAAGTCTCAACTTAATGGTGAATTTGAGATGAAAGATTTGGGTGCAGCAAAGAAAATTTTGGGCATGGAAATTTACAGGGATAGACAAGCAGGCAAGCTTTATTTGACTCAGAAAAGTTATATTGAAAAAGTTCTTGAACGTTTTGGCATGAAAGATTCTAAACCTGTGAGTACGCCGTTAGTTGCGTATTTCATAATTTCTTTGGATTTGTCACCACAGTCAGAAGAAGAGGAACGGTACATGTCTCAGGTTCCATATGCTAGTGCCGTTGGGAGTTTGATGTACGCTATGGTTTGTACTCGTCCAGACATTTCACATGCAGTTAGTGTTGTCAGCAGATATATGGGTAATCCTGGTAAGGGTCATTGGCAAGCAGTGAAATGGATACTTCGGTATTTGAGAGGTACATCTAATTTTGGTTTGGTATATGATGGGAGTTCTAATACTGGTTGCAGTGTTATTGGTTATGTGGATTCCGATTATGCTGGTGATCTGGATAGAAGAAGATCTCTGACAGGTTATGTCTTCACTCTTTCTCATTGTGCCATTAGTTGGAAGGCTACTTTACAGTCTACAGTTGCTTTGTCTACAACAGAGGCAGAATATATGGCAGCAGCAGAAGCAGTGAAAGAAGCCATTTGGCTTAGAGGTTTGGTGTGTGATTTGGGTTTACACCAGGATACTTCTGTTATATTTTGTGATAGTCAGAGTGCTATACACTTGACCAAGAATACTATGTATCATGAAAGAACCAAACACATTGATGTCAGATATCACTTTGTTCGTGACATTGTCTCTCATGGTGCTATTGTTGTCAATAAGATAGTCACTACAGAGAATTCAGCTGATATGTTAACTAAACCAGTTCGGACTTGATTGGTATTTGCAAAAGATGATCACCCTTCGGGGTTTTGGACGACGGTTATTTTTAATAATCCGAGGAATTTCATTTGAAGAACTTGTTATGTTTTGAGCCAAGGTGGAGATTTGTTAATTGTGGCCCAAAATAGTTTTTCAGCCCAAAGCCCACATTCTACATAAACCCTTGGCTCTTATATATATATATATTCATTTGTTTCCCTTTGATGCTTGTGTTAGAGAAGCTGCCGAAAAATAAAACAGAGAGTAGTGAGATACAGCTGCTGAGAAAAAATAGAAGAGAAACGAAGCGACTAGCAGGTGTAAAATCCAAGAGAAAACAAAAGCAGAAGTTTCAAAAGATAGAGCAGAAACAAAGAGAGAGTGAAGAGAAGCAGCGTTGTTTAATTAAATTGTAGAACAGAGAAGAAGAAGAGTTCTGGGATCTGCTACCTTGCTGTTTTCTTCCACAATTTCGTGTCGTCGCCGCTGCTAATTATATTCCATCTCATTTGTACGGTAATATTTGATTTAATAGCAAGTTTGTTAATATATCTTGCTATATATTACCAGTAAATTAGAGGGGATATTTTGTGGGTTGATTTTAGATTTTGGTATAATTTGTGAAGCACTTTGGAAATTAGTGTTTATATCTCCGTTTGATTATTAGTGGATTTTTCCTCTGTGTGCCGTCGTCAGTGGAGTAGACTTTTCACATTGAAAAGTTGAACCATTTAAATCATTGTATGCTATTTAATTTCTTACTGCTTATTACTTTTGCTGTTACCCATTATTATTAATTTGTACAAACAAATTGGACCTGATATTCGCTTCCACAAGTGCTAGTTCGTAACATCAAGATCTAGCCTTAACAACAACAAGAAAAACAAGAACAATTACCAAAATGATAAGAATTACAGTTACATGGCCGGCAATAAAAGCAAGAAAACCGCTTCCTCCAAGTAGAGTTTGAAGTTGCTATAACATCCAATTGTTGTGAATGTTGTGGATCTAAAGGACCACTCTTTTCAGCGTCCGTCAAGCTGCAATGATTCAAGAGAAAATGTATTAGATTGCTTCAATTTGTAAAGCTTACACCTTGTCTAAGTATTTATCCATTAACATAGCATCTGGCAAACTGTTAGACATCAATTTTTTTTTGGGCAATTCATACTCAAAGAAAGCCTTTGAAACATACATCTGCAGAAGGCTATTTGTATCTAAGCGCTTGCAGTAGCAAAAAGATAACAATATGGGCACATATTATTGCCTCTAATTCATAAACAGTGCAGGGTCAAATATGTGAACAGAGCACATTTATTGAATATAGAAGAGCTAAACCCTGCAAGACATATATAAACTTACATTGGGAATGCAAAAGAGTCTGTGCTTGTTGCGCTTCCTTCAGAATGGCAAGACATGCTAGAAGATTTTAAATTTGATGTTGATGGTGGCAGCATATTCTTTTGTGCATTCACATATTCTGTATTTACATTAGGTGCATCCTTAATACTTCCACTGGTTCCGTCTTTTATATTTACAATTGGACCAGTCTTTATATTCAAATCTATAATGTCTTCGGCTGCAGATTCCTTCCCTTTTTCAAGACTCTTCGTCTCAGTTTGTGTCTCTTGTACTGGTTGTGGCGAGCTAAGTATATATAACTCGTCTGATTTGGTTAAATCCCCAGTCTTTCCCACATCACCAAACATGAACATATGATCTGTTGAAAAACTAGTATTACCTACATCTACATGAATGCTAAACAAAGACTCGTTAGAACAAAGACTCCATTCCATTGGTGTTGTAGTACTACTACACTCAAATACAGAAGATGGTATCCTGGCAGGATCATATCCTCTCGACCTATCCATTGTTTGCATTGGAGGGGAAAAAGTTAATGATATATCAGCTTCCATCTGTCCACGAACGACATCAGGAACTTGAAATGTTAATGAAGAACTCGACAAGCAGTTGTTACTTGTTTCTGATTTGGGAGAGCTAGTTTTAGGAGTACTGCTTTTCACATCTTCTGATACAGAGAGAGAGTCCTTGTCATGTGCCGGGAGGGAAGTAATAGGCGTTGCAGGTTTGGTGTCTTCATTTGCATGCTTTGCAGATTTGCTATCTTCATTTGCAGATATTGTAGATTTGGCATCTTCATTTACATCTACTTTCAACATATCTACTGATGAATTTGATGGCGGGGTAAATAAATCAGCTTCATCATCAGAAGGCACCGCCCGTATTTTTGGGTAATCATGAATATAGCTCCCATCAAAGACCTCAGGATAGTAACTACTATTGTCCATTGAAACTAAAGGGTTTGTTGAGTATTCATTGCTACTGCTTGCATAGTTGGCTTCAAAAAGTCTGCTTGTACTCTCATTAATCAAATATGTATTTTCACTCTCACCAGAAACCCTCAAAGGACTTTCTGAATGCTTATCGTTGCCCCCAATGAGACCAGTTTTTGAAGGCTCAATGCTTTTAGGTCCATGTTCATTTTCCATAACTGAAGCATGACACCCACAAAACTAAGTTTGATTTTATTATATGATCTCTATAAAAGGGACAGTATTTGCAACTTAATTGTTTCACAAAAAGATGACATTTGAAAATACTACAATTAATACAGCTCTCTGTACAAGAGTTTTAAAATCTAAATGGAATATAACAATCAAGCTATGACTCAATGGCACGAAACCTATTTGAACATGTAGAAGGTTTAAGGTTGAGTTTCAATAATGTTATTATTTAAAAAAGAGTCTAAATAGAAAATATCTTATAAAAAAGTCTAAACCCAGAAACACCAAATGACATGACAAAAATATTTGCATCCCCTGGTTGAAGTATTGGAATTCTTTTCTCCAAATCACAAGAAATTGTATAAGTTCTCAGAATTTAAACCCCACAAGAGCATTCAATTTGATATGAATATCAAATCGTTTAAATTAATTTAATATGAACAACACAAAATACAAGATGTAAACCAAAGGATTAAAAGACAGGAACTCAACTAAATCATGAAATCAAAATCTCTTTCTGTACCAGATCGATATGATCCTGAGCGCCTGGCTGCTGATCCAGCACACCGGAAGCGGAACCAGCGATCAGCAGCTCCTTATACCTCAACTCAATCTACAAAATTATCCCCACACAATTTAGAATTTAGAGTCAGAATGATGAAAAACCAATTAACAAAAAAAAAACATAAAACACATAACAAAATACTTGAAATATTTGTGGGGAATGACTGGAAATTAGGAAGGAAAAAAATGGGGGAGGAACAAAGAAATTCCAAATAGGAAAGTTGGGGTTTTTTGTGGGGAGAAATCTGTTGACAGAAGGCATTGCGGTAGTTTCGACGCTATTTTGAGGTTTGCTCAATAACGGCTGTGTTTCGCGCCATATTCAAAACGTTCAACCAACTTCTTATATTTCAAACGTTGTCGTGTCTCTGGTGTCTTGATGCCACCTGTAATCTTGTTTGTACACATGTCATAACATGAGTGAAGTTTCTGACAGCTAAGGAAACCACTAAAATATAAAATTATAAAATAGTATATTTTATTATTAAGAAAACTTATACACGTTGACTCTCATTTTTATTTAAATTAAATATTATTTAAATTCATTTAATATTAAATCTTAATTAATTTAATTCTGTTTAATATTAATATGTGTTATTGTTATTATTAAAAATCTTAAAATTATTATTTTAATAATTTCTCAAATATTAATTTAAAAATTAACTAGATAAAAAATATCAACATCGTTATTATTAAATATCTTAAAATTATCAGCATGTCTATAAATATATCTTAAAATTATCAGCATGTCTGTAAATTTTTCCTTGAGGAAAAGAATTTACTCCTTTAATTTTTCTTTTTAATTATACAATTTATACACGTCTAAATTGAATTGAATTTTTTATTTTTGTGTGTTAAAATCAAACTTTATAATTATTATACTACACATAAAAGATAACTCTTAAAATTTATGAAATTACATAACTTTTTTATATTAAATTTAAATATTTTTAATAAAAAATTCAACATAAATACTATTTGTATCGCACTTAGTTCAACGAGAAGTACAAGACATTTCAAAATATCCACGTGAGTGATCCAGAGGTAAGAATAACTCTTAAGAACCTAAGATATTTAAGGATTAGGTCTTGAATTCGAGAACTGAAGATAACGAAACACACACGTGTCAGGAAGGGACCGCCTTATCTAGTATATAAAATAACTTGAACATCAACACATTATCACTGGATTCTATGTAGATATGTCGAGATGTCTTGTACCTTTCGTTAGACTAAACGTGGTACAAACATCAAAAGACACTATTTTTACTGAAGATATCTACGTAGTGATTCCTAGACGTTGATTCTTGATCAACTTAAGCACGCATTTTTTTAATTTTTTTCAACTTCAAATTTGTTACTTATTTTTATATTCATATCTTCTTGAAAGTTGTTAATAGGTTCAAACAAATACAACAAAATTTTATTTAGATTTAAACTTTAATTATTTAACATCATTTATTATTATTGAGTTATTATTATTATACTCTAAGATAATAATTTCATATATATATTCTTGTTTTATCTTTCCTGGTACGTGCAAATTAAAAATGATCAAAGTTACTCTCCAAATAGAACTTCCCTGTTAGGAATAAAATGGCAATTTACGGGTATGATTAAAAGGGAAAATTAAATATTTTTAGGGAGAGTATACGGTATCTAAATTTTAATTATTTTTAAATCTTTTAATTTAATATTTAAAATTTTACTTATAAATTTTAAATTTATTATTAAAATATATATTTATAAATTAAAAATTATTATGTATAGTTAAATACAAAATCTTATATTTTAAAATTTTAATAACTTATATATAAATTTAATTAAAGTTTATCACAAGTTTTCTCCCACTCTTCTTCTTCTTCAACGAACCTCGAACATCACTGGCCCTTCTAGATCACTTTCACCGTAGACATGATCGGTTCTTTTTAGCATCAAGATTTCAACTATTAAAATCGGTTAAAAATAGATTTTAAATTTTAAATTTTTAATTTTTTTACAAAATTTACTCATTTTTTATTATATTCAAATTAAAACCTATATTCGATCATTACATAATAGTAGAAAAAAAACCAAAATCTATTTAACAAATATTTTAAATAATACAAATAATTAAAAATTAAATATTAATTAATAGGAGAAAAATTACCATAACGTTGTCATATGTTATTTAAGATCATTATATTCTTCTCCTTATGTTATAATACAAAACCTACATATATAATACAAAAAATTATACACATAATAACATAAAAAATATGAATAGTAAGTGCGTATGATTAATATAAATACTTATAAGAATAAATGAACTGACAAAATAAAAGAAATGGTATTTTGTAAGTAAGAAATGAGTATAGATTTTTTGAGTATTATGTTAAAAAAATAGGAGATTTAAAAGATAAGTTAGAGAGAAAGAAAACTCACTAACCAACGCTAGAATTGGTGATCGTAGGTGATCGAAAAATAAAAAAGAGTGGAAAAGAAATGGAGGAGATTTAAGGTTTTTGAGAGTTATGTAGTACTTGAAATAGTTTCTGTTTCGAAAAGTAAGAAGAGAAAAGAAAATATACACGCGTATAGCGTCGGTTCTATGTGTCAACCGACGTTATCCACGTAATTCGTAGCATCGATTGATGTTTCGAGCTGACGTTACATGTGGACGTAGCGTCAGTTGACACAATACGTAGAACCGACGCTATGGTACAATCGATTCTACATTGAACTGATTTTAAATTTATTATAAATCTATTTTTTTATAACGGTATAAAACAGAGAAGACTCTGATTTGATTTTCTGATCAAACTTTTGTATCATATTTCTCTGATTGTAAATAATTTCATTGTTAATTTATTAAACATCTCTCTTTTTTTTAACCCTAGTCGTTAGAATTGTTGGTCTATGTTTTCAGTGTTTTATTGGCAAATTAATTGCTTGTTTTTCACTATTCTCACTGCTTATTTATGTAATTAGTTAACATCACATTTTAATTTCTTTAATTATATAAATTAAATAATTAATTAATTTTTAAAATAAATATATTAATTATTTTACTATCTGTTAGAGATAGAGTTAGGAACGAAATTTTAAAACGTCAATTAATTAAATAAAAAATTGTGATTAAATTATCTTAATTATTTACGATGTTTTCAAAAAAGTTTATAAAGTTTAATTCTCTAATTTTTAATCTAATAATATAATTATAATTTTATTAGGTAAAAATAATCTCAAAATCAATTGTTTAACTAAAATATTTTTTTATACATATTTTTACTATTATCATTGAACATTATTTTTTTAATTTATATTTTTTAGCTCTAAATTTAAATTTGTTATTAATTTATTTATAGGATGTATTAATTAATAAATAAAAATTAGATTAAAATATAATTAAACAAAACAAATTACTTTTAAAATTTTTGGGGCAATGAAGTAAATTTGTACTTACTTACTATTATATTTTTTAACATATTAATCATCTTTTTTATAAATTTTGGTTTTTGAAATTTTTTTATTAAAATTTTAAGTTTGATGGAATTAATTTTTTTTTGTTAATCATTAAAGTGTTGAGAAATATAATAATAAAATAATTAAAATATACGTAAATTAACTTATATCTAATTTGTGAAAATAAAATAACTTTAAATATATCATTTTCTATTTTTTTTTCATGTTAATCATAATATATAAATTATTTTTTAAAATATGAAGCAGAAGAGAAAGAGAAATTAATGTTTTATTAATTGTTTTTATTTAAATTAATTATTTTTAAACATTACAACACACATAGTGAGGGACAATTAGGATGTTATAGTTTTTGATAAAAGAGTATAACAATCTTGTAATTTTCAAATAATTTAGATAAATTATGAAACTTTAAAAAATAGCATAAAAGTCTTTCTTCACCGTTGACTATTTTTATGTTAAAATTCAGCATATAACTATCACATGATATAATTTTTTAGGAAAATTTTAGGATTATATAAAAGAAAATTGATACACCTTAATTCCTAATTAAAAAAAATAAAAAAATTGAAACATTAGTTTTGAGGCTAAAAAATAAACATGCTTGAAACATCAATTTTGGTATTGGATACAACAATCTCAATTTACAATTCTAAATTCTATCATAATTTTTAAAGAATTCTAAATATATCACAATCTTAATTTACAATTATAAAATTTAAAAAATATTTCTTAATTACATTGATTAAAAATTGAATTATTTTCAAAAATATCCCTAATTTATAATTAGTGTTACTAAATATGCTAATTCTACTTGCATCTTCCATACACAATTCATACTCAAATTTATTATTAAAAAATTAAATATATAATACAATTGATAAATTTAAGATTATTATTTTAATTTTATAATATAGAATTCAATTGATAAACTATATATTAAATTGAAATCTTTTGAAAACATGCTTGAAAATAAATACTAATCGATTAACTCGAATACCATTAACTTAAGTATCATTAAATTATGTAATCTAATTGAGAATTAAATGTTTCATTTTTTTTTTGCCCTAAAAAATTTGGTCATGTGTTACATATTAATTTTCAGTAAAAAAAATGATAAGTATTGATAAGGGACTTTTGTGTTATTTTTTAAAAGAATTATGTAATGTTTATACTTAAATCTAGATAAAAGTGGTCACCATTCACTGTATAATTGAGACTCTAGCTTAAATTTTTAATATATTTTAAATTAATTGAATTAATAAATAAATATTGTATGTTATACATTTATCTTTTTAACAATAAATTTAAGTATAAATTTATGTAACAAAGATAAAACTATATTTTATAAGTTATATTTTAGCAAGTTGGTTACAAACTTGAAGTATTGTAGATAATTATTGAATTTTTAAAATATTTTTAAATTTTTTCTTAAATATTAAAATCGTGATGTATTTATGATATAAAAAAAATGTAATCATAAATTAGTAATTATTATAGTTATAATACTTATGTTCACTAATTATTTTTATATATAATACATTAAATTATTTTAAAAAGTAGATATAACAAAGGAAAATGACATATTTTTAAAATACTTTCTTACTTTTAATCTATTTTATTAATTTTTTATTTTAAAAAGTTGATTAATTAATCATATTAAACATTTTCTTGTTAAATGGTGATGAAACGATAAAAAAATAAACAAAATAACTATTGAACTTAAGTGCGATGCTTTAACGGTGGACCTAATTTTATTATTTTTTGAAATTACTCTTACATACACATACGTATGATTTCAACTTACCTATCATATAATTTTTACCTATAACACAATCAATTAAATTACCTAATTATTTTCTTGGTTTAATTGTTCCACTAATCTTAAAATTTCAAATAAATTTATATAATTTAATTTCAAAACTTTAAAAAATTTCATAAACTAAAAAATATAGTTTTAAATTTTTAAAAATTCATACATAAGTTATAACTTGATTATTAAAATATATATTTGTAATCAAAACTTTAAAATTTATGGGTAAAGTTTTAAAAATTTTGAGACTAAATCATATTATTAAAATTTTAAAATTTATGGTTAAAGTTTTAAAAATTAAAATTAAAATTTTAAAATCAATAATATAGTTAAAATATCTTTATCATAAGTGAAAAAAAAATTAATAATTTTTAATATACATTAATGCATTCTGTAATTCACTTGTATTTAACAATTTAATTTTAATTTATCGTTCTTTAAAGTTATTTTGTTTATATTATTAAGACTTTTAATTACATAATTTTTACAAATTACTATAAATTTATGTAATTAAAGTATATAAATTTTAATAATTTATGTGTTATTTATAAAAATTAAATTTAAATAATATATTTTAAATTATCTATAAGTTAATTTTAGCTTGATTTTAATTGATACAACTTATCCAAATACGCTTATCTATACAACTTATACAAGTACTCTTTATCGGGGAAAAAACATTAATAACTATAGGACTTTTTTTAAGTTATATTATTAAATATTATACGAGTCAGGTTTAAATTTACAAAATCATTACAACCGGATCACAATCGAATCCGAGTAAACTTTTTTAGTAAGATTCTTTAGAGACAAAGCGTATTTCACCAGTAACTGGGCATCACCAAGCGTCAGGTTTGATAATTTCAAGCTTCTTACTTTCCATTTTCTTTGAATCCGATTCTCAGATTGCTTAATTGGTATAGTATAAACAATGGGCATTTTTAATCTGGAGTTCTATTCCTCTGGAAATTAAGTTGGGGGTGAAGTGTTGAGAATAATTATAATTTGCATATAAATACTGGCTTATTTTGAGATTTATTTTTAATAATGAGAATTTTTCTCATATAATTCACACAAATCGAGGATAAAATATTTTGAATTCTGGGTTTTTAACTTCCCACTTTAGTTCGGAGAATCGTAACTGTTGGTGATCACTTTTTAGTAATGACGTGTATTTCAAACTAATGAAATTTCAGATTACTGTAATTTAAAAAATAATAATAATCAATAGGAGTGAGAGAGAAAATAATCTAATTGGTATGGAATATATTAAAATATACTTATGATACAATGAATAACATCTCGTTTTAGTTATTATTTGGATTGAAATTTTGTGCTGAAATTTATGGTTTTCCGTAATGTATCTGTAGAAAATTTAGTATGTTTGATTTAATGTGAGTTGAATGACTTTTAAGGGTTACTTTACTATAATGTTCTTTGAAGGATGAAGAAACTAAAGCTATTTTTTTAGTCGTGATGCTCATAAAGTAGCTCTTTCATCCAATGTCAATAATTGGAAGAGGTAGCTTTTCTTTTGTAACTTGTAAGCACAGAAATTTGCCTTCCACTTGCAATTATGTTGTTCTGTGGTGATCGGTTGATTGATCTTCTCATTTTCATTTTCCAACCTTGAGATTCGATTATGGGTAAAGTATATGGATAAAAATCATTGCTGTTTTGACATAAAGTAGAACTATCGGCTTGCTGAAACAATACTATGTTTTGTCTGAGATCATGTTTTTGATAGAGTTAACTTTTGTTGGTGCAGATGTTCCCACTGCTAAGTACTGGACTGATTCCCAAAGAAGGGCTAAGAAAATTCAATGGAAGAATTACAAACTCCTTTTCTTTCTCCTGATATTTCTGAATATGCATCTTTTAATAACTCTAGAAGGTTTCTCTTCAATGGGCAAGGAATTCGTGGGCTTCCCGGTATTCCAGGGCTGAAGAAGAGAGGTCAAGGAAGCCGTTCCTGGATAAAGATTGATCATGATGGTAACTCAGAGACTCTGGCCCTTGACAAGGCTACTATAATGAGACAGTGTTCCTTGCCAGCTAGAGATCTTCGGCTTTTGGACCCCAAATTCATTTACCCTTCGACATTATTAGGTCGGGAAAAGGCTATTGTAGTGAATCTGGAGCAAATAAGGTGTATAATCATGGCTGAAGAGGTCTTATTGATGAAGTCATTGGATAGATGTGTTGTTCAGTATGAGTCAGAATTGTCTATACGCTTTCATAAAAACAGAGATCAATTTGGTAAAGACATTGATTCTACATTATACTGATGTTAGTGGTCTTGACTGCATATAGGGTAGGGGTGGCAGTCCTTTATTGACACAACACGAAAAAACTTTCTGGTTAAAGGTCTTGGTATTCTCTACTATTATAAATTGACAATACACTCAAAAGTTGTGTTATTTTCACATGTTATCGTACACTCAAGCATGATTAATATGCGAACACGGCACTAGAATATGACATGAACATGGTTAACACAGCATGATTGCCACCCTTATTCTAGGGGTTTGCTCCTGTTACTTTTATTGCCCATCATTAGTCTTATTTACCAAGAAAAAGTTCCAGCTGAACATAGGTGCTTTTTTCTAGTTTAATAAAGAATGTGAATTTGATCTAGATGATCTGCCTTTTGAGTTTCGGGCATTGGAGCTAGCTTTGGAACTAACTTGCCTGTCTCTGGATGCTCAGGTGTGCATTTAATCCACTGGCCTATCTTACAAATGATATTTTTTACTATTTTATGAAAAATTGCTTTATTCGCTATAAATTGATGCCATCAATGGTATTAAAAAAATGTTAGATGCCAATTAATTGTAAAAAAGTTGGTTTCCAGTGCAAGGGATTTGTATTTCCAATAGCATTTTGAAAAGGTTTGTAAGAGCTCTCCCTGTTGTGTTATGATCATTCTAAGAACTAGTATGCTATCAGGATCACCATGATGAATCACACTGCTTGTAGCATATTTTCTATGGTTTAGCATGAATGATACTCTTGCCAACTATGCTTTTAGGTTAAAACTCAGACTGCAGTATCGATCTACTGCGAAAAATAGAGGCAAGCATGTTATTCATTTACTATGGATTCTCCTGAGATATTAAGATAAATTTCCCCTCTGCATGTAATAAATGACATTGCATGTTCAAAAATTACAGTTACAACAGCTATCTAGTCCAAATATTCTACCCTTCTTAACAAAACCTATATCCTGCTACTTGTGGTAGGGCCAGTTGGTTTCATGTTATCTTTTCTAACACTAATTCTACATTTTTTTAATATTTTTTGATTATATCTTACATGATAAAAGCTTAAAATTTAACTATATTAATAGGACTACTCTAAGGTGTATTAGGAATATTTGCTTGCATGTTTGCTTTGCCACGTCCAGTGAAATATACATCCAGCCAAAGGTTATTTGCTCGAACAAGATCTTATGTCTGTCATATCTTGTTATGTGCCTATGATTAAATGGTGAATTTTTTAATTGTACGGTGAAAAGGGAACGTGAGATCAATTTCAAATTGTCAAATTAAGCATTAAACTCCATCAACATCAGTACATAACACTAAAGAAAATTTTGGTTGTAATATTACAGGTCAATGATCTGGAAGGGGAGGTATACTCTTTGCTAGATGAACTGGCATCATCTATTAGCACTCTTAACCTAGAGCGTGTGCGTAGACTCAAAGGCCATCTCCTTGCTGTGACCCAGCGGGTTCAGAAGGTAAAAAGTTTCGGTGAAAAATAACTTTGAAAATACGCAATTTTATTTAGTATAAATTTTAATTTGATTTCCAGGTTCATGATGAAATAGAACATCTGATGAATGATGATGGTGACATGGCTGAGATGTACTTGACTGAGAAAAAACAAAGGTTAGAGGGGTATCCTCTAAGTGACCTTTGTTTTCAACCTCATACTGAATCGGATGAAACCAAAGTGGTTTCAAAATCTGCTCCTGTTTCACCAGTGAGGACAATCAGTGGAGTGGCAAAATTACAAAGGGCTTCTAGCAGTATTGTGCCTTCAAGAAGCTTAATGAGTTCATCAAACAGTGCAGACAACATCGATCAACTGGAGATGCTGCTTGAAGCATACTTTATTGTCATTGATAATTCTCTCAGCAAGTTGTTATCGGTATGTGTTGTTTGACATGCTGTGAAATGTATTAAACCTCTTTTTTTAAAAAAAAAAAATCTTTCCAAAATTGTGTCCTTGACATTGACTACTGTATGGTAAGAACTTTTATTACTTTACCCGAAAGATCCGCAAAATGGCATATCTTCTGCTATTTTTTCTCAAGTATTTAGAACTATAACCGCTCTAATACACATAATATACAAAAACTAAGAATCTAACACTCTCTGTCAAAATTCATAAGAACAATAAGCCTTTTAATCCCAAAATGTTAATCCAATTAATCCAATGGGTATCCAATGGATAGAGATGCTCATGTTTTTTATAAACTCTATTATGTATTAATTTTGTGAAACTTTTATTTTCTTTAATATCTCCCCTCAAAGTTAGGGTCATTTGACCCAATTCTTTGTACTTTTAACCTATTTTTATTATGTAAGATATTTTTATTTGAATCACTTGACTTTTTTTTTTTTTGCTAAGCTTATTAGTGTTTTTTCCTTTTCTTTTCTATTGGTAGACCGAAACTCTGATAAGATATCAAAGTTCATAAGTAATGTATTGTATCAATGTGTGATTTTTATTTTCTCTAATACTGTCTGAATTAAAATATTGTCCCTGGCAATGCAGCTCAAAGAATACATTGATGATACCGAAGATATGATCAACATAAAACTGGTATGGAGTTATTGAATACTTCTCAATCTTGTGATGCATTTTCCATACTTATATTTGAAATGCTGAAATATCTGACTTAAGGAATCTAAACTTTTACACAATGCATGGGCAGGGCAATGTTCAGAACCAACTGATAAAATTTGAGTTGCTTCTTACAGCTGCTACCTTTATTGCTACTTTATTTGCATCTGTGACTGCTGTATTTGGAATGAACTTTGAAGCAACTATATTTGATCATTCATCTGCTTTCAGTTCGGTTTTGATTATAACAGGTATTTTTGGTGGGGTCTTGTACTTCTCTTTTCTTATGTATTTTAGGCACAAAAAGATCATTCCTTTGTAAATAATGTACAGGGGAAGGCATTTTAATGCCTAACGAAGATTGAATTCTTGTAACTTCGTTGTTTTGTCACTTTTCCCAACTCCTAAGAGCCCAATATTGTAAGAGGTGGGCCTGCATTAGCTACCTACCTACAGACTCCAGGAGCTAATGTCCGGGAGTTGATCTCCTCCCAGACATCATGCAAACTATGTAGCGTGACATAACGTACTGCACACGTTTCTCTTGGGTTAGAATTGAGATATGTATATGCCATCTTAAATTGTGTTTGTTTGCCTGTTCTACTCTTAAGCTCTCTTTTTTTAATTTTGTTTTTAAACAATGACAATTCACACACCCATATTTGGAACTTGAACTACATATTTTTACTATGTTCAAGTGGACTTTATGTCATTGAGTTACAACTAGGTGGTAAAGGGCATTTCATTTTTGATGAACTCTCACTTAGTCACCTCTACTATAGGGGCGAGGAAATGAGTTGTTTCCTTTTCCATACCAAATTATGCCACGAGATGTTTCCTTTTACCAAAATCTCTTTGCAAAGATATTAGATCCTAGATTTTGATGGTTGGGTACTGATAGCCAAAACAAAATGATTTGTAAAAATATCAACAGCAATATGTTTTTAAAACGGCTTATACAAACAGCTTATAACTAAGTAATTTTTTTTTATATTTGTAATTAATATATTGTTAACATAAAATGTAGTTAACTATAAATTAATTAGTAATTTTTTTTTGTCACGATGATAGATTAATTACATTTTATAGATTAATTACATTTTATGTCTATAAATTACGAACGTTTAATTTATTGTAATTATATTTACAACATATGATAATAATAAAAATATGTTCAATTTTAAACATAATAAGCTATTTTAAAACAAGATTAAGCTTGATTAGTGAGAAATCTTCGTTATGTCAAAGGTATTACGAAATAGTAACATTTATGCGATAGTGCTTCCAAAGATGAGCTATACTGATATTGTTTACTTTCCAAGAGTTCTAAAACCATAATTAATGACTTCTTCTGAGGTCTCGGCATTTATTACATGTCAATGACCTGCTACCTACCACGTGAAATAGCACCATTCATACTTCAATGTTTTTGTTGTTAATTCATTGATTTTTTCTTTATTTTTTAAATGACTTTGACTAACGTTAATCAACTACATAATTATATATGCCAAATAAGTTACTTCAAAAAACTGTAATATAATAAATATATTAAATGTTTATTTTGTAAATATTATCTTAGTATTTTTATTATTATATAAAATTATTATTAATAAATTATGTTATAATAATAATAATTTAAATGATGATGATATTATTAAAACAAATATTCACTTTTACTTTTACACCATTAATCGGTACTATTTGTTTAACTAGCTACAACGAACTTTGTGGCCCGAAGGTATATGAAACTCATTTAAAAGTAATTTATATTGAATTTAGATGGGCACTGAAATAAAGTAATTATCTGGTTCAACTTAACGCTGAGAACTTTAATATTTCGTGTACGTGCGAGTTAAAACGTACTCAACATTATATAAATCAGATGCATACCTTGAAGGGGAAGAAATGATGAGGCAAAAATACGAGATAATTAAATGAAGAATAAGAAATGAAAAATGAGATTTGTATTTTATACCGTAAGTTATGGTAAATGTTGAGATTCAATATTTTACAAAAATAGAAAAAAACAATTAAGATAATTGATTGAATACGTGAATACTCGTAAAGGATTCATCTATTTATAAAATATTTATATACACATGTATCTGTTATATAACGTAAACACATATCTATATATCATAGGAACATTGTTGACCTAAAATACAAGACATCAAAAATCTAAATTGAGTTTAACTCGTACTGTTCTTGAGATCGTGTTGTGATTAAGCTCGGGCTTCTATTTAGCTCGAGTTGTCATTGAAATCTAGTCGTTATTGAGCTTGGATTGTCTCATGGATAGAACATGGGTGTTTTATCTTCCATCTCAAACCGATAATTTGGTTTGAGTGGTTTGCAAGGATTATGTTTCGGGTCGGTCTGTATTATCTAAATAGTAAATTTTTATAATTATATATTTTATTTTAATAAATATAAATATAAATATAAAAATTAATTTTTATTTTTTTTAATAGATTTGTTACATTTAAATTTAAAATTAATTATAGGTAATGTATTATATATCTTATATTTTATTTTTAATTATGTTTTTATTTTATTAAAACATTAATAATTTTTATTTTATAAAAATTATTTAAACTATTTATTTAAATTTTAAAAATTTGAAATCTTATAATTACTCTATAATTTTTTTTATTGTTTCAAATTAATTTCTTAACAAAGTTTTACCAATATTATTTAGGATCATGTATTTGTCGTTAGATATATTTTATTTTTTTCTCTCTAACATAAATTTTGTTTATTATTTATTTGCTTGAAATTTTCTTTTACTGTTATAAAATATTTATTATTGTTTTAAATTTTTTTATAGTTATTCCTGTATAATAAAAATAAAAATAAATTATTAAAAAATTAAAAAAATAATATTAAAAATATATCTTTATTCCTTATTTGAAATCCTCGTTCTTCATACAAAATCTCAATATATCAACGTAATAATTCTAAGTAAGAGTAAAAAGTAAATTTTAAATCAAAGACAAATAATAAAAAAGAGGTGCCTAACCCCTCACATCTCAGTTAACAACCCTAAAAAATAATTTGTAATTTCTTGTACTCCTCGTGGTTTGGATGATAAGTTTAGAAATGTCCTCACCATTTCCCGGATAAAGCACACTTTTAGACGCAGTACTTTGGAGAAGATTAGAACAATGTTTCTTTCATTCAATTGCAAAGAAGAAGAAAAACACAACCCTTTTAAGCAAGTATAAAAGTAATACACTCGTTTATCTACCTTTTTTGAGAAAAAGAAAAGAAAATTGACTAAAAACGCATATTTTTTAAAGGAAATTTATGAGGTTTTGCTTCTTTTTTTTTTTTTGCTTTCCCATCCCATCACCAAGGCTATCTTCCTTCAAAGTAAAACAACTTTTTTCTTATAATTATAAAACAAGTTAGCTTTCTTATAATTATAAAAACAAGGTATAAATTAGTTTTTAAAATATTCTCCTTTAGTCTCTCCGTTAACTTTAAGTTTTTAAAATTATAAAATTAAAATATTTTAATTAAAAATAACAAAAATAAAACACTTATAACATAAAAACTATAAGAAAAGACGAAACTAATACATCAAATTATGAATTACTTTATTGTTATGTCATAGAATCCACCTACAATTACAATGATGATTGAGAAACAATGGAGCAACAATTGTGAAAATCATATTAGGTCAATAACTTCTATGTTAATAATCTTTTTATTATTCCCTTCTAAATATAAGACATAATGCTTATATTTAATGGATATTAGATAGTAGCAAAGAAAATCAATACCTCAACAAACTCTACCGGATAATCAATTAGGAAATTTATTCAATCGTATTATAATCACCAATAATGATTAAACATACTGAAATCAAAATTGGATAATCTATGATACTACCTAATATCAAAATTAAATTTATATGAGGTGTAATTAATGAATAATAGTAAAGTTTTCTGTGTCCATCAGAGTGGAGAAAAGTAAATCCTTTAAAAGTAACTACTTAAATTTATTAATCCAGATCATAAGATGATCACTAATGATATTATTTGCAGATGAAATGTAACCTTTAAACAAAATCTTGTTTCATAACCACTATATTTTTCAAACATAACAACAATAATAAGAGTGAAAATTAGGAAGAAATATTAACGATAATGATTAACTTTGGTGGTTTCAAAATGATACAAATATAAGAATATTAAATTTGTCTAAAATAATTCAGTTAAATTCTATCTCTCAAGCTTCTACGAGAATATTACATATAATAAATAGGTGTTCTTCATTTCGATTTTCATTTAACATAAAGGACCAACTAATCTTTTTCATTTAACATAAAGGACCAACTAAACTCTCAAGATGAAGAAATCGAGTCAATCATTTCTTTATAACTATTGCGCATTAAAACAATTTTTAAATAAAAAATTTATGTCGTTAATGAATCTTATCTTTTCAAAGTAATTGTCAAAAATCTCATTGATTAGGCAGATTTTTCTTTACAATAATAATCTCATAAGCATCTTTGATATAAATATACTACTTAATAGTACCAATTCATTCAATACAATCTATGTAGATTAAAGAAAGTCGTTGAAGCTAACAAATCAAATAAGAAATGTTTAAGCTAAAATTCTAAATCAACATTAGAATATTTCAATTAAAATTAATAACCAACACACAAATCTACGGTCGAATCAATCAATAGATTATTTAGGGGATTTTGTCTATAATAGCCATATCCCACACAATAGTTTAAAAATAGGCATAAGTGATTTTCTTTTAAAAAATAGGCAAGATCTTAACTTAAACTTGAAAGCAAAATTTTTAATCAATTTTATTTAAAAAATATATATATTAGTTCCATTTTTTAAAACATAATTATTATAAACATAAAAAAATATTAACATCTTATAAAATTATAATTAATTTTAAATACATAATTTTTTTATGTATCATATATTAAAAATAATTTATTTTACAATAAAATAAATATAAATTTATATATATATTGAAAATGATATGCTAAATATTTTGATAATTCATAAATAATATAATACATTATTATTATTATTATTAAATATAATTATAATTATATTTAATAAATAATTATAATTATGATATAAAAATAATATTCATAAAAATAATTAAATTATTAAAAAAGAATTTGAAGCCTCTATATCCAATTTTTTACAAGATACAATACAAATATAGAACATTAAATCACAAATTTTGTGCGAAAATATTATATAATATAATATTATTATAATTATTTTTATTATTAATATAATAAAATATATAAATTATATTGAATTAATTATATTTTAATACTTAAATATAATAATTGTTAATAAATATTTGTTATCTTAATAATAATTAAAATTATAATAATATTAGAGATATTTTATAATGTAATATATTTTTTATTTTTTTTAATCTTAAATAATTTATTTTTTTAAAATGTCAATAATTTTTCATATAAAATATTGTAACTATTTAGTAAAGTTTTTAATAATTTAAAATTTTATAATTTATTATTATTATTATTTTTAATTATTTTATAATAATATTTTGATAATTTATTTGTTATAAAAAAAATATATATTTTATTATATAAATATAAATTATTTTATTATTTATTAAAAGTTAATAAATAATTATATTTTAAGAGAATGAGTTACTTGAAATTAAGGAAAGACAAAAAAAAAAGACAAAAATATTTTTTTATTATAAGGATAAGGCTGTTGGAACTAGTGGAATGAGAGTTAGAATAAGATAAAAAAAAATGATCGGATAATGGTTAATGGGTTATGATTTACCTTTTTTAAAATAAAATCTAATATAAACCTTTTTTAAAGTATTGAAAGTATTATGCCCATTATAGACAAAATCCCATTATATAGACTTAATTGAAGAAGATTAGTTAATGTTTGATTTAAAATATCATATATACAGGAGTCTTTTCAAATATTAATGTCTAAATCAGTATATATATATTTTTTAAATGCTATCCTTAAAGAACATTTGAAGAAAAAATGAATGAATCATAAGATTTCATTAAGATATTAAGAAAAAATAAATATCGTAAATATTTATCAAAGTAGATTTTAACCTATAATTTATGAAGTTGTTTAAAAATATCTCATGCAGTTTTTGCTAATATCCTTCTATTAAAATGCTTCACTTGTCTGATATCAAGAACACCAGAATCTTTTGGTGAACAAATTTTGTCCTGAGAAACAAGGGATAAAAAATATTGTTAATTAATATTTTCAATCTATCAAAATTTTCTTATAATACTATCAATAACAAATACCATAAGTTAATTGAAATGTACTTATAAAATAGATGAAAATATTTTAGAGAATCTATTTAACAAGAAAAACTATCTAGACGAGTCTTTAATTTTTGTAAAAGAACTTAAAACTTTTGTTTTTTTTTAATGCCAATGATAAGAGAACGTCAAAAGTAAAGGATTGGTGACGAGTTTTCAGAAATGTATAGAATATCACATAATTGTTGTTTTAAAAGAATAGCTATATTTTTAAAGAAAAATATATTTGATTTTTGAAAATTGAGGGATTGAACTAAAGATAATAATTATTCAAAATTTGTTTGAAATTTATACCTTTAAATAAATTAACTCCCAAAAATAAAATAATATAGTAGGCATATATACTAGTAAAAAATACAATGTTTTTTAAGGAAGTAAAAAGAGACAATTAGTTACCAATTTTTTTTTAAAATATCTTATTATATTTAATATTCTTTTCCATCACGTGTTGCTTTTATTTAATAGGTAAATTTTGTTTGAAATTATCAAAGAAGAGTTGTTCTTCGTTACTAAAGAAGAAGTAAAAGAGAGAGAGCGAGAGATTTGCTCTGGATTTAGTTTAATTTGATTATATTTAATGTTTATTAAGTAGAGATAAAATATTTGAGCAACAACCACTTTACGTAAGCTATGGCGCCCTTTTTAAAAATAAGACCAGTGTCTCAACCAAGTCAAAGTCTAATGTCTTCTTCTGATTCTGAGTACCTGACATTAAAAGTGTACCGCATGGGATGGCTCAGAATGACAGAAGCATTTATGTTTATAATAAATGCAACCGGAAATATTAAAAAAAACTCCTAGATTATCACACTCTCTCTCCCTCCCTTCCTCCCATTCTTTGTAAATGTCTCCACCATCTTCAAAGGCCCGACCAACAACAATGCAAATGATTAATCTTTTTCCAAGCTTTAAACGGGTAAGTACGTTCGTCCTCTAAAACCCATTACGCTTCTTTTGTCTAGCAACTTTCAAGTTGGTTCTTTTGCTCTTAAGTTCAAAAAAGTATGAAGCTTTTCAAGCAAAATTCCTTGCTATTTCTATGTTTTCCTTTCTTTGTATTGACATCAAATGCTCTGAACTCTGATGGGTTAGCTTTGTTATCACTTTTAAATCGCTGGAAATCTCTGCCTTCTTCTATAAGCTCTAGTTGGAATCGTTCTGATTCATTTCCTTGTTCATGGGTAGGAATTAAATGTGATAGTACTGCCCACAATGTAATTTCCTTAAATCTCTCTAGTTATGGAGTTTTTGGTCAATTGGGTTCTGAAATTGGCCACTTGAGTAGGCTAAAGACTCTTGATTTGAGTGATAATAGTTTCTCTGGCCCTATACCCTCAGAGCTAGGTAATTGTAGTCTTCTTGAAAGTCTAAACCTATCTAGAAACAAATTCACTGGGAAGATACCTGAAAGCCTAAAGAACTTGAGAAACTTGTACTATCTTGGCATGTTTGATAATTCTCTATCTGGAGATATACCCGAGTCTTTGTTTTTTATTCCAAGCTTAGAATATGTGTATCTTAACCAAAATGCCCTCACTGGTATAATTCCTTCAAGTATTGGGAAAATGAGCAAGGTTTTGTTTATATACCTTTTTAGTAACAAATTATCTGGGGTGATTCCTTCATCAATTGGAAAATGTAGTAAATTGGAGGAGCTTGATTTGAGCCAGAACCAATTGAAAGGGGTTATACCCAAGAGCTTGAGCAATCTGAAAAGTATTAAATATTTATTTTTGGCAGATAATGGTCTTGTGGGTAGTATTCCTTTTGAATTGGGTAACTTAGAGAATCTGTACTCTTTGGATTTGTCACGTAACAGTTTTAATGGTGGCCTTCCCCCAAGTTTGGGCAACTCTAGTAGTTTAGCAGAACTTATTGTTGTGTCAAGTAACTTGTCCGGGAATATCCCATCATCCTTTGGCCAGCTAGATAAGCTTCAAATTCTTCGCCTTCCGGAGAACAATTTGTCTGGGACAATACCTACTGAACTTGGGAACTGCAAATCCTTGAAAGAAATGCAATTGTATACCAATTCACTTGAAGGAGAAATTCCAAGTGAGCTGGGGATGTTAACTGAATTGCAGGACCTTGAATTGTTTGAAAACCATTTAACGGGCGAAATTCCACTTAGTATATGGAAGATTCCAAATCTGAAAATTCTTTCTGTATATAACAACAGTCTTTCTGGAGAGCTACCTTTGCAGATGACTGAATTGAAGCAACTCAGAAACATATCACTATTTAACAACCATTTCTCCGGAGTGATACCTAAAAGCTTGGGGATCAATAGCAGCCTAGAGGTGTTAGATTTTACAAATAACAAGTTCAGTGGTCAAATCCCACCGTATTTGTGCTTTGGTAAGAAATTAAGAGTATTGAATATGGGGCTTAATCAATTTGAAGGTAGCATACCTTCTGAAGTAGGAAGCTGTTCAACTCTATGGAGGCTTATTCTTAAAAAAAACAGGTTCAGTGGGGTTCTTCCAGAGTTCACAAAGAACCCTAACCTATCATACATGGAGATTAGTGGAAACAACATTGAAGGAGAAATTCCATCAAGCTTGGTTAACTTAAGCAATATCACTTACATTAATTTGTCCATGAATAACTTTACAGGACCAATTCCTCAGGAGTTAGGGAAACTTGTCGAACTTCATAGTTTGAAGCTTTCGTACAACAATCTCGTAGGTTCTCTGCCGTCTCATCTATCGAGTTGTACTAAGCTAGATGTTTTTGATGTTGGATTCAATTCACTCAATGGTTCTATTCCACTGAGTTTAAGGAGTTGGAATGGTTTATCAACATTCATTTTGAGTGAAAACCATTTCACTGGGGGTATCCCACCATTCCTCTGGGAGCTTGGAAAGCTCTCGGTGCTGCAAATTGGTGGAAATCCTTTTGGGGGAGAGATTCCTCCATCACTTGGGTCATTGCAAAATCCAATTATAATTTTCAATCTCAGCAATAACAGGTTGACTGGTTCTCTTCCCGCTGATTTAGGGATGATGAAGCTGGAGAGACTTTTTATATCTCATAACAATTTGAGTGGAGGTTTGAAAGCTCTGGATGACATTCCTTCGCTAACTGAGCTAAACATTTCATTCAATAACTTCTCTGGACCAGTACCAGGAACGTTGACAAATTTGCTGTACTCATCGCCATCATCATTTCTGGGCAATCCAGGTCTATGTGTTAATTGTGTTTCATCTAGTGACATAACTTGCAATGGTAGCAACATTTTACAGCCTTGTGACTATGACTCAAGTAAGAGGAAAACTGTTACCAAAGTGCAAATAGCAATGATTGTTGTTGGATCATCGATATTTATTGTTCTTTTGCTTGTTGGACTGGTTTATCTGTTTCTTGCATGCAGCCGGAAGAAACAGCCAATTGAAATATCTGAGACAGAGGGGCCAATTCCTTTACTCAACAAAGTGATGGAGGCTACAGAAAACCTAAATGATAGGTATGTTATTGGCAAAGGAGGCCATGGAACGGTTTACAGAGCCTCATTGAGTGAAGACAAAGTCCTTGCTGTAAAGAAAGTTGTGTATGCAGGAAATAAAGGAGGAAGTCTAAGTATGGTGAGAGAAATCCAAACAGTAGGGAAGATCAGGCACAGGAATCTGATTAAATTGGAGGAGTTTTGGTTACGGAAAGACTATGGTTTAATTCTATACAGATACATGGAAAATGGAAGTCTTCATGATGTTCTACATGAAACAAATCCCCGACAAACTCTAGAGTGGCATGACCGGTATAATATAGCTATTGGAATTGCACATGGATTGGCATATCTCCATTTTGACTGTGATCCTGCTATCGTGCATAGAGATATCAAACCGAAGAACATATTGTTGGATTCGGATATGGAACCCCATATAGCTGATTTCGGCATAGCCAAACTTTTAGATCAGTCTTCTAACTCAACGACATCAATCTCAGTCAGTGGTACAATTGGTTACATTGCACCAGGTAAGCTTTCTTAATTTTCTCATTTATTGGTTAGCAATATTTTTTGCTTGCATCCATTTAATAAATTTGTTATTTAGCAAGGTTTTACATAACAATATGTAAGCACCTCTTTTAAAAATTGTTGAACTAGCTGGTTTTTTGACATTTATGAAGAACCGGTATGCAATATAACATACTAGTAGGCCTACTGGTATGCAATATAACTACTTGTAGGCCTATCCATTCCACAACTTTTTTAGTTTGGAAAAAAAGACACAAATCAATTTATAACCAACCCAAGCTAAAGTCACAAACTCGTTTGTCGAGTAGTTTTTAAAAAGTTTTGCCATTCTTGATGGCATTGTTTTCGCTTGTATACATTGAATAAAAGAACTTTTTCTCCCTGGCGTCTTACAGAGAATGCATTTACAACAACTAGGAGCAAAGAGTCTGATGTTTATAGTTATGGGGTTGTGTTGCTTGAGCTTCTAACCCGAAAAAAGGCTTTGGATCCATCATTTACGGAGGATACTGATATCGTGGGATGGGTTAGGTCGATATGGTGTAACACGGAAGAAATAGAAATAATTGTTGACTCAGGCTTTGTGCAGGAAATGTTGGATTCAAATATTAGGGAACAGGTTGAAAATGTGCTTCACTTGGCTTTGAGATGTACTGAAAAGGAACCCACAAGAAGACCCACGATGCGAGACGTTGTCAAACAACTCATGAGTACTAATCCCTGCCGGCAACAAAGCAAGAAAAGCTATGTGTAGTAGTTGTGTACCCTTGTATTATATCGTAACCGTGTAAGTTCATGCAATTTTGAAAAGGAAAAAACTCTTCATCTCTCTGTGTAGTAGTAGTGTTTGGCAACATAACGGACCCTAAAATAGATATATATGATCTTTAAAAGTTTAGAACTCAAATTTGGAATTAACCCACAATTTCCTTTGAATCATTAAAAACTTTTGTAAATCTCACTACTGCTTACATAATGAGTTTGCATATAAAACTATAGGGGCAAACCGACGATAGAAAGCCAAGTACAAAATGTAGTCAAAAAGCAAAACAAGAACAAAATTTAATCAAAAAGAAACAAATTATTGGCATAGATAGTGAGGTTCTCTGGAAGACTATGGGGGCAGACCATATAAAGCCAATGAGAGCAAAACAGGGTCGAAAACAGATTTACGCTAGAAGGAGGGCTTGAACCTCCGACCTTGTGGTTAACAGCCACACGCTCTAACCAACTGAGCTATTCCAGCTAATTGGTTGTGCACCTCTTAAGTTATTTATTGTACGAATCTGCTGCCAAGATGTGCCTTTGAAGACCTTGGCGATGGTGGTATAAGACGGTGAGCGTTTGGCTTCATTGAATGGGTCGAACAAAGCTGTGAAAATTGCGAGACTGTTCTCATAAAATGTGGAGAAAATCATTTTCTTTGCTTCCAAACAGACACTTTTCTTCCACTGCTGAAATCCCAACCCTCTATTCCTTCCTCCAACCTTCCATATTTGCCCTCAAAAGAAATCTCCCATCACCCTCTTCGCAAACCTCCGATACCCTCCCTGCCCAAATTCCCAAAACTCTAACATCAGACCTCGTAGCCTCTTTGGAGACTACCCTGCACAAGTCCCTCTTGACCCACAACACAGATGAGGCATGGAAATCCTTTAAGACCCTTACTGGAAGTTCTGCCTTCCCAAGTAAGTCTCTCACCAATTCTCTCATCACCCATTTGTCCTCTCTCAATGATGTTCATAATCTCAAGCGGGCTTTTGCTTCTTCGGTTTATCTTATGGAGAAAAACCCAGGATTGTTGGAATTTGAAACTGTTCGAACCCTCTTAGATTCCATGAAATCTGCAAACACTGCTGCCCCTACTTTTGCTTTGATCAAATGTATGTTCAAGAATAGATATTTTATGCCTTGTAGTTTATGGGGTAATATCCTTGTTGAAATCAGTAGAAAAAATGGTAACTTTGTAACCTTCTTAAGAGTTTTTGAAGAGAATTGTAGGATTGCTTTAGATGAGAAGTTGGATTTTATGAAGCCTGATTTAGCTGCTTGTAATGCAGCATTAGAGGGGTCTTGTCGTGAGCTAGAATCAGTGAGTGATGCTGAGAAGGTTGTTGAAACCATGTCAGTTTTGGGGGTCCGACCCAATGAATCTACTTTTGGATTTCTTGCTTATTTGTATGCATTGAAGGGCCTCAAGGGAAAGATAACTGAGTTGCAGGGTTTAATGGCAAGGTTTGGTATTTTGGAGAAAAAGATATTTCTGAGTAATTTAGTTAGTGGATATGTAAATGCAGGCAATTTAGACTCTGTTTTGGCGACTATTTTGTGTAGTCTGAAGGAAGGAGGAGGAGATTACTTGAATTTAGATGAAACAACATACTATAAAGTTGCCCAAGGATTTCTTAAAAATGGAAGTATCAAAGCTTTAGCTTCTTTGATTAGTGAAGCCCAGAAACTAGAGCCTTCGTCTGATGTAGTTGATAAATCAGTTGGTTATGGTATTATTAATGCATGCGTTCATAATGGATTAACAGATAAAGCACACAGCATCCTTGATGAAATGAATGCTCAAGAAGGTTTTTTGGGGCTCGGTGTCTATTTGCCAATTCTGAAGGCTTATTGCAAAGAACATCGAACTGCTGAAGCCACTCAATTGATCATAGATATTACCAATTCTGGGCTTCGGTTGGATGGCGGAACATATGATGCTCTAATAGAAGCATCTATGTCCAGCCAAGATTTTCAATCTGCTCTTTCTTTGTTTAGGAACATGAGGGAGGCAAGAGTGTCTGACTTGAAAGGAAGTTACCTGACAATAATGACAGGCTTTACGGAGAATCATAGACCGGAGCTAATGGCAGCGTTCTTAGACGAAGTGGCTGAGGACCCTCGTATCAAAGTGGGTACGCATGACTGGAATTCAATTATTCATGCCTTTTGTAAAGCTGGGAGACTGGATGATGCTAGGAGGACCCTTAGAAGGATGACATTTCTGCATTTTAAACCAAACGACCAGACATATTTATCTCTAATTGGTGGTAATGTGTCTGCAGAGAAATATTTCAGCGTCTTGATGCTATGGAATGAGGTGAAGCGAAATATTTCAACTGATGGAGAAAAGGGAGTTAAATTTGATCACAGCTTGGTTGATGCATTCCTTTATGCTCTTGTTAAGGGTGGTTTCTTTGATGCAGTGATGCAAGTTGTTGAGAAATCTCAAGAAATGAAGATTTTTGTGGATAAGTGGAGATATAAGCAAGCATTCATGGAGACTCATAAGAAGCTTAAGGTATCGAAATTGAGAAAAAAAAAATTCAGAAAAATGGAGGCACTTATTGCTTTCAAGAATTGGGCTGGTCTAAACGCATGACTCTAGCATTGTCCCAAGTTAATTTTGATCTTTAAAGCTCCTGCTCATAGCTTTAGCTAGCTATTTATTTACATTTTGAAGTTAAACTTGACCGAGTAGAGAAACACCAAATGGGTCCTGTGAGACTGATTAAGCTTAACACTCTACCAGTTATTCATTAATGTGTTTGATAGTGTAAAATAGTCATGCTGTTAACACACTAATTTTATCTTTATAATTATTTACACTTTAAATCGTAATTATTTTTGAATTGTCATTAATAAATTAAAGTATTTACAATAATAAAAGTTTTTATTACAGTACCATCATAAACAATTTTGTCCATGTACTGTTGTAACACTTTTTGTTCTTTCACCCTTTCACGTGGTTAGGGCAGGTAAAGCTTGGATTCATAAACTTGGCTACTTTTAACAAGTAATTACTTTTCACAGCTTTAGTAGTAAATTATTTTACAATTAATATTAATGAAACAAATTTTGTATTTGTTGTCTCGTTTTTTATTTTATTTTTTTAATAAATACTTCCCGATGAAACAAGGATATTTGAGCTTTTAAAAAATAATAATAATTCGGAAGAAATTACTCATTATTTCTTGGGTAGGTGATGATGTAGTTTTATAAATCAATGAATTGGTACATTTATCTTCTTAAAAAAAATGCCCTTTTGATTAAAAGAAGAAGAAGAAGCAATATCAATGATGCAATGGTGAGGAGTAACGAATAAACTAATCTAAAAATAATGAATAATAATACCCCATAATTTAGAATATTGTATAGAATTCGTTAGGAGTGTGCAAAAAATCCGATCATCCGATCAATCCGATCCGATCCGTTGATTTTCATCCGATCCGACCGAAATTAATTATATATATTTATTAAATTAAATATATATAAATAATTAATATATATTTATTTAATTTTTTAATGTTTTTTTTAAATCAAATAATTTTATGTTATGATTTATGTAAAAATTTAAAAAAATTATTTAAAAATATAAAAAATAGAGTTAATTAAATTTATTAGTCGGATTGATCGGATTGATCGGATTGATCGGATTGATCGGATGTCATCCGAATAGTTTACGGATCGGATTGAGCGGATGTAAGAAGTGATCGAATCGGTTGCGGATTAGGATGTTTTAATCCGAACGGATGGTCGGATCGGATCGGATGACAGTAAAATCAACGGTTTCGATCCGATGAACACCCATAGAATTCGTGATAAATAAAACTTGGAGTGATTCCATCTATTCTTTAATCTATCAGAGTATGTGTCACTTTCTTGCTTGAACCCACTAAACAAATAGGCTCTGCTTTTTAGGAAGTTAAAAGGAAAAAAGGCAGAACGTTGAAAAGATAACCTCCACCGAAAAGAGAAAGAAAAAAGACCCATTTCTTTTCAAATGCATAACACTCGTGTTAGCCCTCCCTGTAGTACTTTGCTTCATCTTCCTTTAGCTAGCATCATATGCCTTTCAATGGATTTAACTCTATCAAGACGTGTAGGAGTGATCCTTATACCAAAAACTTTACTACTTATCAATGTTTTACTCCAAATAGTATTTTCTTTTGTCTATGCAGACCACGCCACTCCCATTAATGGCACTTGCCAAGACACATGTGGAACCATTCCTGTTAAGTTCCCATTTGGCACAGGCTTTGGTTGTGGCCACCCTGACTTTGCTAGATACATAAAGTGTGATAATGGGTTACTTCAATTCTCTACAGGAACTGGCATTTACACTATTTCCTCCATTGATTACCCAAGCAACATTGTGATTGTCACAGACCCTCTAATGTCAAATTGCTCTTTCATGCAAAACTCTGGTAGTTTCAGCCTAGATAAAGCTAGCCCTTTGATTATAACAGAGGATAATATCTTTGTCTTGTTAGGTTGCTCAACAACTTCTCCTATTTTTGATCTAAATGAAGATCTGTGTGATACTGGTTCAGGTATTCGTGTTTGTAGGGGTTTGTATTCTTGTAAGGGTGTGGATGGAATTGGATTACCACAGAATGCACCAGTTTCAACTTGTTGTGTTTATGATTCCCAAGTTGGGTTTTCAGATTATGCATTGGATCTTCCAAAGCTCCAGTGCTCTTCTTATACGTCTATATATGAATTTGGAGATGAAGGTGACCCAATGAAATGGAGATTTGGAATTTCCTTGAGATATAATGATTCGTATTATACTAATACATGTAAGGATTGTGAAGCAAGTTCAGGGTTGTGTGGTTTTGCTGGTTTAGACCAGTCATTTGCTTGCATTTGCAGAAATGGAATGAATACCACCACCAATTGCTTTGGTCAAGGTTAGTCGTTTTGGGCTTTCTTACTCTTCTCATTAGGGGGGTGGTAAATCGTATTAAATCATCGAATTATCGTATTTGTTATCATTATAATTTATAAGAAATATAAGAACATAGAACAATTGTTAATCAATTTCACCTAGTTTTTATTGCTGCAAAATTCCAAACATCTTCACTATTATAACTTTTTATTAATTATTATAAATTTTATTTGATTTAAAAGTAAACTTCATTGTAATAACAAATAAATAATAAGCATAAAAATAAAGATATAATTTCACAGCATACATATAAAAAATTTCTTTATTTTTTCCTCTTGTCAAATTAATGTGTATCACCCATACATTTAGAAATTTGTATCTGAAATAATGTTTTTGACGTGATTAGGGTATGCTTGGAGTGGGTCACTAGGTCGACAGGTTCAAACTAAATTGAATATTGCAGGTAAAGTTGCAACTTGTCAGTTGTCGATGCCATTTTTCCCTGCGTTCTCACTGCCAACAATAAAGTCTATTTTTGCTAAAGATTTTTCTGACTTGAAGATAATGAACTTCAAATTTTCTTTGTTGTTATTCCAATAAAATATCCAATATACCTTCAAGTTGAGTGACCAGTCATTTTGCTTATATCTTCTTCTTTTTTTTATACTTTAATCACTTCAATTCAACCGCTACAATTAACTCATAGTTTTTTTAAAAACGTACACTTAAACTTTTGTACATGGCTCTAATTAAATGTCCAATTTTTTAAATAGAGATATTTTAATCAAATTTATATTACTAAAATATACATATTTTTAAAATATTATAACGAGTAAAGTAATTAAAGTATCCATTAAATAAGTGAGATTACTACATAATAAACATAAATTAACTTCTTCTTTTTTAAGATAAATTAAGCTTTCTTGCTTGCAGGGCTTTTGGTCTCATGGGCATTCTTATTCATTAAGAAGAGCATATAGGACGCTCATGAAATTATTCGAGAGGTGCAGTAAGAAGAAAACACCTTTTGATTATTTGATGTTAACGGTGAAAGGAGTTTATCTGTATTTTTGTTCCCGATTTATTCAAAAATATTCAAATTGAATTTAGATGAAGTCAACTTCATGCTGTTTAAATTAAATCTATATGAGATGGACTTCATTCTATTAAAACTAAATCTAAATAATGTCAAATTCATCCATTGAATTCATATGAATTTGACTTCATTTGAGTCAACTACATCAATTTTGTGTTATTTTAAGAAATGTATTAGATTTGAAGTTATGTTTTTCTTCTGTGGTTTTGTATGATCCATTATTCTATGGTTTCATTTTTTATATTTAAAAAATATTTTTTTTTATAAGTTACAAAAAAAAAAACAGGAAAAAGTGTCATGCAATTTCCTTTTGTTTTGAATTTAAGGATTATATAATTCTCTTGCCTAGAAAATGTATTTTTAAATCTCTCTCTTCTTTTTTTCCTTTTTTTTTCTTAGTATTAAGACAGTTTCTTGTCTAAAACAGATAAACATCAGATGTTATTCAATTATCTTCAGTAGAGGAATATCTTGTGATTGAAAAAATCCTTCCAAATCTTTAGCTAAAGCTTTTTGAGTTATTATGAGCTGTTAAGTTTATCTCTTTGGGAATCCATTTAAGTGTGATCATACAATTTATTATTTACTTCATCCAGAATCTATTTAATTACCCAATTGACAGTGTGGAATTTGGACTCCATCAGAACTTAAATTAGTTCTTTTGCATCTCCCTCCAAGTATACCATCTTATTTTCTTTTTGTAATGCAGTTTCTACAGCTAGTCTTAAGGCTAGAGCTTCTGCTTGTAATGTTGAAAATTCATGGCTCTTCCCCAAATGAAATTACCATTAAAATCCCTTGCTATAAGCCTGCACTTCCATTACCTTCCTTTCAAGTTGCATCTACATAATTGAATTTGAGCATGATAAGAGGAGTCCTCTAGTGAGCTGAATGCATTATGAAGCATGAGTCTACTAAATTCTTCTACTCATTGCCGCAACTGATGCATAATAGTGTGAGGATGTAAAGACTTCATCTTTAAGATAGTAGCATTAAGCCACATCCAAGCTTGTTCTATCATAATAGTTGCAATTAGGGTAAACTTGCTTCACATCAATCATGTTATTGCGGAGTTGGAGTTTAGAGGGAGGATCAACTATCATTTTAATATAAAAACAAATGTCTAATTTGTCTGTAAATCTAAGAGTATACCCCAACTCCAAGCTTGCTACCAAAACTGGATTATTTTGCACTTGACAGAGGTTTTCACAGTCCTCTAAATCTTCATTACCATAATACTCTACCTAGAGTAAATCTTCAAAAGTTCATGAACATTGAAAGCAGTTTATATGTGATAAAGTTATTATGAAAGAATAGAATTAACTTTTTATCAAAATTTTCTTTAAATATAACATAATAATACATATGTCATATCCATGTTTATATATTTTTTTTATAAGTATATACAATAAAAAAATTAATTTTTTAATTAAAAAATTACTCAAATTTTTTAACAAATTTTTTCTATTATATTTCAGTGAAATTTTACGTAATAAACAACAAAAAATTTGTTTAAGCTTTATTAAAAATTATTTTAATTAAACATTAAATAATTTGATTTTTCCCACTGGAACATTGTTAATTTTCAAAAATACTTTGCATTAATTCAGGGTTGTCTTAAGGTCTTATCTAACTAACATTTAGGATCCCAGCTTAAAGAGAGTGTCAATTGATGCAGTGTACTTTTATTTTAGTTTTAGTATTATTTTTTTGAAAGGATGGTAACTTTTTTTTTTTGTTCATTTCCATCGATCATGCTTAATATAATATATGGGGATAATAATATGAAAATTTTGAAATAACGTGCCCATACTATCCCATATAAAGACAGATAATAAATTTGTCTTTTTTTATACTATAACCTAAGACTGTTAGGATATTAGATAATCCGCTTATTTAAATTAATTATTTATATGTGATATCAATTATATTATCATTATTAGTATTTTCCAGTTATACTTTAATCTATAAATATTTAATTATTTTTATACAATTATATCTATCACAATTGTTTATTTTATATGCATAATTAACAAATATTTAATTTTCTCTATATTTATTTCAGTTTTCTTTTGTACTTTTATATCGGTATAATTTTATTTGTGTTATTGTTAGATATCTATACTATCATAAAATACTAAATTTAAAATAAAAATAAAAATTTATGAAATTTGTTATTGAGAATAGTTTTGCCAAACACTGGCGATTTTTTTTTAAGAATAGTTTTTTTAAAACATCTGTCAAACAAGTTAAAGTTATTAAAAATTATTTATAACTTTTTTTATTATAATTTAAGAATAATTTTTAGATCAATTTTTAAGTCATGTGGCAAAACATACCTAATTTTTTTCTTATTTTTTTTAGTTCAAAGCAGTAATTTTGAGTATGAAAATTAGGGGTTGAGATTTCAATCTTGGACCTTTAGGTTATTAAGAAATGGAGTAAACCAAGTGCACTAATTTACCCAAAATATATAAAAACAAAAATTTTCCCAACATATATAGATGGAAAATACATATTAATGCAAACTAAGTGGCTCACTAGGTAAAAGTGGTGGTGTCCCATATAATTTCGAAACATTATATTTATAGTTTAAAACAATTAATTAATGAGAATTAATTTGTTCTATAAAAGCGACCAAAGATGTATAGTTTTTTCTTCTTATTGGTTAAATAATGGTAATCTATAGTCTTATGCTATATATACTCGATTTAATTTCTAATCTTTGATGCTTCGTGTTGATTTTCTATGTCCTGATGATGCCATGAGAATCCCAACAGCTACAATAAACATAAGCAACATGCTTACAAGTAGTATGTATGTACGTTTGGACGATTTTCTGTACTCTCCGAAAAATAGGATGCCCCAGAAAGTGCTCACTAAGGGAAGTGCCTGCCATTATTATAATCAAAATCAAAAACATTTGTGTTTACATGTATTTACATTAAGTACAAAATTATATGTGAAATCAAGTAGCAACATTCACCAAACTAAAAACGTATGGAAATTTTATGATGCCTTAATCATTAAAAACTAATGTTACTTTATACATTAATTAATTATCTATTTAATTTGTCATGAAAAAATTAATCTTCTAGATATTATAAATATTAGTATAATGTAAATATCCAAACAAACATTCCATAAAAATATTTCAATAAACACAATGTAAATAAAATAAAAAACACTTTTAATTTAAAGTGATTTAATCCGATTAATATAATGAGTTTACTCTATCTCTTCTCCTTCCAAAGAGATGAGTTATAGAGATTACAAATAAAATAGGAAAAAACCTTGAAAAGAAACACTCTTTAAATAATAACACACAAATCGATCTCACAAATTGTCAGGAAAAAACATTCTTTTTCTTTTTTGTGGCATTTCTCACAAATGCTCAAATGCTTGATGTTTTAGGACACACAATAAGTGTTTATACATGCCCAAAAGAACATTTACAATAATGCTCGACCAAAATCGAGCCTAAGCATAAACCCACATTTTCTCTATCTTTAAATATGTCCATTATCAAAATTTTCTTGTCACATTCAAAATCTTTCACATATTTCAAGTTAAATTAACTCTTTAACTTGATAATTTGAGACATATCACCATTAAATATCAACATATCATCTACATATAATAATAAATACATTCTAAAAGAACAAGTTATACTTTTCAAATACACATAATTGTCATGTTTGTTCCTTTTAACCCGATCTTCAAAACAAAGTTTTCAAATCTCGTATACCTTGGTATTAGAGATTACTTTAAGCCATACAAAAACTTTTTCAAAAAACAGATCATGTCACCCTTGTCTTTTTTACAAACCCCTTGGATTGCTCTATGCAAATTTCCTTCTCAAGGTAACCAAGCAAACAAGTAGTTTTTACATTCAATTGGCCAAGTTTCATATCATTTTGCTCAACAAGAGATGATAATAATCTAGTGAAACTATGCTTAAAAACATGTGAGAATATTTTGAGAAAATTAATAACTTTTTTTTTTTTAGAAAACTTCTTTACAATAACTATAGCCTTGTACCAAGCTAGCTCGATATCCGACACATCTTCCTTCACTTTATAGACTCATTTATTGTCGATAACTTCTAACCCTTCGATCAAAAAATAGTGTCTATGTCTTGTTCTTGTATAGAGAACTCATTGCTTCTTCCATGACCTTCCTCCATTTATTTGCATCCTTCACACTCATGGCTTCTTCATGAGACTTTGGCTTAAAGCCCAAGATCTTCAACTTCATACTCAATGCATAGGTGATTAGGTTCAACCTCTCAAGAGCTCTAGTCACACATTGACTCTAACATTATGTCAACAAGTAATCATTTGGCTCCAACTCAAAAATAATACATCTACATTCGGACTCTTAAGGTTAGTTAATTGTTTCATTGGAAGCTCTACTCATATACATTTTATCCTTCTTGAAGGTTACATCTCTATTAGTAATGTACTTACTAGCATCACCACGCCACAACTTGTAATACTTTAGTATGGACATATCATTCTCCACCAAACAATTTTGTCTAAGATTTTCAAGAATGATCTTGTGCCTTGTGATACCATTCTCTCTACAAAAACTTGTGAAAGCCTCATTGCAAAACTTCAACTCATTGTCGGTTCTCAAACACTTAACCTTCTTTTCAATTTGAGCTTCTACAAGTTTCATCAACTCTACAAATTTCTCAAAAAGTTACTAATTTACTTTTCAACAAGCAAACCCACAACCTAGAGAAATCATCAATAAAGTTAAAATGTATCTTGCATTATCCATTGAAAGTGTCCTCGTCGACCCTCATAAAGCCAAATGTACATAGTCAAGTATATGACACACCTTTAGCTTATCGGTGTAAACCTCACCTTCTTGGTCTTTCTAAAAATACAATGATCGCTAGGAATCTTTCTCTTGGATAGTTCCTCCAAACCCCTCTTCCTAAAATGACCTAACATTTTATGCTAAAGGTTGACATTTTCCTCTTGATGGCTAATCACACCAACATTGGTCTTTACCGTAGCATCCAAATAATAAAGCTCATTTATTTGTATACCTTTGAAGTATACTAAAGAACCTCTACAAACCTCCAATCGATCATGCTCATCCTATTAGCTATACTATATGTTTTCCACAGTACCCAATAAAATAAATTTCTTCTTTAATGTCGACACATGTCTTACATTCTTTATCACAAACTTCAAATCATCATTAAGGCGAAGCCTTATTGATTTAACTCTTGTCATGTTAAAAGTATGATTGTTTCCCATGTGAAAAATACGACCATTTGTTTCTTTATTATTAACAAAACACTCTTTATAAGGGTTCGTATGAAAAGTACATCTCGTTTTCAAGACCCACGTACCTTCACTTTACTTGGAGAAACTATAAATGCCTTGTCACTATCATAACATATCTCATCAATCGTCGCCACCAATGTGTTTCATTACTAATGTCTCCCTTGGTGATTTTACCTTTTTTAGGACACTAGTTCTTGAAATTCACATTCTTGTTACACAAATAGCATCTCACATTACCTTTCAAACTATGTGACTTTATCGATATATTTTTTACCACGACTTCGGCTTCTTTCTCTTCTACCATATGAATGTAATACATTACCGCCACTTTGACTCCTACCAATGTAAATGTTATCTGTCTTAAACTTTAGTTTTCTCATTCTCAAGTTAGAGATAACTAGGTCAGAGAGATATAATATCTTTCATACTTGAGACCCGTCTTCACTTCTCAATAGGATTTTCGTAGGTTGTGCAACAACAAATGAGCAAGGCTTGTATCGCTAATACCCTCCCCAATGTTTGACAAATCATTAGAAATTCTCTTAAACTTTTTCAGGTTAGGTTCGAAGCCTTTTGACATATCCATTTGAAACACAAACAATTATTCTTTCAAATGAAACCTTGAGACATCATTTTTTGCGTATAAATCTCATCCAATTTCTTGTGTAATGCCTTTGCTTTGTGGTCTTAATAATATTATCATACAAGTCATGAAAATAGAGATGTAAATTGCCAACAATACTTCCTTCATTGATAATCCGCAAATCCCTTCGAATACTTTAGATGCTCCGTATTTTTTTCTAAAGTATGAGTTATATTTTGTTGAACTAACAAACTCTTTATTTTACTCTTCCAAATATAAAAGTCCCTGATGCCATCCTACTTCTCAATTTTCATCTTACTCATTTTCAATATCGAAGTTATTTCTATAACACAACTTCACACCATAATATCAAACCTAAAAAATTGACACACGATAACCATAGAATACACCCAAGTCATACAAGGCTTTGATACCACTTTTTATGAAAATGAACATTCTAGATATTGCAAATATTGAACAATCCACGCACAATGAAAATATCCAATCAAACACTTAATGAAGATATTTCAACAAACACATTACGAATCCCTAGAAATGAATATCAATAATAATAAAAATGTAAAACAAGAGCAATAAAGGAAATAACACACTAAATCTATAATGGTTAAACTGAACTAATACACCCAAAATACACCAAGAAAAAGTAATGTTCTTTTTTTAAAAAAACACAAATACAATTGCTCCACTTCTATCATTTCACTTTGGATTTTAGATTAACTATTTGTAATGAAAATTAATGAAAATTAAAAAAAATTGAAAGAAAAAGATAAATAGAGATATGGTCTCGTTAGCATGCTACGTGTGATGCTTTTAGGAGAAAAAATTATCTTTTTTCATGATATTTTTTAAACCTTAAGATGGTTCATGATGTTTAAGAAAATGTTGTCATGTTTAGTTGAAAATAATAAGAATAGTAATAAGAATGATTTAAGATATTTTTGTGTTTAGTTCAACTTTTAATCTAGAATTGAATGTAAAGTAATCCACCAGTAACAATAATTTTCATTCCTTCTACATCCCTCATGTATTGAAATATTTTATTTTTCTCACACATTTGTATAATAATTTTTTTTATTTTCTCATTTTATTTCATTTAAAACTAAAAAACTATTATTTTTTAATTTTTCTTTATTTATAATTTTATAAATTCTCTTTTAATATTTAATATTATTTTAGTTTCACTGTTCAAATAAACATAGTAATAATAACATTATTTCCATTGAATTTTATTCTCATTCCCATTATATTTCATTTTATGAACCAAATAGGTATGTTTGATAATTAACAAATACCAATGAATGAGAATAATTTTTTAAAACATCACATGACTACTAATTTTCCATAGTTAGAATGTAACCATGAGTAATTTGCATTATACTAACCTGAACAGCATCTGCTGCTGCATATCCTGCAGCTTGGCCTCCCATAAACTGCAGACCATTACCAAAACCGCAAAGAAGACCAGCCAACAATGCCCAACTTCTACCATTCCAGTCATGCACATAAGCCTTGAGTGATGTTTTTGGTAAGTTAAGCACAGGGTAGTATAAAAAAGTGATGTTGAGAATGATAGCAATCAGAAAGCAAGACATTGAGAAGTAGAAAAATGCAGTATACACAGCCAAATGTGGAACTCCTTTCTTTAGAGTGTTCCACTGATCATTGGTTGCCAAGTTGAATGCAGGCGAAAAAAGGGAGAAACAAACACCGGCGAAGAAAGTTATTGATAAGCCTATAAAAGTGCTTTTTCCAAACACCTGTAATCAATTTTATCGAAATTCTGATTGATGAATGTCAAAACATTTTAACCAGTACAGCCTTAAATAACATGTACAGGTTGTACATAATCAAATAAACCCAAAAATACATTTTAATTATATGTACATATGTTATGTTATATATGCATACAGTAATGTACATTCATTCATGAGAGTACATAAACTGAGTATATGTCACTGTGTACAAATAAACATATTTTTTTTTGGGACCAATTTGATATATAGGTGCTATTTTAGGGCTTCAAATCCATTTTAACATAGAAAAAGAAATAATGAAGTAAAGTTGCTAACTTTAATTGATCTTCTTTCCTCTATCTGCAATAAAAATCCCGCCGTTCCAACCTCTGTTTTCTCAGTAGAGACATTTACATTCTCAACATCTTTTGACCCAAAATATCAAGAGAGAAGGGAAAATTTGACATTTTAGAAACAGTAGTGAAAATCATAGGGAAGAATTTGAAGGCTTCACAAAGAGTGTTACCTGTGTTTGCAGTTATGGAGATATTTGAGCCCCTGCCAATCAAATTATGGTATTTAAATACTTGAATAGAAGCTAGACTATGACTAAGAAAAGTCTGCTTAGAAACCCAGGCCTAACTCTTAATCCAAAAGTCAGCTTGTGAGTTAGAGTATTGCACAGATTTATAAGGAGCACTGCTGCTTTACTCTTAGTCAATGTGGGACTTAACATCCCCCCTCCAAATCGGCTAGAGTCCCGATTTACGGCACGGTCCGGATTTACGGCACGAGAGTCGATGGAAGTACGAGGAAGTCAAGAGCCTAGCTCTGATACCATCTTAGAAACCCAGGCCTAACTCTTAACCCAAAAGCCAGTTTATAAGTTAGAGGATTGCCCAGACTTATAAGGAACACTGCTGCTTTACTCTTAACCAATGTGGGACTTAACAATCCTAATGAAAAGCTCTTTATAAATCCAAACAACACTGTTTATGTGTGTCTAGATGTGTGAGTATATAAGTAGTGTATCTATTATTAAAAAAATACCAAACAACGCCATGGCTGCTTTTTTTTAATCTTATTTATCATACAATGTCCCAAAAGAGGCTTCCAAATATTTGAATACACATGGAAAATTTCAGCAACAAGATAGTCAATCGAAGCTCAGAGTTTGTTTGCTTATGTTTTTGAAACTATGTAAAGTGACTTTGATGGCAAAAAGCACTTCTGAACTAAACAAAAAGTAGTCATAAGTGCAATTTCAGAGCTCAAAAATCTACCATAAATGATGTACTTCTTTTTGTAAACGCTATACTCTGAGACTACTTTTTAACGGGTACACATGTAAACAACCCTTGAAAGACGTAAATCTTTCCAATATTAAACTGTAATAAACTAACACAAATTATCGAAATAAGTTTCCTCTATCAACTTCTTAATAGTTATTGTTATATATTGCTCCTTAGTGAGAAAATTAGAAAAGTCTCACATTGGTTAGGAATGAAGATGGGTGTTGGATTTGGGGCTATAAATAAAGCCCTCCTTCACCATTTGCAAACATCCCAAAATTTGTAAATCTTCCTCTCTTTTGTAAGGGTAATTGATTAGCTCAATTTTGCCCAATTAGTTGTAATTTTGAAGTTCATTCATTCAAGATAAAGTGGAAGTGGTCAACGACGCCCGAGGACCTAGGTAACATTTATACCGAACCTCGTTAAATTTCTCGGTGTTATTATTTTTCCGCTTTAATATTTCTCGTTTCAATATCCTGTTTTAGTTTATTTTAGCATTATATTTCAAATAGTATTATTTTGTCGAGCTAGATTGAGTTCTATTCATTTAAATTATAAATAAATAGTAACTATTTAAAAGAGGGAAAATATACCCGATTTTTTTAACAATTGGTATCAGAGTCGAATGTTTTTACCTAGGCATTTGTTTGTATTCCTTTTTTTGCTATTAGAATATAGTTTCTAGTTGTTTTAATTTGAAGAAATGGCGGAAGAAAATTTCTTTCAAACAAAGGCCGGTCCATCCACGCTGCGTAATCCATGGTGATGAACGCAAGGTTCGAGGTGGAGGTGAGCCACTAACCTGGCCATTTCGGCACGTGGCAAGGCGAAGTTCTGGATGCTCTGCTTCAACAAGGTCTAGACATCGCTATCAAGAAGAGAAACCGATGGAACAGATGAAATAGAGTGGAAAAATATCAACCGATCGTACGTGGTACAACTGCTCAGTGTCTCTCAAGAGAACAAAAGTACACGCTCACGGAAGGAGACATCGCAGAAGTAAGTAAGGCGCTTGGAGAACAAGTTCATGAAGAAGAAGTGGACAAAATCGGTTCTATTTGAAAAGAAGTTGTTCCGTTCCGAATACCTTCCAGTGTACTACAATAAACGACCACATTATCGCTTTTAATCAATTAAGTAGCAGATTTGTTAAATATGGATGAAACTTTTAAAGATGAAGATTTAGCTCGATGTTGTTAGCCTCTCACGTGAGTTTGATCATCTTATTACGAGCTTACTCATTGAAGGATAAAGTGTCTTTTGAGGAAGTTTTGTACCGCTTTGTATAGTTATGAAATTAGAAAGAAAGATAAAAGAGAAAGGTGAATGAAGCACAGAGGCATTGTCTGAAGTAGGACGTCCGCAAACACAACATAAAGGAAGGAGAGGTAGATTCCCATCAAAAGGAAGACTTGGTAAAGATGAATGTGCCTTTGTCATGAAAGGCCATTGGAAGAAAAAATTGTCCTAAGTCACAAAGAAAGGAAAAGTCAGCAATCTCGATGACACAGAAAGCAATTCGATTCAAATTTTGTATCATTGCTGGTTCAGTCAACATCATCTCATCCTCGGTGATTGGATTTTTGATTCAAGACATGTACTTTCCATATGTCTCCTAACAAGGAGTGGTTCTTTAACTTTGAAGAATCTAGACGGGTGGAGTTGTTTTCATGGGTAATGATTATCCATGAAAGTTTTGGGAATCGGTACAATTCTTGAAGAATCAAGATGGTTCAACCAGTGGTCTTGACAGATGTTCATTATGTTCCCGTATATGAAGAAGAATCTCATTGCACAAGGAGTCTTAGAATCAAAAGGCTTCACCGCGACCATACAAAATGTGGGTATCAAGGTTACTTCGAGCACTTCAGGGCGATGAAAGGTGTTCTGAAGAATAACCGTACTACTACCTTGGTAAGTACAGCTTATTGGGACAAAGATCACAGCAGCCGATGAAGAAAGAGATTTAGAAACTACCAAGTCAGGCATATGCGTTTGGGACATTGGTGAAAAAGCTTTACAAATCCTAGTAGCAAGGTCGTTAAAAGTGTGCGAGAACCGGCAAGTTGGAATTCCCGCGAAGCATTGTGTATCGTGGAAGCGTAAAAGAGTAAGTTTTGCACGCTTTTCTTCATAATACAAAGTGGCATTTTGATTACATCCATACCGATGTATTGGGCCAACAAGAACTTCATCCATGAGTTGGCAAACATTATTATGTCACTTTTGTCGATGACTTCTCCGTAAGAGTTCAGCGTATCTCACAAGAAAAAGGACGAAGTGTTAGGTATTTTTCTCAAGTGAAGTTAAGATGATCGAAACTCGACCGGTAAAAGATCAAGCGTCTGGTGTCCGATAATGGCACCGAAAGTACACAAATGATCCATTTATGAAAGTTTGAAGAAGGAAGGAATAGCGCGACACTTCACTATTCGAAAAACACCACAACAAAACTGAGTCACAGAACGTATTTAACCGGACTTCTGGAAAGGTTCTGCGTTGTCAAACGCCGGTTTAGGCAAGCAAGATTGGCCGAGGCCGGACATACGATGTCATCTCGTCAACCGTCTACCATCGTCGCTTCAAGGCAAAACGCCATGAGGTACGGTTCGAAAACCTGCTAGAGATTACGATTTATTTCTTACGTGTTTGGTTCAATTGCATACTACCACGTAACGTAATCAAAGCTTGGATCCAAGAGCCAAGAAAGCCATTTTTTGGGAATCCCTTCTAGTTCTAAAGGATATCGACTACGGTGCCTTGAAACTAAAAAGATAATCTTTAGCAGTAGATGTTACCTTTGATGAATCTCGCATTGTCGAGAAAGGTAACTAAGAAGATTGATGGCACTTTTAGAAGCATAGCAAATTCCGAAACAAAGTGGAGTTTGAAAGCAAAATTGTTAATCCAAATAGCGAAGATAAGCACGTAAGCTGATCCTCCATCGATGAAGATGAATCGATGAAGAGGTTTTAACCCAAGAACCTCCACAAAGAACAAGAAGAACTACAGTTGATAGGCCACGACGACAAAATGTCAAGGTACCTGCCGATACAAGGATTTTGAAGACCTACCTCGCTTCGCCTTAAGAATACGGTGGCCCGTGCACTTTCAACTGTGTACGATGATGTTCCTTCCATATATAAAGAAGCAATCGAAGTTCCGTTGAAAGATGGAAGGAAGCTACATTGAAGAACTTTTGTCCCTTCAAGAATAAAACATGGAAGTTGACACAACTACCTAAAGGCAAGAAGGCAATTGGATGCAAATGGTGTATACAAAGAAAGATGGATTTCCTAACAAAGATGGTATTCGCTACAAGGCAAGGTCATGCTAAGTACACGCTCGATGAGTGGAATCGATTATAACGAGGTATTTTCTCCAAGAAACATTCTTCCATTAGAATTTTTGTTGGCCTTGCAGTAGCACAATTTGATTTCGGGAACTAGTTCAACTTGATGAAAACCGCTTACACCTGACTTAGAAGAGGAAATCTATATGTCTCACCGTATGGGTTTATTGTCATTCCAAAGAGAATTGTCAGAAGTCGAACAAATCATCAGTATGGATTGAAGCACTCCGCGCAAAGGGTACAAACGATTTGATCGCTTATGTTGCAACAAAAGTATAATTGCAGCACACACGATCATCAGGTGTATTTTCGCAAGCTACAAACGAAGTCTTTCGTCTATCTCCTATCAGGACGCCGATGATACGTTGATTGCGATCGAAGAGCTGCCAGAAATTGAAAAGTCAAGGTTCAACTAAGTCGAGTTCGAGATGAAAGATTCTGGGAGTAAGTTTAAGATTCTCAGATGGAGATAAGGCAGACAGAAGAAGTGGAAGCTTAGTTCGACCCGTGAGTCAATATTGAAGCTCGATACTACAACGTTGGTATGAATGAAACGACAAAACCTGGTAAGCATCCGCTAGTTCCTCAATTTAAGCTTAGTGCTCAATTATCTCCTCAACGATGCGTAACGAGAATATATGGCAAAAGTACCATATGCAAATGCGTTCAGCTTGATGTATGCAATGGCAGCTACAAGACCGACATTTCACACGCGGCCGGCGGCAGCGTACATGTAATGATCCTGGTAAAGTGACATCGGGTCGGCCGTGAAATGGATTCTACTATATTATAAATACCGTAAATGTTGGTTTAGTATTTCATTGAGGATAATACCATTGGGTCAACAAATGGATATTGTGATTCCGATTACGCAGAGATTTAGATAGCGTTTGGCCAATCCACGGCTATGTGTTTACTCATGCGAAAGCACTACCAAATGGAAGTCTACCTCAGTCCACGCTTTGCTTGCCTACTACGAGGCAGAGTATATGGAAGTTACGTAGGTCGGTGAATAAGCTATCTCGTTACGAGGTTTGCTCAAGACTGGGAGTTGGTCAAAAACATATCAAGTTGTTTTGTGATAGTCGAAATAGGTTATTCATTTAGCAAAGAACTGTCTACCATGACGCGACAAAGCACATCGACGTTCGTTATCATTTCGTGGTAGATTATTCAAGGTGGAGTACAGTTCAAGATTAGTACGCATGCAGAATCCCGCAGTATACGATGCATGACCAAGGTGGTAACAAAGAATCAAGTTCAAACATTGTCCGAACTTGATTAACATCCTACAAATCTGGAATTATAGGCGTGGCCGTTGATCTAGCAATTGAAGAAATCATTTAAAACCACTAAGTCGCTAAGGTGAGATTTGTTATATATTGCTTCCTTAGTGAGAAAATTAGAAAAGTCCCACATTCGTTGTGAATGAAGACGTGGTGCTTTGATTCGTGGGGCTATAAATAAAGCCCTACTTCACCATTTGCAAACATCCCAAAATTTTGTAAATCTTCCTCTCTTTTGTAAGGGTAATTGATTAGCTCAATTTTGCCCAATTAGTTGTAATTTTGAAGTTCATTCATTTGAAGATAATGAAGTGTATTCAACGACGCCTAGGCGACCTGTGTAACATTTATACCGAACCTCGTTAAATTTCTCAGGTGTTATTATTTTTCTCGCTTTAATATTTCTGCTTCAATATCTGTTTTAGTTTATTTTAGCATTATATTTCCAATAGCATTATTTTGTTAGTTTGAAGTTCTATTCATTTAAATCATGTTGAATAAGAATCTACTTCAGTGAAATATACCCGATTTTCCCAACAGTTATAAACACAAAGAGAAAAAAAGAAGTTACTTTTGTCCATCCTTTTGCTCAATTGAAAAATTATCAAGCTTTGCTTTATTATCAGCACCATTTGATGAGTGAACAGCAGATCCAAGACAGACAGCAACCAAGAAACAAGCCACACCAGAGAAAAGGATCTCAGCTTTATTGATTTTATCATCTAAGAAGTAATTCAAAGTTGTGCCTGTTACAATCAAAATGATGAAAATTCAAATTAGGAGGTGTAAACATAAGACAGAGACATTTTCTGGGAAAAAAGGAGAGATAAGAAGACCTATAACAACTGTTATGCTTGAAGTGATCACTTCAGTCACTGATAAACCAACAAAAGCCCAAGCATACTGAGTGGATAGGTTTCCGAGGCTGAGGACAACACCACCGGCCATTGCGAACAATACAGAGGGCCAATTGTCCTGAAACAATCACCATTCATGCAAGTTTTGGAAGCAGTTTTTTAGTGATATTATGTGTCTGTTTGTTTCTGCTTCTAGAACCATGTAAAACCGCTTCTCAAAGCAAAAAAAAAAAAAACACTTCATGATCAAATAGGAAAAAAATTATCATCAATAATTTCAGTGCTCATAAAACACATTTTTTGGTTGCTAATGTGCTTCTTCCTAAAACCACTTTTTTTCTGAAATTGCTTTTTGTCTGAAACTACGTTTAACAAAAGTACAAGCATGCAGATCCTATGTGTCTATGTCCTTGCAAGAAAATGGAAGAGGCAACGATGCTGTATTTATTGGAAATATATACAAGAGTTTTTAGACTGAGAAATGTACAAAAATCTAAAACTTTAATGTGTATATAAAATCTCAAGTAATCAAATTCGATGTAGAAGAAGAATGCTAAGCTTAATTTAAATGAAGCGTAAGAGACTTAGACTTTTCCTGAGTCATCAAAGAGACTTTCTTTAAACCTTTAAATGATCATGAACAAATTCAAAACATCACATTTGAACAAAAAAGCTCGGCAGTAATATTATGATATTTTCAAGGGTTTTGGATCCATCCCTTTAGTCTATTCCAGTAATTTCAAGTTTGAGTTAAGGACAATTTTTGAAAGAAAAAAAAAAGTCTCATATTTTAATTAAATGAGGATGTCTATGTCATTTATGGAGGGATATTTTTGAATTATTATTCTGACACAATATAATTACAATGACATGCACATGTTCATTTAATGAAAAAATATGTAGAGATATTTTTGAATTATTATTCTGGCACAATATAATTACAATGACATGCACATGTTCATTTAATGAAAAAAATCCTACATTTAGAAAAAAATATTTTATCATAATCTTTAAATTTATATCATTAGAATGTTTTAATTCTTTAGTTTTCAACTTGTACATGTAACCATACTTTAAACGTTTAGGATATCATATAAAAAAAATCTCTAAACTTGTATCTATGGAACACTTTAGTCCCTAAACTTAAACTTACTAAAGTTTAGGAATTAAAGTGTATTAATTGAAAATTTAAAAACTAAAATATCTTAAAGATACAAGTTTAACTAACTTATTGTAACCTCATCCTTATAAAAAATCATACTTCAATGACCCAAACTTAAAACTATTTGACTAAGTGAACCTGCCAAATAATTACATTATGAAATTACAGTGTCAAAGACTAAATCAACCAAAACTCATATCTTAAAATAAAATGGCCAAAAGTAGAGAGACATTTCTTCATATAAGGATTTTAAAAAAATACAATAGAAACTAACCTGAGAGAGTTGAATGAGAAAATTAGGCATCTCAGGAGTACTCTTACCAATTTCACCAAAAGTTAAAGCGATAATAACAGCAGCCAAGAGATTAGTGATAGAATAATCAAGATAAGTATGTTGAGGAAGCCTTCCTCTTCTTTCTAAAAGGGTTAGTATAGCAGGCCATGTTCCTAAGAAGAACAGAGCAAGAAGCATACATACTATTGCCCCTCCTTTACTCTCCACCACATACATTTTCAACCTTCTCTATAAGACCCTCTCAGATGGTAAATCAATGAAGAAAACACTATTAGAAAGATCCTGCAAAAGAAGAATAGCTCAATATATTAATCTCATTACTTGTTAAAGAAATTTGGATTTTCATATAGATTCAGAGAATTACTTCTAATAGACATTTGGGTTCATATTCTCTTATGGAATTAAATCAGTAATGAAATTTCTTATCTCTAAAGAAAACAAACACTGCCTTCTCAAATAATTTGATCAAATCCAGGTCAATTACGTAAAAACTAGTTAATCTTTTTCTGAAAAAAGACAAAACTGGGTGAATTGTTCAAATCACACCAAATATAAGTCTAAATTGTGGAGGTCAAACACAGGCTAAGATAGTATACCAATTCAAATTAGTAAGGAAAAGTGTAGAAAGTGTCAAAGAAGACAAAAAAGAATTGGTGAAGATAAATTCAATTCTCAGATGGAAACCAAATTAGCCTTTATCTTTTAGCCACAACTAATATATTCAAGGAAATTAAAAAGAAAAATGGAAACTTTTAAAATGAAGAAACACCTACCAATCAAATGAGGAACTTTAGAACCTGCCATCATAGAGAAAACCCAAGTAGAACACAGAGAAAAATGATGAAGAATATACAGCTAGAGCTTCTCTTCTTTATTCTTTTTCTATTTTTTTATTTTTTTTTGTCTAAAGCTTTCAAAATAATACTGAAATTTGAGTAATTTAATCACTGTTACATTATTAAACATTTTAGTTATTTATTCTTAATTTTGGTTTTTTATTTTATTTAAAAAAAAACCTTGAACTAGATCAAATTAAAACTTACTAACACAAATTCGGCATATGCTTGAAAAAAAATATACAAAAAGTTAAAAAATATGAAAAATAAAGTTATTAAAAACCTAAAATGATTAATAAATCTATAAAAATTAAGTGATTGAAATACACAAATTTAAAGATAATTAAAGTGTGTGAGAGTAACGACAACTTTTTTTTCTTTTCAATATTGATATGATCCACTGGAATCTTCAGATTCTCCAAGAAAAGTGTGAAGTTTGAACTTTCAAAGTTCACTGCTTCATTGGGTCAGGCCATATTTGAATCTTCCCATATTTTATGTTAAATTCAATTTCTCGTGACCAATTACGTCCACTAACTCAACATAATAGGTAGCTTATGCTCAACGGTGTTGACAATTTGAGAGCAAAATAATTGACTAATAAATGAGTGGTGAAGTAGCCATGTGACAAAGTGATGTTTTTGTTTTCAGTACAAATAATAATACAAATATTATATATTTTTAAGGTAGCATTTCAACATCATCAAACAGTCGCTTTATTTTTTTGTTCTTGATAACATGGTTGAGTTGACTATATACTAATAATCTGATTTTATATACAAATCTTCATGTCTTTGTGATTTCATGCCGATTTTCGATGCCCTGATGAAGCCATGAGTATAGTAACAGCCACAATAAACATAACCAACATGCTTATTAGTAGTATGTATGTTCTTCGTGATGATTTTCTGTACTCTCCGAAAAATAAGATGGCCTAAAAATGTGCTCACCAGTGGGAGTGCCTGTCACACAAGGATTGAAAACCAATTCAAATATATTCTCAAACTAAAGTTAAATATACAAATACAAACAGAATAATACTGTCATACACCACCATTTATTTATAAAATTATGATTGATTAAATGATACATCAAAAAACAAACGTGACAAGCAGTAAAATGACATATATTTAATCACTAACTGTTATGTAAATCGTGATATTTATTATTCTAATTAGTTATATTATATATTATTTTTCAATTTAAAAATACAAAATTCAGGAAAAAAATATAACATATAATATTTGATAACAAGAGAATTTGGATAATTGATCACGTATATATTAACTAAATTGGCTGGCTTTGATGTATTCTTAGTTGGCTTGGTAGCTCACGTGGGTCAAGAAACACTGAGTTTAATGGTAATTTAGTTATAAGAATTTATAGATACACACTAGTATCTTTTTGATACGAGAGTGTGTTCTATGCATGCAAATCTCTTTTGTTATTTTCAGTGTATCAATATATGTATCACCAACACGCGACATATATATAACAGACTTCGTTAAAATGAGATTAAAATAGCTTAAAAAATAAATATTTTTATCTACTTGTTTGCCACGTACATACACTGGTAGACTAAAAATAACAAAGGTGATTTGAAGGCATGTTCTATACCTTTGCAGTGAGGCTTAGAGAGTGATTATTTGCGTTAACTCCGTACAATATGATACCAAAATCGTCAAAAAGAAAAGGCAATATATAGAATATAAGTCTAACAACCTTGAGTAACTATACATAAATTTCGAATGTGAATTGAAACGGACAGTGTTGAGTAAAATTTAGAATAAACAACTCTAAATTTACTAATATTAGATCCAAACAAGTAAACAAACTACTTGTATTATACTCATTATAACACCTTTCAAAGGAAACTCACAAATTGAAGAAAAACACAAACACTCAAATGTGAAAGCTCTTAACTCACACTCAAACTAAAAATACAAAGACTTATTTGTTTTTTATGGAATGATTAAACCAAATGCAAGGTATGCTATTTATAGTCCTCACCATGCAATCTACACCACACAAATATAAAACTAAGAAATAATCCTAGCCATACAAATCTTATCTACACACTTCTCTTTTCTACAACCTTCAACCACTTCATTTATTTCTACAATCTTCAACTACTTCATTTATTTCTACAACCTTCAACTACTTCATTTATTTCTACAACCTTCAACCATTTCATTTATTTCTCTACCTCTTCAACCACTTCATTTATTTCTCTACCTCTTCAATTATTATTTTGGTGTTGATTTTCAACACTCCCCCTCAACACCAACTCTCACTATTTTTACTGTGTGAAGTTGATGGCGTAACATTTTGAACTTGCCAGCGCTTAAGCTTTTTGTGAACAAGTCTGCAACTTGATTATCTGTCTTGATTTGCCTCATTTCAATTTCTTCTTGCAGAACCTTTTCTCTGATAAAGTGATAGTGTATTTCAACATGCTTAGTTCTTGCATGAAAGACCGGATTCTCTGCCAAACGAATTGCTGATTGATTGTCACAATACAACGGTACTGCATAATCTACTGATTGATGTAGATTATTCATTAGCTGTATCAACCATGTACACTCTTGAGCTGCCATTGCCGTTGCTCGATACTCAGCTTCAGTGGTTGATAATGATACTGTTGGTTGTCTTTTGCTACACCAAGAAATTGTTCCAGAACCCAGCTTAAACACATACCCAGTTGTTGATCTCCTGGTGTCATGATCTCCTGCATAGTCTGCATCGCAGTAACCAACTAACTTGTTGTCTCCACCTTTCTTGTACAAAAGACCATAGTCAATTGTACTCTTCACATATCTCAATATTCGTCGAACTGCTTCCAAATGTGGCTTCTTTGGATTTTGCATGTACCGACTCATTACACTAACTGCATAAGAAATGTCAGGCTGAGTTAAGGTTAAGTAGATCAGACTGCCTACCAATTTTTGATACATTGTCGCATCTTCCAAATCTTTTCCTTCATGTGCACACATGTTGGCATTTGGCTCCATCGGAATCAAAATTGGTTTGCATTCAAGCATTCCAAACTGTTTTATCAAATCTTTAGAATATTTTTGCTAACAAAAAAATATTCCTTCTTGTGTGCGATCAACCTCTATACCAAGGAAGTGCTTGAGCTGGCCAAGTTCTTTCATTTGGAAACAAACTGAAAAATTCTCCTTTGTCCGAAGAATTTATGTCTCATTATCACTAGTTATGATTAAGTCATCTACATACACTAGCACAATAGCTAGCTTTCCTTCATTGGCTTTAACAAACAAGCTGGAATCTACAGGTGTTACTGAATAACCACTTGTGTTAGAAATTCATCAATCTTACCATACCATGCCATGGGTGCTTGTTTTAATCCGTAGAGTGCTTTCCGCAGCTTACACACATATTCAAGATGATCTTGGCTCTGAAAACCCATTGGTTGGATCATGTAGATCTCCCGATCCAACTCTCCATGAAGAAAAGCATTCTTCACATCCATCTGCCACAGCTTCCAATCTTTGTTTGCTGCAAGTGCAAGTAGGACTCGAACAGTTGTAAGTTTTGCCACTGGACTAAACGTTTCATCATAGTCTAGTCCATACTATTGAGAGAAACCACGAGCTACCAATCGTGCCTTGTATCTCTCGATTAACCCATCTGGTCTATGCTTTATCTTATAAACCCATTTGCAGGATATGGGTTTCAAATCTCTTGGCTTTCGCACCAGATCCCAAGTTTGATTTTACTGAAGTGCATCGATCTCTTCTCTCATAGCTGTCATCCACTCAGATCTTTGTGATGCTTCTTCAAACGTCTCAGGTTCTATTGCTTCTTCAATTATGGCTGCATTGGCATGTTTGGGATTTGGCCTTCATGTTCTTGTTGACTTACGGAGTTGAGATTGTGGAGTTGATTTTTCTATTTCACTAGGCCCACTTTCTTCATTTAGTTGTTGATATATGCCAATTTTCCAAGGATTCTGAGTTACTCTTTGTTCGGCACCATCATTGTCTGGATCTTTGGATCCATCTAAACTTGGTTGAATTTTATAGTATGTTCCTCTATCTTTTTTTGCAATTTATCTCCAAATTCTCTTGAGTCTGGCAATGCTTCCTTCTCTGAGGACCACCAAGAAGATGCTTCATCGAACACCACATCTCGTGAAGTGTAGCATCTTGCACTCCTTGGATCACAACATTTCCATCCTTTTCTTTGGCTGTCGTATACCACAAAGATACATCTAATAGCTTTCTTGTCAAATTTGCTCCGTAAATGATCAGGAACAAATACATAACATACACAGCCAAATACTCGAAAGTAGCTAACTGTAGGTTTCATGTTCCATAGTTTCTCAAAGGGTGAAACAAATTCTAACCTTGGTTGAGGAAGTCTGTTGATCACAAAGGCTGAAGTCCTCATCGATTCAGCCCAAAACCTCCCAGGTACATTCTTTTCATGTAGCATACTCCGACAAATTTTTGCCAGATGCCGATTCTTTCTTTCTGCTACACCATTTTGTTGTGGCGTGTTGGCACAAGTGTACTGATGACATATTCGACATTCCCTTAGGTATTGAGAAGTCAATTCAGGTAAAGCAACACCTTGCAAATATTGTTATGGATTAGCATAGTTTATAGAGGAATTAAGATTCATAAAATTGAATTGTGTAATAGGAGGTTATTATGACAAATTATGAAGCTCATAAGCCTTCTTTTCGCTAGCCAAGATTTGGCTACTAGATAAAGCAACACTAAGGTTAACATATAGTAATGTTGATGTCAAAGTAGGTTTCCTATGATCCAACCTACACTCGTGACTTAACAAAAGTGCTTTGGCATATATTGTTAACTTTTCAATCAACATTATTTTATTCAAGTGATCGGTACCATTTTATACATATATTTATGCATCAATTCTAACATATTTACAATGGACTATTGTTCCTCATGTGTTTTATATGTGTATTATATTTCATATAGGTCTTAGAGATGAAATAAGAAAAAATAGAAAAAAATGTGTATTTAGAGCAAAAACATGCAAGTTTCGGGCAATAACAGCAAGAAGGTTCGATATATAGAAAAAGGAATTTGATCAATCAATCACTATATCGATTGATTAATCTTAGATAAAGGATCAATTAAGAAATCTCTACTTGGAAATCGTTCAAGGTTAGATCAATCGAGAATGGTTTCAATCAATCAAGCGGTCGACTTGGCAATCAAATCTGGCCTTTTCAACACCAACTTTTAATAATGGTCATTGGATCAAGAAATTTCTAATCCAACTTGGATTACATTCAAAAATATAATATTTAAAAAACTTAATTGGTCTTCAAAACATAACCAATTGCAACAAGAAACAATAGAGATTAAAGATCATATCTAGGGCAACTTTAGATGAGATTTTGATGAGAACATCGAAGATATGCATAACTTTTTCTTATTTTTTCTTTATTTAGTTTTTCATGATATAATGATGATTCTTGTAGAATCCATGTCTAGCTAAACTAATAATATGATTATGGATAAGCCCTAGATTATATTTTAATTATTTTAATATCATGATCATTTTAGTTACAATTCTTGATTTTAGATGTTTTCAATTTTAGTTTTGAATACTATGACTATGCATGTATGAATTAAAGTAAGCAAGTAGTTTGTTGCATTAATATGTTTATTTTAGCTTAAGATGATAGTACGTAATCGAAGTGGTACTTGTAGCTACTATCACAAAACGGAATGAATACCTAAGTTAAAGGTTAAGCGATGATTTTAATCTTAACTAATTTAGTTATCATATTTTAGATCTTAATATAATTAATAAATTAAGTCTAGTAAGCATATATCTAGGTTGTTCAAGATTTAGTTTAATTATTGAACATATTATTAATCAATTACATGATAAGAAAATGTGTAATTCTTAAATAGACCTAAATTTCTAAAGGTAAAGTTGAGAATTTCAGAAGGATTTTAAATAATGAAAGTGATTTACAACTTAAGAAACTATTTTTAATTCATATCATGATTTATAAAATTGTAGGCTAATAGTGTAGATAGTTTTATAATTACATATCTCTCATAAATATTATACGATTCGTTTTTATTGGTTTATGTTATTTTTTTTTAACAATCAAATACTCTCTATATTAACTTTAATTAACTTACTAACGAATTAGTAATTAAGAGTAAATATTGCTATCAATCCTTGTAGATTTGACCACCATTGTTCTTAAATTACTTATTATTTGTGTGTTCTCAATTGTGTTATCAAGGTAGAGAAAACATTATCATAATGTTCATCTAAACCTTCTCAGACATTCATCAACCTTTATTCTTCTAATAATTCATAATCAATATCTTATAGCTCATCACTTAAGAGCTTGTTTCTGAGCATATGCTCAGCTATTGTTAGGTACCTTTCTTAAGGTTTTGTAACTTGTCTTTTACCTGAATTGCTTTGACTCAAGATCTAGAAGCATAGGACTTCTATAACCTTAAACATGTATCTCTTATAGTGTCAAATGTAGAGATTTATTTTAATGCATCTACAGATACACATAATTACCTAACAACCTATCACCTAATCTTGTTTATACCAATTCTTGTACATTAGACTCTCTTTTCCATCAACTAGTAATTGTTGTAGTGAATCATCAAGAATATGGTGCACTAACTTAGGAATTTTCAAATTCTTCAAGATTTGGTGCTTCTAGATTGTGTAATTTTTGTTATCTAGTTTGATTGACACAAGAATGTTATGAAAAGTGAAAATTGCTCTATTTTCGTTAATTGAATGTAAACATATAATTGTTTTGTTAACTGGTTGTATAATCATAAGATGATATTCAAAGAACTTGAAATAAGTTCACTAAACTTAATGCTCTGGTACCATATTTGATTCAATGCAGATTTTGAGCAATTGAGAGCAATCAAGAACAATAATAATATAAGAGCAAAAAGAGAGCAAAGAAACTAGCAGAAAAACCATGCAAATAATTTTGTGTATAATCCTTCTCATTCAATCAAAGTTTAATATATAAAACATTGATTTACATTATATAGAGTAAATTGTACTATATTTTTATACTTAATAATTAATAGTACAATTGTTCCTTAATACAATTAAACAAAATGAACTCATTGCATAAGCCTTCTTTACACAAGGTGTCACTACTTTTAACTTGAGCCATATTGCTTATACACACACCACTTCTGTAAGCTCATCAGGAGACATACTAGTGTAGCTTGGCACTTTAGATACGCAGATCATTTTGTCTCCAATAGTATCATCATCCTATTTAATAGGAATTATTGACTTGAAATAAATAGTTTTTCCTCTTTATTTTTGATCAATTTTACTAAATTAGTAAAAATTCATCCAAAACTTACAACTACATAATCAATTACACAATATAAAAATCATTATATTTATTACATAACTTTAATAAAATAATAATATGATGAGACCCAACAAGATCTCATGAGATCACATAAAAAGCTATGGCAACCTTAGCGGAGTTCAAGCAATTGTCACCAAATATAAGACCTTAGATATTTTTAAGAAATATATGCAATGTGTTACATATTCTCTAGAGGTAAGACATTACATATTTTGAGTTCGCATGTAAGGTCAGTGTTCATGAGACCTTTGCGAAGTTACAACAATCATTACTAAATATAAGGTCTTGCATATGAGAAACATATGTAATGTGTTACATATGCTTTGGATGTAAGGTCTTACATTTTTTTTGGGTAGATGAATCCTTACATATTTTAAGTTGAGTGTAAAACTTTTCAACAAGTGACTCCGTTGGTGGTCATTGAAACTGTGACGAGATTGCCATTGATAGTCATCAAAACTCTGAAAATGACTACTGCTGATCTTATTAGATCTAGTTTGTTTCTCAAGCTATGTAATTTGAGTGTTTTAATCTTTATTTTGTGTCATTAAATGTGAAGAATTAAATTTTAAAATAGTTATTTTGCCAATTTAAAAATTTATAAAATAATATGTATAACTATTTAAGCTATTAACTTTATTTACGAGACCATAGGTAATTTTAAAGAATTGAGTTGAGCTCATTTAAGTGTTCTCTTAAGATATGTTTATTACATGGTATTAAAGACATGATATACTTATTTAGTTGTAATGTATTACATAGAATAAAAATTGTAAAGTTACTAAAAAACTTAGTAAGAGAGAATGTGAGTTTAAATTATATTTGACATTTTATTTAATATGTATACAATTCTAATTCTAAAATGATGTATATTAATATTTCTTTTTATTTTAAATTAAAAATTATTTTGATGAGTAAGAAAACTACTTAAAATAAATTTAAGTAATATTTTAAATATAAATTATTATATTAAAATAATTATCATTAATTTTATTTTATTATATTATAAAATTTGTTAGTTGTATAAAATAATTATATTATAATTCAATAAAATTCAATCTAATATAATTATATTTAAGATACACATTAAAATACACCAAACATCTTTTAAGGTTAATTGTATTTATATAATTTAAAATCTTAAAATACATATATTTTAATGTGTAAAACTATTAAGTGTATTTAACTCAACGCATACTAAGTTTTTTATCATGTATTTAGAATGAGTAATTTTATTTGATCTCTTTATGTATAAATCTTATTTATGCCTTAAATTTTTGTTGATTTATTAACATAGATTATAATATTAAATTATGTAATATTAGTAAATATTTATAAATTAAGTATTTATTTTTAAACGAGAAAATAATAAATATGCAATTATGGGAGTTTCGTTTAGAATTAGAACTTTTTTTAATCCGGTTACGAAGAAGTTACGTGGCATCTTTTAGTCGTCGAAAAGGAAACGAGATATAAATTATAAAGAACAGAGAGAGTAGAGACCAAAGCTACTTTCAAAGCAGCAGATAACCGAGACGAGACTAATCTCTTTTCTTCGTCAAATATACAGAGACTGCCATTTCGTTCGGCAAATGCTAAATTCCCTCGTAGGTGATGAAGATGCTAACCCTCACAGCCACAGCTAGCTCTTCGTTTATGGCAACAACATGCACAACCCTGAAGTATTTCAGAGTCCATTCCTCTGTGTTCCCTTCATTCCTCCCCAAAGAAGTTGAGAATCTAAAAGACCCATTTGCTCGAAAGCATGCTGCTAGGATTGAGAGGCTTCCTGTTCCTGTAATTCTCTCACATTTATCCTAATTACAATAAGTTTGCCGACTTTTGCTTCATTTTGTTAGACTTTTTAAAGTTTCGATTTTTATTTTTATAATTTCTTCGTTGTGATACTGGCTTTTTCTTAGGATTGTTCTATCCGTTTGAAGTGAAGTTTTGATATTTACTGCATTATATTGTCATACTATTATCTTTTGCAAGAGAAAAACAGAGTTGATTTTGATTGAATGAGTTAAGATTGTGGGCAGTGGTGGATTCAGTACTCAAACTTATAGTGGCACCTGTGAATAATCAATAATACAAAGCTCACAAATAAAAAATAAATTAAACATTAGTTCCAAAAAATAAAAAAATAAATTAATCAAAGATGTATCAAAATGTGGGTTGTTAGACCATCTCTAACCCTTTAATCGAAGTTGTATCAAAACTCATGAACTGCAGTATATGTTAACTCAGTTATGCATAAGGAATTCAAGCATGTTTGCTTCTTTTGTATCATTTCTAGGCTGCTTGAGTATCAGCTTCATCTGAAAACTTATAGAGCTTGCTTCCAATGTTTCTTGATTTGTATCTATTTAATTTACTAGCTATAATTCATTCATCCTGGTTCTTATTCGACCAGCCTAATAAGCACTCTAAATTAAACCGCCCTAGTATTTGGTGTTTGCCTAAAGTGCAGGTCCAGTTCAACGAAAATGGTATCATGAGTAGTTGTGTGAGACCATTGGTTAAGAGCAGCACAAGTCCAGTGGTTCTTCTTCATGGTTTTGACAGGTTCATAGATGTGCAAAACAAACCATTTGTTATGGCATATAATGTTGCTTGATGTATGTTTGAAACTTTATCTATTATTCAGCTCCTGTCTAGAATGGAGATACACTTATCCATTGCTTGAAGAGGATGGACTAGAAACCTGGGCTATTGACATTCTTGGCTGGGGTTTCTCTGATTTAGGTTTCTTTTATTGCTTTTATTCGAGTTTGGTTTGCCAACCGAAACAGATTATACGCTAAAATGCTTTGCTTTTTAAAACTTCTTATTTCTGCTTCTGTTATATGCGTCAGAAAAACTTCCACCCTGTGATGTGGCTGCTAAACGTCATCACTTCTATCAGGTATTTGTTATTGTTTTTTGAAGCTTGTCTAATATGTTTTGTTATGGTAATTTAGCCTTTCCATGTCTTATGTGATTGTTAACTAGAATGTTTGAGTTAAGAGTCAATCATAAGATCCTTTTTTCTTCTTTTATTTAACGGGGTGCTGACAATTCGTTTCTTTTGGTGGTGGGAGTTAGAAACCTTTCTCTTCTCTCCCAACTAGCAACTTACCCTATCCCCATCTCAAGTTCTTAAAATATTTGTGGCTTTTTCAAACTTGTGGCAGTTTTGGAGATCCTACATCAAAAAACCAATGATTTTGATTGGACCTAGCCTTGGTGCTGCAGTTGCAATCGACTTTTCAGTCAACCATCCCGAAGCTGTATGTGGTTTAAATTGTTTAATTTTGATGCAAAATAATGCAGTCTTCTCGCAGTTGGTATTGTTCTATTATATATAAGTAATTCCTAACAAAGTTGCTATTATGAGGGCCTGCACACTTACGACAGCATATTCATTCAGGTTGAAAAGCTGATTTTGATTGATGCAAGTGTATATACAGAAGGAACAGAAAACATGGCAAAATTGCCTAAACTTGCAGCTTATGCTGGAGTGAGTCTTTTACCGCTTTACAAGTGTCTAAAACCCATTACTTTGTATAACCACATGCAATTTACTTCTGGTTCTCTTGCAATTATAATTTATCAAATTGAAATAAAAGGAAATTTGATTTTATCTTTTGGTGTACATGTCTTTGAGCATTACATAACTAAGGGCACTATCTTGACACAGGTCTATTTATTAAAGAGCCTCCCTTTGCGTATGTATGTTAATTTCGTGTGCTTCAGTGGCATATCATTCAGTACCAGCTTAGATTGGACTAATGTAAGGATCTCTTCTCATACAGACTGATATATTCATTATTCTGTTTTCCTTTTGCTACTTTTGTTACTCCACAATATTGTATAATGTTGTAGGGATGCCACTAGATCTAAGACTCTTCCTTTTCTGGAATTTTATCTAGATTGGTCGCTTGCATTGTCGGTTTCCCTGGTGGGAAGATGCAACTGTGGATTTTATGAGAAGTGGGGGTTATAAAGTTAGCTCTCAGATAAAACAGGCATGTGTGATATCCATTTCCCTTTCCTTTTTTCGAAAGAAGAATTTAACACTCACACACCAACACACACATATACAATTTCAGGGTTCAATCTCACACCCTTTTAGTGCCCACAAGTAGCATATATGATTGTAGTATAAGACAACTGGTTATCCATTTCTCCTCCTTAATCTTGCAATACCGTGCATGCATTTTTTGCTTGTAGATGTGACTTTACTTTTGGTGCATTTTGTATTGAATCTTTTGCTTTGTTGAAAGAAGTGCTGGACAAACTAGTATGTTGTTAGCTGTTATCAGAGAAATGCTTGATAAACTAGATCAGTGTTAACAGAACAATCCTTGATGTGGAGAAACTAAGGGCAAATTCAACTGCCTGTTCATGTTTTGTTTTCTGACCTTGGACCTGATACTTATGCCTGCTTTTATTATGATGCATTGTTGACCTTACAGACAAGTCGAAAGAATCCAAAATTTGAAACTTGTGCAGTCGAATACATAATTGAATCAGTGGAAATTATTTTGCGTTCTAAGTAGATGAGTTAGTTAATCTCCTTTGAGCAAGAATGAACAAAAATTATAAACCAATTAATACACTTTCTCCATAAGTATGTGCTTTAAAAGCACATTGCAGCAGGGCCATTGCCTTTATACAGACCATCAGCTATTACTTTGACCTTGACATTGTTTTTCAGAAAATGAAAAAAAAATAAAATTTCATCAATAAACAATGTATCTCGTTTCTTTGTATACCATTGTGCATGCATGAATGTGTTTTTGTGTGTTGAGAAGGTCAAAAGGACCTGAGGGAAGTTTCTGTCCTCTGTAGGAAAAGTTATCATAAGTTCCGGTTACGAGCTTGTAAGAATCAATGGCAATCTTGTTTGACAGATAAAGCAGAAGACACTTATCATCTGGGGCGAAGACGACCAAATTATCAGTAACAAGCTTGGAGTGGTTAGTATTTGTTTTCTTTCTCTTTTTGGTTCTCTGAAGATTAATTTATGTCAGACTCTGTCAAATTGGATAGTGAGCTGCAAGTTTCTCATATTTGTATTGTAGAGATTGCACTGTGAATTGCCAAATGCAATCATACGCCAAATTCCAGAATGTGGTCACCTTCCTCATGTGGAGAAGCCAAGCAGTGTTGCCCAATTGGTTTCGGAATTTGTTAAAGAAAATTCCTATAAAGAGGTTCAGTTGAAATCCCTTAGTTCCATGAATTACAAAATATCCAAGATGGATTGAATCTGTTCCATACAAGTACTATCATTATATTTAGTTATATAATAATTTCGTTAAATAAAAAAATATTCTAAGTGTTGTGTTTGTATTGCTAAGGTTCTTTTTCAGTAAGCCTTCTTATTTAATCCATAACTATTTCGATCCCCTAAACGAATAAACAATATCCAAGTTCAAACTATGCGAATCTCCTGTCTTCATCATCTGACATTGTTCATCGTGCGTGCTTCTTCGTCAAGCTTTATTTGTTGTGAAAATAATTGTTAGTTATAAACTTAATCAATTATTAAAAATAAAACCTTTAAAATAAAACAGAGATTTATTGACAAAAAAAACTGATAAACTAACTCACTCCAACCCAATTTAAATGATTTTATTTGAGTTGGGTTTATAACTTTCATTAAATCGTATAGCCAATTTCTCATATGCAAAACCTTTTGTGATTGTGACTTGTGAGTATATGGGTAATTAACATTCTTAGCACTCTTTCCCTCTCGATACATTTTTAAACAAGTTTAATAAAAACGAATCTACTTTTTGTTTTGGCTATAGTTACTAACAAGAAAGTAGCATGGGAAAGAAATTTTTATATTTTATAAAAAAATAATATAAAAATAATGATTTCACAAATTTAAGAACTATTTTTGTCTCCATATCATACATGTATTGATTCTACTTTCAAATTCACAAAATATTATTATAAAACTATTTTTTATCTTCTTATTTTCTTTTCTTTTATATTTATTATTTTTTAAAAAAAATTAATATTTTATTTCGATTCCTTGTTATCTAATAGTAAAAAAAAAAAAGAGTTCTCTCTATTTTCTCCAATTCATTCATGCTTAATTCCTATTTTTATTGAATCTCTAATACACTTTAGAGCTTCAACAATTTGGTGATTTTTGACGCACGCCAGTTTTTCAACTTGTATTTGGTGGTGTGGCCACAATTTTTGACCACCAAACATTCATTTTGGTCCCGAAAGCAGGACGTGCTTTTTAGGTTAAGTGTTAATAACACTTTTAATTATATTATTATTTTTATTTACATTATTTTTCAAGTAATATGTTGAAATCTTAATTTATATTTATTTTATACATTAAATTATAAAAAGAGCATTACAAATAATAAAATTTATATGTATCAATCAAAAATATATATAATATAAATGAAAAAATATATTTAAAAGTGTTGCTATCTTTTCCCTCGTTCTTTGAACAGGTTCATGAAGAAAGACGCATATCTCAAATCTAGGGTGGAAATTTTCATGTTTTCACTTCTTTTTTTGTTGCATGACTTGTATATATGTACACATGTGCGCTAGTTCAAATTCACATGTTAATTATATTTTAAAAATATTAAACTTTTTTGACAAATTATTTCATTATAATAATAAAAAAAATCTAATATATTATTTAATTATAAAAAAAATCTAAAATTTACAAAAGTAAACAAATGAACTAAAAAATAAATTGTACAGTATCAATTGAGTTCATGTTCTATGCACCAAGAACGATCATCATTCTCCCTATGTAATAACTATATGGTTGCTATTTTCTTCTTCTACCCAACCAAGAACAGATCATTCTCCCTATGTAACAACTTATCTTGAGTTTAAAGAATCAACTCCCACTTTTAGTTGTGGGAGGTTCATAATTGGAACATATCATTAGCCGGGCATGACAAAGAAAAAGTAGAATGCACGTAAAATATCAAAAGAGAATATTAATCAATGAGAGGTAGTGTGGAACTTGAAGACACCCAAATGAAAAGGAAAACTTAAAACTAGTAATCCAAGGTAGGAAGGGGTGGCAAAGTTCCATTAAATTCCTCTAAAATGTACATATGATAATAACAAATCTAATAAAATAAAAATAAAAGATCAGGTTCTATCCCCCAATAGTCCACAGAGCTGTCATATCATCATCATCATCAAAAGAAGGAATCAAATTCCCAACCTTTTTCATAAAGGAAAAAGAAAATCCTAAAACAGAAAACCCTAGTGGGTTTTTGACAGAACCCATATAAACCCAAAAAATTACAGAGAATACCCATCAGTTGTGGCAAAATAGTCCACATGTAAAATTTAGCCCCACAGTAATACGAAGCCTGAAAAACAGGACATAATAGCTGAAGGGAAGAAAAGGTTAATGCTTGCGAAAATAGCCACAGCATTGCTCCCATCAGGAATGCCAGTGGTAGTCCCAGCTGGGCTTATTCCAAATGATGTTGGACTCGTTATGCCTGTCCCTGTCCCTGTCCCTGTCCCTGTCCCGGAAACTGTACCGGTTCCGGTACTAGGTGTTGTGGTTGAGGTTGAAGGGGTTACTGTACCTGTGCTTGGAGTTGTAGATGTGGAAGGAGTGCCTACTGTTCCGGTTGAAGTACTTGTTCCTGTTTGGCTGGATATCAAAGCAAAGAAAAAAATTAATTTTTTTTTGAACCTGACCTTTCCTCATCTTGATGAAAATGACTAGATAACAAAGTTGAGAGATCTGATGTGAATTCATTTGGAAGCAAAGATAACAAGGATTTCAAAACATCTAAAACCACCTCACGGATGGCATTACCAAGAATAACAAATCTTAGATAACAATGGGTTGCTAGATCTACCTAAGTTAATCCATGTCAGGTTAACACCTACTCTTGCTAAACATTGAGAAAAACAGAGTAAAAATGTGATCTTTGAGCATTTCAAAGAGATCCCATAAGTAAAAATATGATCTTTGAGATAGAAGATCAACAATCAAGATCTGGGTCAAAGCAAAAATGAAGATTCAAGATCATATGTGAAAGCTAGTTAGTGTACTTACGGACTTGAAGGAAAGACACAGTTGGAGTTCTGGGCTGTTTCAAAAAAAAAACATAAATTGAATCAGTAAAAGCAATAAATTTGAAAATATAACAAGATGGGTGATTAAGAGAAAAAACTTACTAGCAGGTGGATTTTGGCTCACAGTGGCAGTGCCTGAGAAATCACAGCTTCCTTGAGCTTGACTCTTTCTTTGGAAATAGCTGTTAACAGCCCAATTACAGTGATCTTTTACGGTATTGGGTTGATAACAAGCACCATTTTGAGAGATTGCTGTACAATCAGCTCCAGCTCCACAAGCATAATCCAATGTCTTTTGAAGATATTGTTCGTTCCCATCTTTACATAAGCAGTACGTAGCACCTATTTAAGAGGAAAAAAAAAATACCCAGCTCAATCAAGGGTTAAGGCTAACATAAAACCACTCAAAAAGACAAAATTTGGCCTGATTCTACAATTTAAACTTAAAAAAGTATACTTTTATGTGGGTAAATTGAAATATACAGACATTGTTGCGCAAATCTTGATTACATGTTTTCCCTCTAATGTGAAAAGGGGATCTTTCCATGGAGGTTCAAATCAAAAGTATAAAAAGCAGAGTAAGAAAAAGAAACTACAGGAAATACACAAGAACCAAACTTTTTAATCTTTATGAAAGACGGAAAATGACAAATGACAAACAAAAAAGAACACTAAAGCAGATAAAGAAGCTCACTTGAATGGCCAGTGAGCGCCAAGAAAAGCACTATATACACTAAAGCAACCATTTTGAAGCAAAAACCGCAAGCGAATATGAGAGATTCACTGTCCCTTATGAGATATGGTTGAACTTGAAACAAGAAAAAGCTTGAAAGAGTGAGTGAGAGAATGAAAGACAAGATGGGTTAATGGAGAAATGGAGATTTCTAGTAGACAATAATATGTGTGAGAGAGAGAGAGAGAGAGAGAGAGAGAGAGGAGACGGATGGTAAAGGTGAGAGTCTCAGGGCCTGTATCTGATATGCTTTTAAACCCTTAACAAACAATTTTGTATTAAGAATTAAATAATTTTTTTAAGAGTATTGTACTATAGTTTATAGTTAATACCAGTGTAGAATATAGTGCTCTCTTGGGAACTGAGCAAGCTTACAAGCTTTTGTCATGTATGTATTTGACTGTTGGAGGTAACCTTCCAAACGGCCTTAAACTCATTTGGGTAACTAAATTTAACTCAACCTGGTTTAGGTTTGGTTCTGTACTACCCTATACATCCATACTAGGGTGGCAATATATATTTATTTAATAAATTTTGTTTTTGTCATATCTATTTGGTTAAAAGCAATGTTGAGATAGATATTAATTAAACGGTAAGTAAGAATATAAATTAATAAAATAATTATTGAAATTCTTACCGATCGAAAAACTAATTAAATTAGCATAGTTTATTGGGAATTTTTCAGAGTAAAATTTTTATTTTAAAAATAACTATTTTTAAAATCAAAATTTTGTTATGATAATAATATTTATTATTTTAAAAGTATCAAACCTTTTTAAATTATTATATATGAATTGATACATGTATTAAATTATAATAAAAAATATTTTTATTTAATATACTAAACTTTTTTTTTTGTCTAACTCATCAAGAGAAATATTATAAGCATAAAATTTTATACTTATACTATTTATAATTTGGTAAAATTTTCTTAAAAATTTAATAATTCAACTCACTTTAAAATATTTTGATAATTTGGTAAAATTTTCTTAAAAATTTAATAATTCAACTCACTTTAAAGTATTTTGATAATTGATAAATAATAATTAATATGAATATAAATTTGAATTAAAATTTATCCACGTTCAAAAATTTCTAACTTACTAAACATGTTATGTTTAAACTTTAGAGAGTGTTACACAAATTTACATATTTTTATAGGCACGTAGTATCATATAACATTAAGAATATAAGTAGTTAATGTACTGTTGGAAACTGTGAAGCAAAAATCAGTAACAAAAATAATAATAATAATAATAATACAAAATTTAATATGGTTTGATAGTTTGATTAATTTTCCCTAAAGTATTAAATAATTTCAATAATATCACATTTTGAATATAAATCTTAATTTAATATTCAATTTATATTATATTTTAAAAATAATATTAAAAAACTTAGATAACATCAAACTCAAAATCCTATTACACCGAAAATCTCTCATGCTCAAAAGATCTAAAACAACGAAACTTACAATTACCTAGAACATTCTTTCTTTTGTGTCACCATAACAAGATTTTAAACTAAAAAATACATAACCTCCAATAACTCTAATATATTACATGTCCACGTCTCTTCTTATAGGTTCACGTTAAAATCCATTCGCCTTTTAGTAGTTTGTTTGTTGTCTAATTAATATTAATTATACCATTAATTTTGTTCCATTATATGATCTCTCTAACCATGTACATAAAGATACTTCTCGACTTTAAATCTCTCACTACGCAAAACGTACTTGTATTAATATCTGAGCAAATTAATATTCAAACTCCCAAATCTTTTATCTTTTGATTTTTTTTTTTAATTTAACTTTTGTGCTACTATTTCAGTATCACATAAAAATATCCTTAGTATATCAATCAATTTATTTTCAATTAATTATAATTTTATTTAAAATTGTTACGAAATAACCCTTAAATGTCATATTTATATCACAAAAAATAATAATCATTTCATTAAACTTAATATATTTCTCTTTATTTCAAGTTCATTTTTACAATAATATTCACTTTATTTTTAAATGTGGTTACAACTCTAGTCCAAACATAACCCCCATTAATTTATGTCTCTTCTTTTTTCTTTCATTATAATCAAATAATATTTAACTACCTTTATATATTCATTTATTATTAAAAATTCATATCTTAAAGTATCTAACTACTCAAATAAATCAATTTTATCCTTAAGTTGTATACATGTCTAATATCATTTAATATATGGACAACTCCAACAAATATCTTTGTATTTACTATATCTATATTAAAAAACTTCTTTGAATCATTAGTCGTGACAATGCTCGTATATATTACACAATTCATTGTTTATATATATATAAAATAAACATGCTGAATCCAAAATACATTCATTCATAAAGTTATAATTAATTATCACATAAATTATATTATTTTTTGCGTCACAAATTTCATTCACCTTTATCCTTTTATAATTTTTTTTCTTTTCTTCGCGTTAAGTAGAGATGAAAATTATTTCAAACCTACCCTTCAATCTTTTTTTAAAATACTTTTTAAAATATCATTTCTTTTGATAATAGAAACACTTAATATTATATATTGGAATAGGCTTAAAATAATTTTCATCTCTACTTATAATGTGTTAATAAAAATCATCAAATTATGTGTAACATGTCATTAACTCTCTTAATTAATTGACGTAAATGATATTTTTATATCATTGGTAAAAATTTATGGTACGAAAATAATAAAAAAAATCGATAATTTTTTTTAATATTTATAAAATTTAATAATATATAAGTAATAAAAAAATTATTAGTATTTTATAATAAATTTGAAACTTCAATTATAAAAAAAATTATTTACTCTAATATGTATAAATTTAAGTCTATTTAAATGTTTTTATACTATTAAATAAATTATTTGAATTCTGTCGGTGCATGATGTTAGAGTACACGTATTTATGAGCTCAAATAGTATTTTTGTGTTGCATAGCGTCGGAGGATTTTACCTTGAGGTCCTACCATATCAAGGTTCTTGAAGTAGCTGTCAAAATGAGCTAGCACTAAATTTGTTCTTTTTCTTCATCCTTTTGCTCTAATAAGGTGCATCAAACATCTATTTTCAGTACATGCATGTGTCTCTATGTTTGCACATGTGGTTCTTACATTATGTTCACTTATAAATGAGGTACGGGCAAGTTTGTAAAAATTAAAGATATTGTTGACAATTTCACAATATTATTGATATTTTTAATATTTTGATATTAAAAAATAATATTCATATTATTTAATTAAATTTTTATAAAATTATCAAAAGTCAAATTATTATTAAATCGTTATAAATGTCATTTTTTTAACTAAAATATTGAAAGAAATCAATATATATCTAATATACTTGTAAAATGATATTGATTATGACGTCATAGTATTATAACGAAATGATTTATCTATTTATAATAGTTAATACAATATGATAATTTACTTAATTATTTCAAAAAATTTAATTATTTATTCTATAATATTTTGTAAAAAATAAAAATAAAAACTTTTTATTATACAATATTTTAATTATTTAGTTAATTTATAAAATATTTAAAAATACATGTATTAAGTAAAAATGTAAGTAATTAATTGTTTTATAAGTTTTATAGAGTTTTCATAATTTTTGTTATTTTTTTAACTTCTATCAATGAAGACAATATTTTTAATATTTTAGTAAAAATTATACGTCGATATCTTGATCGAAATCGACATTTTAAATTTTTGGTATTGGGTCTCAAATGTCATGTAATTATATCAAAATAAATTGAGTGAATTTAGTTTTAAAATTTAAGGCTACCAATTTTAATATTTAAAAATAATAATAATAATATATCTTTTAAGATAAAATGAAATTATAAAAGCATCTAAATGAAGATGTCCATTCTAATAACATTTTATTTATTTTTAATTTTATTTAACTATACTAATTTAATACATATTTATTAAACTTTTAATTTTTTTCAATTCTACACTAATAAACAATTATTATAACATTTACTAGTGTTTTAGTTTTTTATTTTTAAATTTTTACTAAAAAAGACTATATAAGTTTTTTCTACATTAAACGTTAATTATCAATTTCACTCTCATATAAAATTAAATATTTTACAAGTATTTTTATTTTTGTTTTTGTTTTTCTACTAAAAATAGTTAATACATATAATCAATTATTTGTACACTAAATATAACTTAAAAATAAATTAAAATTTAACATATATTTAGAAAAAAATTATTTTTCTCTTTTAATTTATTAATAAAAGATAAAAATTATAATGTTTATGAGTATTTTTTATTTTCTTGTTTTAAATTTTCACTAAAAGAATTTAAATTTTAAATTTTCACTAAAAGAATTTAAATTTTAAATTTATTCACATAAAATTAATTAATTTACGAGTCTTTAGTTTTCTCTTTAATTTCTTACTAAAAGATAATTAATACATAAAATCAATTATTTTTACACTAAATATAAATTAAAAAATAAATTAAACTTTAATGCATATTTATGAGATTTTGAATTTCTTTTTATTTTTGTAACAGTAGACAAATTTTATAATGTCCACGTGTCTTTTAAATTTTTCTTTTCAATTTTAACTAAAAATAATTTGAAATAAACTAAAAAAGAATCAATTATTTTCTGAGTATATTGGTTTTATTTTAATTCGCCCATGAAAATTAATTAATTCATAATCAATTATTTTATACTAAATATAATTGAGAATATAAGTTAAAATTTAACACATATTTAGCGTACATTGATTTTCCTTTTAATTTCATAATAATAAATAATTATTGTGATATTTGTGAGTCTTTTAATTTTTCTTCTAAAAATTTAAACTAAATTTTTTTATAAATCTTTAGATTATTCAAATAGAATCAATTATTTTATGAGTAATTTAATTTTATATTTTATTTTTCCTAGATGAGATAAATAATAAATATAATCAATTATTTTTATATTAAATATAATTAAAAAATAAATTTAAATTTATTATATATTTATAAAAAAAATCCGTTTTTCTTTTAATTCTTTAATAATAGATGAATATTATAATATTCTTGAGTTTTTTATTTTTCTTCTTAAAATTTTTACTAAAAGAGAATTTATAATTTTAAATTTATTCACATAAAATCAATTATTTTATGAATTTATTTTTATTTTTTCCTTCATTTTCTTTTAAAAATTAATTAATTATTTATATGTTAAATATAATTAAAAATTAATTAATTAATAGTTGAAATGATATTAGAATATAATATTTTTAATATACCGAATATGAATTCAGAGACCCTTATTCATTCTTTGTCAGTGGGTAGGAGCTGATAAGATAAGAGATTTTTTTTCTTCCCTTTTTCATCCCAAAATTATAATTTATCTTGCATTCTTACTTAAATACATCGAAAATCTTAGGGAGGGACACGAACAAAAATCCATATAATATTTTAAATATTATAAAGGAAAATTTATAATAGAAATAAATCAATAATAAATGTTTTGTAACGAAGTAATAAAATTTTGAGTTAATAAGGAATAAAAATAAACAATATTTATCTTAAATGGAGAAAAACAAAATATATATATGTATGAATAAAATCCTTTTATATTAAACAATATTAATATAATCTTGTTATAAATTAATTAGTTTGAAATAATAACAATAAATTATAAAATAATTATAAGATTTTAAATATTTATAATTTAAATAAGTAGTCTAAATAATCTATATAGAAGAAAAATTATTGATGTTTGAGTAAAATAAAAATATAACTTAAAGATAAAATATAAAACATATAATGCATTACTTATGATTAGTTTGAGTTTAAATATAAATAAATTTATAAAAAAATTAAAAATTAAATTTTTATATATTTATTAAAATTTTATTATATGTATTTTAAAAAAATGTTAAGAAAATACAATATTTATCTTTACCTCACTTTTAGAATATTCTAAAATATAGGTTCATATTTCACATTTTATTGTCCATGTCATTGACTCCAACCGAATAATACCTACGTAGATTTACAAACACAATGAAAAATTCACAACCTACTATTTTCTTATTATATAAGCAAGAAATATCCCCCCAATTATTAAGGGAGTCAAATTACTCGTACTTTCGGATAAATGGTAATAATCAAATGGGTTTAGTTTTTAATAGTAATTTTTTTATAAACTTTTGGGTTAAGTTATTATTTTGCTTAAAATTTTGGATTTAGGTTCGGGGTCGATCAGGGGAGGTCAAGGTTTGGGATCCCCTCTCTGTTCTTCATTTTTGATTTAGAATTTATTTTTTTCATTCTCATTTAAAATTCTTACAATAATATATCGAGGATCTAATGAGTAACATGGACTTTCGAATGGAGAACTATAATACATGTAATATTTTAAATATTATTTTTTTTATAAATAAAAAAATATAATATAAGTAAACCAATAATAAATATTTTATAATAAAATAATAAAATTTTTAGCTAATAAGGAATACAAAATAAAAAAAAATGATGTGAAATAGAGAAAAATAAAACATATGTATCAATATTAAACAATATTGATATAATCTTATTAAAAACTAGTTTAAAATAATAACAATAAATTATAAAATAATTTTAAAATTTTAAAATTTTAAAATTTAAATAAGTAGTTTAAATAGTCTTTATAAAAAAATGTATTGATGTCTTAGTATAATAAAAATATAACTTAAAAATAAAATATATAATGTATTATTTATTATTAATTTGAGTTTAAATATAAATAAATATATTAAAAAATTAAATTTGTATATATTTATTAAAACTTGTTATATATAATGAAAAATATGACTCGAATACAATCTTAATCCTTAACTCCCTCATATTTTAAAATATAGATTCTTATTCCCCGTTATATTTTCTTTATCATTACTTCCAATCGAATAATATCCACTTAAATTTACCATACAAAGCAAAATTCACAACTTATTATTTTCATGTTATATAATCATGAACTATCCCCTTAACTCTCTTAAGTTTACTTCTTTATCTCCTCACTCTCTTGTAAATTCAAGCATTTATAGTAGGATTTTTGTCTATAATAGATATTTTTCATTCAATAGTTTAAAAATAAACTTATTTATGTTTTAGTTTAGAAATAAGCTAAATATAACCTTAAATTTGAAATCAGTTTTTTTGGTCAATTTTATTTAAAGAAAAATTAAAAAAAAAGATATTTCAACTCCATTTAAAAAATATAATTATTATAAACATAAAAAAATATTAATAATTTATAAATTTATAATTAATTTTAAATATACAAATATCTTTTATCATATCATATATTAAAATTTTATTTTAAAAAATAAAAAATAATTTATTTTATAATAAAATAAATATAAATTTATACATATTAAAAATGATATGCTAAGCATTTTGATAATTCATAAATAATATAATACATTATTGTTATTGTTATTAAATATAATTATAATTATATTTAATAAATAATTATAATTATGATATAAAAAATAATATTCATAAAAAAAATTATTAAAAAAATTGTGAAGTCTCTCTATCTAACTTTTTACAACATACAATACAAATATAGAACATTATATCTTAAATTTTGTGTGAAAATATTATCTAATATAATATTATTATAATTATTTTTATTATTAATATAATAAAATATATAAATTATGTCTAATTAATTATATTTTAATACTTAAATTAAATTATTATTAATAAATATTTGTTATCTTAATAATAATTAAAATTATAATAATATTATAAATATGTGTTACAATGTAATCTATTTTTTAATTTCTTTAATCTTAAAAAATTTATTTTTAAAAAATTTCAATAATTTATTTTAGTAAAATTTTTAATAATTTAAAATTTTATAATTTATTATTATTTTAAATTATTTTATAATAAATGTTTGATAAGTTATTTGTTATAAACGTATATATTTTTTATTATATAAATATAAATTATTATTTATTAAAAGTTGTAGAAGAGGATATTTTTTTTTTAGAAAATAAGAAAAGGAAAAGAGTAGCAATGAGAATTAGGGAAGGAGAGAGAAGAAAAGGAAAAAAAGAAATAATCTGTAAATTGTTGAAAGGGTTATAATTAGTTTATTTTTAAACTAAAACATAAGTAAATATATTTTTAAATTATTGAATGAAAGATGCCCATTATAAATAAAAACTTTTTTATCGTGCTTATACGTATCAATTATAATTGAGAGATTCTATTATAAATGTATTATGATGTTTAATGAAATTAAATTTGTGAATGAATATTATTAATTTCAACTTATGATATATTGGGACGATAAAAATACAAAAGTAATAATATTTTTTGAAGTTTTAAGAAATTGTCATAATAAATATTCTCATAGATGAAGGGTGATGTGATTGATATTATAAGGGCTTAAAACAAGGGAAAACTATTTAGCAACATGCATGAAATTTATTTTATCTCTTATATATCATTAAGAAAAAGATCATATATTTATCATATCTTTATTCCCATTAGTTTTTAAACAAAAATTTAAAAATAGGAATAACTATGTCTTTTTTCATATATTATATGTTTTAAAATGCCTAAATCACAAATTTTAAAACTAAACTAGTAGTTGATGTTCAATTATATCAATATTAAATAGAATTTTTATTTGTGGGTCTACTATATGAAATAAATTGTTAAGACGTTGGACTAACATAAGAGGTGTGATTTTTTACTCTCCAATACTTATGTCAATAATGAGATGACTAAGTTAGAGAATATATAATTTTTGCTATATCATTAAAAGAAAATATAGTATTTAGATGTGATTTTATATTCTTTGTGAAATATCAAATATTAATTATTTGTAAATGTGTGCAATAATGAATATATATAAGAGGTTAAATTAACATGATATATATTTATTATCCATGTTAATATAATTATGGATAGTTATTATTTTTTTATTTTTTTATTAAGATTATCTCATGTTATGCTTATTTGATGACTCAATTTTTTATATACATAACTCATGAGACTTTTATTAATTATAATTATTCTCTTCTTATAGGTTAAGATGTAATAAATTACACTTAATATAACTTTATATATATATATATATAATATAATTATAAGACTTATACGGTAGTTTACACTTTTGGTTTTAGGAAAATGTTTTCTGTTTTTTCTTGTTAAGATCTAAAATAACACCTCGTAATATGAGTTGTTTTCTTATGTTTCATGTACATGTTCAAATTATCGGTTGATAAAAAAAAACAACTTAATGAGATTCTCTAAAGAATTCACGTATTATCTAAAGCTAGATTTTAATAGCCTACCTGCAAAGTTATTTCGATTATTTCAGTTAACCCAAAATTAAGAATGATTCATCATCAAAAAGAACACATACATTGCTAATTATAATAGATCCTAAATAAAAAGAATGAAAGAGTTAACTTTTTTTTGTTTGTTCCACGAGGTTAGGCAAAGAAGCAAAACAAAAATAAAACTAATTTGTGTTGGAGCCAAAAATGAAATATTTTTATGAAAATTTTATGTATACGAAACTTAAAACTAAATTTAAATGATGTGCCACATGATAGGAAAATTGGATAAAATGGTATAATCACAAGTTCTCTTTCCCAAGATCTTCCTTAGAAGAATATCAAATAACAGAAAAATAGATAATACACAACACAATAATTATAGTGGAAACTCCAAATTAGAGAAAAATCACTTTTCGTTGTCAAAAAGACAACCAGAGAAAAATTCAATGTGTGGAAAATTGTTACAGCTACACTCTCAGTAATTTTCTCACACACCCAAAAGACAAGAGCAATTACAAGTCCAAGAGAATTTTCCCACAAAATTCTCTCACTCAAGAACTTCTCATACAAGCTTTTCTCTATTTTTAGGATGATTATCAATGAAGAAATAAAGTCATATTTATAGCATTCAAGTTCTCATTTCATATGCCAAACATTTCTTCATTAAACAAAATTAGGCTACATAATTTTCATATTCTTTATTCAAACAAGGTTAAGCACTTAAGCACCTCCATCTTTGACAATATGGTAAGCCACCTTCCATGAATTTTCTTCTAAATTAGGCACCTCCTATTTTGACTAACAAAACTAATATTATTTTTAATCAATAATAACACCACATTGCTTAGAAGTATCACACATATTTTATCTTTTTTTTAATGAATAAAATTTTAATTATAATATTTATTAAATTTAAAATAAAATTATATATAAAATACAATTGTATCTCATTTTAATTTTATAATTTAAGCGAAAAGTTTTTTTAATCTTAAATTAGGATGAAATATCAATTGAGATGAAAGATTTTAATTTAATGAAACAGTTAGATATACTTTTGTAATTGAGTTAGATTCTAACATCTTAATTAAATATTATTTTAACTTGAAATAAAAAAGTGCTATTTACAACTCAAAAGTTCATTTAAAATTTAATAATTTAAATATATATATATATAAAAATAAGTAGTATTTAAGACACAAGTAATACTATCTATTATTACTATTTTTGTAATGTCTTCTAATATCAAATACTAAATCTTATTGATAAAGGTTTTAAATTAATTTAGATATCCAGCCCGTTTATTAAACACCTATTACCCATATATGGCTCTTGTTATATATTCTTGATTCATCGGCTTTGTCAACACGATTATCTTGTTTGATAAATATATATATATATTGTTCCACAATGATAATTATAAAGTAAATATATCATATTAAATATTTATTAAGTTTTGTCACGAAGAATCAAACGGTTTAACATCTTTAATTAAATTTATATAATTATAAATTTATTATTTTAATTATGATTATAATATATAATAGTATTTTTAAAAAAATTAAGTGGTTGCTTTTATCTCAACTTTATTGATGAGTTCTTTTGAGATTTTTAATTGGGCTTTTTGAAATTCTTCGCTGTTCAAAAGAGAATAATTTGACCACAATTCACAAAGGTAGATGCTCGATTTTTTTATTTTTTTCCTTTAATATGCAAGTGAAATGTGAAACCTCAAAAGAGGATGGGAAAAATAACAGCAAATTGTCACATAGCATTTTGTGCAAGTGTTTTGAAAAAGAATAAATCTTGGTATTAATTATCATATTTTTTTCCAATTAAATTATTTACCTACTTTAAATATGATTGGCTTTAACTTCATATATTTTAATTCTTATTTATTAACAGAGACGGTGGATCAAATAGTTCAGCCTAATATTCTTAGGCTATAAAATGATATGATTAGATGATTATGTTGGATCAAACATGATTTAAATACATATATTTTCACTAAGTTGTCTAAATAATCATGCAAAGTTTGACCTGTATTGGCCCTACCATATGATACAGCTAATGTCCACCCCCAAATCTTTAGTGAATATCATAATCTATACTTTACGCTTAGCTACAAAAGCATGCAGCTTTCTATTCATTTGGTTTTACAGAGGATCGGTAAGGTGAACTCTGAAATTAGATGTAAGTATAAATTAATAGTTGTAAGTAGGGATGTCCAAAAACCGGTCCGGATCGGATCAAACTATAAAATCGAATCGATCTGGATCGGATTGGATCGAATCAGATCGAATAATTTTACAAATCAAACAGTTCGATCCAATTTGTATTTATTAAAACCGTTTTTCAAACGGTCTAGTCTGGTTTAAACCGGTCGAACTGGACCGGAGTAGTTTAATAAATATATTAGAATTTTCACATTATTTTTCATTAAAGATGTTAAAAAAACCGAACTAAACCAGAAAATCAGATCGGACAGAACGATTTTATAAATCAAACGGTCCAATCCGGTCCGAAGAATATAAACGGTCCGGTCTAGTACGATCTGATATTTTTTCCCAAAACCGAATCGGACCGGACTGTTATACACCCCTAGTTGTAAGTGTGAAACAATGGGGATTGAAAATAATTAAAATAAGAATCTTAATTCCAAAATTGTTCTTAAAGTTTCAAATTTATCAAAACTAATTTTCTCTCTGTGTTAAGAATTTCTAAGCTTTTAATAGTATTTAAATAAATAATGTACCCAAAAACTTGTTGTGTGTTTTGCAACACACAGAAATCGTGCAAGTATACACGTTCACAAGTAATAAGATTAGTAAGTAAAGATCGTTCTCACGGAGATTTGTTACTATAGTTTGTTGAGTACTAAAATTGTATCTCTCTTATTTTATCCAAAACAATCGTTGATTAAGAAAAAGATAATAAGAAAATAAGAGAACTCTAGGATTGCAATTTTTCACCAAACTAATCCACTCAAATCATGTTATTTTCTTTTGACATATATTTTTTAGTACATTTAATTTGTCGACCGAAAACTTCTTTTTTATTCATACATCTCTTGAAGAGCTAAGGTATAAACACACCTCGTTAAATTAATTCATATATCTACATGAGAATTAAATTTAATAAGATTCATTAAGTTCTAAGTTCTCAAAAACATACAATTAGGGTATATTCCTATCCGCCCATCATACATGTCATTCTATTCTGAGCAATATACACAAAAATGTCTTTCTCGAGTTTATTTTTATACCCGCAAATCGTTTTGATAAAATTAAGTAAATAATCAAAAAGCATTAAGCACAAAATAGAGCGAGCAAATCGAGCGTCTTATAAATCTATCAAAAATAATTAAAATCAAAGCTTCATATATTTGAATCAAATGCAACCCTAAAAAAATTAAATTACTTTATTAAATTAAAATAAAAATTACAATAGATGCAGAAAAATTAGAAGAAGAAGAAAGAAAATTAAAACATTTCGGATCGTAAATATTTGGCACATGTAGAACACAACAGAAGCCAAAAATGGTTTCTGCGTGTTCCACCGTCCAGCCCCAAACACCACAGAAAATCCAAAACTAAACTCTCCAAAAAACTCCAAAAACCTAAACTCCGAAAAAACCTCCTAAAACTATCATCTTATCTCCTATTTATAGCTAAAAATAATACATCTAAAATATTACATTTTTTATTTTATTTTTTTATAAAAAACGCGTAATAATTTGTATCGAAAAACAAAAATCACGCGGATTGATTTTATGACTTAAATCACAAGTGAACTAGGGGCGCCAATTCTGCATTTTTTAAATTCTTTATGCATGCCACGTGTCAGTGTCTGATTCGCTGAACGTAATTAATGCGGACACGTGACAGCTTCTGATTGGCTTATGGAAACGTGCGTAGAAAACATCAGAGCACGGAGCAACGGCTACACACGGGCTTGATCCTGCGCTTTCGCACTCATGATAACATGACACGTGTCATCACATGATTGGATGAAAAATAGAGTGGGACACGTGCCAATTTCTGATTTCAGGAATGGATTCATGTGGACACGTGGCATCTTTTGATTCGTTGAAACTCCGGTTGCACGAAGAGATCAACGCACGAGATCAGAGCGTACGTGGGGGACAGCGGCTGGGTGCGTCAGACACGTGGGTCCCACGATGCACGCCGGCCTACGCGACAGGTGGGCCCCACTCGGCGTACCAAGCCGCGTGAAAAATTGAGACCTGCACCCTCTCTTTAGTCGGGTGTGGTAAGGTGTAGTCCCGAGCGTGTCTTATGCGATCGGACGAGTCCACGATTGGCGTGTAGATTGTAGCGTAGATTCTTCCACTTGAGAAAATTAAACTTTTATTAATTATATTTTCACCCACAAATATATTTCAAATTACATTTTAAACTTTCTAAAATTACAATTAATCCTTTGCTAATTTTAAATTAAATTTTTAAACTTTAAATTATTATAATTAAGCCTAAATTTAATTTAAATTATATTTTCGATTTTTATAAATTGTAATTAATAACTATATTATTTAAAATTATATTTGTGGACAAAAAAATATGAAATTAAGTACATTTTCGATACAAATTATTTAATTTTATTAAAAATGTTTTTTTAATGCATAAAAGAAAAATATTAATTTATTTAACAAAAATTAACTAAATATTAAAAGAACATAACAATTATCATTACTAAAATTGATGAAAATAACTGTATAAAATACAGTTATCAACAATTATGTATTGAATTTATGAACCATAATATTTCTTTTATAATCATGTTTCACATCAAAATATTATCACCATTATTAGTTTTTGATCATAATTAATAAGCTATGATTCTTCGATAACAAAAACATTTAGATTACACTTAAATGATCTGTTGAAGAAAAATGGATTAAAAATTTAAAATTAGATGACGAACTTATATATTACATATATATGCCAACAAATTATACTTTATGTAACACAATTAAACACGTGAATGTTGTTATAAATGTGTAACTTGAGTCATATTAAGAAAAGAAAATAATTAATACCGAATATATATATATATATATATATATATATATATATGTGTATTTATTTCTCATGTTTGAAAACTTTTGCACATGGTAAAAGCTAGCTTCAGTAGTGACACTTACAGACTAATTATTACATGACATATTATATGAACCCAATCCAATCCCAACTCCTTTCGACTGGAAAAACCCAACCCATCATATTTGGGCTTTGTGGTGCAAATACATTATTGGATCAAGAGTTCTACTGAATAAGCTTATAATTTTTTTTAAAAAAAATTCTTATAATTTACAGATGGGTTAACTTAGAAGACATGTGAACCCTCTTTAAATTGGGTATTAATTACTTTATATGTCGTGACTATTTGATTTTTATAATTTCGTAGCATATCATTTAAAAATATAATTAATTAAGTCAAAGTTTTAAAAAATAACAATCTAAATGTCTCACGCTCACCTCTCTTTCCATTCTATTATTTCTTTTTCACTCGTTATCTCTCTTCCTCGTATACTATCTCTCAATTTTATTATTATTTTTTATTAATAAAATAATAATGCGACAAATAATAAGAAAGAGAAAGAAAAAGTTACAGAAATTTAAATTTTTTGATATTATTTATTTATAATGTATATAGTTCCCATTTCTTCTTTAAAAAAATCTTAATTTTTTTAAAATTTAATTTAATTGATGATATTTTTAAATTACAAAATGAATTAAACTTACGTAAAATATATAGAATTAAAATATATAAATAATATAATTACAGAATTAAAATAATCATGCATTTCTTTAAGTAAAAAAAAAAAAATAGAGTTTTAGACTTGAGTAGATGTTGTTTAAAGACTAACTATGAAAATGATACATAATATAATTTTAATAATTAGAAATCAAATTTTAATTTCGTATATTAATAATATTATTTTTTAATCATTAAATCTTAAATTTTAAAACTAATTTTAAATCATACATTCTAAAATTTAAATCAATTAAATTTAAAGTTATTTTAATATTTTTAATATGTAAGTATATATATATATATTTTTTAATTACTATTCATTTTTTTTATTTTTATATAATTAAATATAAATATCTAAATATTTCATTCTAATAAAATGCTATCCTTTTATAGCACACTCTTAAATGAACAATAACTATTAAGAGTCAATTTTTTTTTTCATTTATCATATTAATAATAAACAATAACAGTAATTTAAAACTAAAATTTTATTAAAATTAATGCAATAATAAATTATAAATTAAAAAAATAAATATTATTATTCTAATTAATAATTATATATCATTTTAATTAGAAATATATTGTAACTTATCATACAAAAATATTCTTAATCCAATAGAGTTGGATAAATCCGATGTAAGAAATATCAAGGATATATAAATTTTTGCTAATAGATTTTGGGCAACGATAAGAAAATAAAATTATTTTCTATATACGTGATATAATATAAAAAAATATAAGTGTAAAATATAAATTTATATTATATTAATATTTTTTATACATGCTATGAGTTAGTATTAAATTATACTTAGTTACTTACTCACGGGTGCTTAAAAAAAAAAACAAATGGCACCAATATTAACTTCGTATGATGATGACTTATCAATAAAGCAGGAATAATTTATCATGAGTAACTTAGCATCAAATTATATAAAATTACCGGTTCGTCCTCCATCAGACGATCGTCATTCATCGCGAACGATAATCCCTGATGGCTTAACCTCACTTCTCACATAACCTCAAAACCCTAAATCTTTCATAGAAGCTCCATCAATGGCATCTCCGATGGCCACCCTCTTGCGGACACGAAACCTAATCAAAACTCTAAACCATAACACAATCTCCTTCAAGACCATTACAGCCTTCACATTTCTCAACCAAGAACTTCAGGTGGCCGAGCCAACACACTCACCCAACCCAACTCCACTTCCTCCTAACCCAGCCTCTGGAAGTCCTCTTTACAATGAAAACTGGAGAATTCCAATTTCTAACACGCCCTTGACGCAGTCTCTACTTCCCCCTGAGCTCCTTCAACAGTCTCCGAGTGCTCGCATCCAAGCCATGTCGCAGACCCTAGATATTCGGAGCACAATGAATGTATTTGCAGATTGGATGACTTCCCAAAGATGGGCAGACGTGAAGCAATTGTTCGAGTTTTGGGTTCGATCGTTGGATCCGAATGGAAAGCCAAACAAGCCTGATGTGAATGTTTTCAATCATTACTTGAGGGCCAATTTGATGACCGGAGCTTCAGCTGGGGAGTTGCTAGACTTTGTGGCTCAGATGGAGGAGTATAACATTACTCCCAATACAGCGTCGTTTAATTTGGTCCTCAAGGCCATGCACCAAGCCAAAGAAACTGAGGCTGCTCAAAAATTGCTCGAACGGTTAGCTAATTCAATTGTTCTCCATTGAATGTACACAAAAGAATATATCCCTAAGAGTTACTTTAAAAAAATTATGCATCAAATGTTGAGTAAGATTGGGGTCTTTGTATATGCATTCAAACAGTAGTGTGTGAGGAAATCAAAATCTACTGTGTTCTTTGGAATGGACATTTTTATTTTTGTAAAATTTGATCTAGTTACTAGAAAGTGGGTACCAAACAGATTTTAATGTATGTGCTTATCTTTTATAGAAAGGGAAAAACAATCCTAAACAACAAAACTTAGACTGATGGGTTAAATCCTAAAATATGTTAATTCTTGAAATGTTCAGAGTTAGTTACATAGTTGCAAGGTTTAACTTTTGGTTGGAACCGTAGCAGTTATGGAGGCCATGCACTGTCCGGGTTCTGCAATCTTGCCAATCACCGACAAAAGGTCTAGCATTGAATTCCTCTATTACCTATCCTCAATTAACGTTTGTTAAAAAAGGCTGCAAGTGTATCAGATAAAAATTATCCACACGTACACGTACACGCATACCTATTTATTTATGATACCCCTAAACCTCCAATTTCAAAAGGGTGGTCATTTCAAAGATTTTTGAGCCGATAGTGTAAATGTAAACTGTTTGTGTTGTGCAAAAACTATGTACTACTATGTCTCACCTTTACTCGTTTATCTTATGGTTAGTCTTGTAAAGAAAAGTACATAATGTTCATTTACCCAACAGTCGAGTAACTTCTTTTCCTCAATTTTGTCAGGATGAGTCTTATGATTTAGTGAACAGCATGCTTTTTGAAGCAGGCCAGATTGATGCTGCCTTGAAATGCATAGACTTGACTTTAAAATCTGGTTATACCTTGTCAATGAAGGCGTTTTCTGACTGTGTGTGGGCCTGTGTCAAGAAGGGCAAGCTGGATCAACTAGTTTCAGTTATAGATAGATGCAATGTATGTAATTTTACTGCATACATTTGGACTATACGGTGCAATTATCAATTAACTTGCATAACCAGGTCTGTATTTTTGCTATCAGTCTATGGAACAAAACAAAGCACTTTGTCCATCGTGGAACTTGTGCAACTTAATTGCAGATGTTGCTATGCACGACGATCGTAGCAAGTTAGCATATAATGCCCTGGAGTTTATGGCCAAATGGATTTCTAGAGGTGAGAGGGCAAGCCCCCCTCTTCTGCTTTCTGTAGATGAAGGGTTGCTTGTGTCAGCTCTTTCAACTGCTGGCAGAACCTATAATTCAACTTTACTGGATGCATCATGGGCTATCCTACTACACTCATTACGTCATAAGAAGGCCTCGAATCCTGAATCTTACATTGCCAAGATATATGCCCTTGCATCGTTGGGGAATCTGCCAAGAGCTTTTAGTAGCCTGCACGAGTTCGAATCTGCTTATGGAAATACTGATAAAGAAGCAGAAGAGGGACTTTTCTCTCCATTCACTTCTTTACATCCGCTAGTTGTTGCATGCTCAAAGAAGGGTTTCGAGACTTTGGATAATGTATGTCCTTTTATCTGTATAACTTAAAAATCACCATAATTTGTTTGTAGAACAGACATAGTTTTGCTTGTATGTGAGTTTGCTCATTTATGACTATATTATTTGAGTTGAGGTTGCTGTTATACTTGTGTATTCTCTTGAATTTGTGCAAGAAAAATAGCATGTGCTTGCTGTTTCCATTAACTAGATCGTACATTTGTGTACTTTTGCTTTGCAGCTTTCTATATCACATTTTTATTCTTCTTCTTCAGGTATATTATCAACTAGAGAATTTGAGCCGAGCTGAATCTCCTTACAAATCTGTTGCTGCTTTAAATTGCTTAATCTTAGGTTGTGTGAATACCTGGGATATTGACCGAGCCTACCAAACATTTGAAGCCATTGGTTCAAGTTTTGATTTAACCCCTAATGTTCACTCTTACAATTCTCTAATGTATGCTTTTGGGAAGCTGAAAAAGGTGAGTACGTAGGACTGGTCTCTCTCTCTCTCTATTGCGAGAGAAAGCCCATTGTATCTCAGAAAGTCAGAATATACATGCTGAACCTTTCTATGAAGCTTTGTGGTATTGGTAGCAACAGATGTGTGGTTGCTTGGGTTCCTTCCTGGTAAAAAGCTAAGCATCCTTATCGTTATAAAAAACGCACAAATATTTTGCTAAAACTAGTTCTTTTAATACCCTTGCAGACCCTTGAAGCTTCAAGAGTTTTTGAACATATGCTAAGTTTGGGCATTAAACACAATGCAATGTCATTTTCTCTGATTGTAGATGCTCATCTCATCAACCGAGATCCAAAAGCTGCTCTTTCTATAATTGATGACATGGTAACTATTTTCTTTAATGGATGATCGGCAGGCCTTGTTTGTAACCTTTTGGCTTACCGTCTCTACCTGAGAAGCTAATATTATTTGCAACCATTGTTGTTTTAGATAAATGCTGGTTTTGAACCATCAAAAGAGACATTAAAGAAGGTCAAAAGGCGATGCATTCGGGAGATGGACTATGAGAGCAATTACAGAGTGGAGTCTATGGCTAGAAAATTCAGAATTCGAATGGGAGCAGAGACCCGCAGGGACATGCTATTCAATCTTGACTATAGCACCGAATCAGCTTGATAGGTAACACACTTACAGGAGAAAAAAAACTCACACTGGAAGATATTATTGCTGCTTATAACTCTTAGCTATGCATTGCATGGTAGCATTTAATTTATATATCTCATACCCGATTACGTTGTACATGCCTGGAAACCAAATGATTGGATTAAACAAGTACAAGGACCACATGCTGCTAGGTTTTTTCATTACTATATTCGTTTTGCAACACTCTGAAGCAGCACAAAAGTAACGTTGTGGATCTATCATTATAATCTTTTTGTCTCTGTGCAGATATGCCCATCTTTGGCGTTGAAAATCAGGCAGACCAAATTATTTGGTTAACCAAGTTGGCAACTCTGGCTTGATCCTCTCTGATCATCTTTTCGCCTTGTTTGTAAATTACCCTATTTCAGATTTCGCAGGATAAAATGCGTTCATAGCTTCCCAAAATTTTCTGTCAACATTTTTTTTTTGTTGCAATTTGTATTAATGCAGTTCCTGATGGGAAGAGGAAATTAACTCGTAGACGGAAAAAAAAGTTTACTTTTGTGAATAATTTGAGGAGAGTATCATAAATGATTGTCCCCCCAAGCAATTTGTATTAAAGCAGTTCCTGATGGGAAGAGGAAATTAACTCGTAGACGAAAAAAAAAAGTTTACTTTTGTGAATAATTTGAGGAGAGTATCATAAATGATTGTCCCCCCCCCCCCCCCTGTTTTCTAATGAGCTGTTGTAGGTGATATGAAAAACGAGCCAACGTCAGATATCCCATTTATTTGCTCAAGAAAGATGGTGGCCATTTTAGCAACAATTAAATCTATAAATAATTGTACAAAATGACATTCTGGCATCATTTTGTGCATTTTTTCTCAAGAAAGATTGGATTTGGCCAAATTTTTTCTTTTTTCTTTTTTTGGGAAAACATAACTTGAGCGGATGAGATTGATTTGAACAAATTAAAGAGTTTATAATGTATTATTTTATCCCCATATTTTGAAAATTGGTTTTTAATCTTATAATTTAACTCTTAAATTTTTAAAATTTTATACATAGGTCTTAACTTTATTATTAAAATATATATTTGTGAATAAATTTTTTAGAATATATGTAATGTTTTTAAAGTTTGTGAACTACATGTATATTTTAAAAGTTTGAGATAAAATAGTAGGATTTAAAAATTTAGTAATTTATACTAGAAGTTATAAAAATTTATGGATCAAATATGTATGCATTTAATTAAAATTTGAGGATTAATAATATATTTTACCCATACAATAAGTAAGATTTAATATTCAATGATAATTTTTTTATTTTTTATATATAATTGAATAGTATAATCTATATATTTTTAATTCTTTTTATACAGTGTATATATATTTTTTCTTATAACATAAATATATATTTTAGGTATATTCAAAAATATAATTTATATATATTTTTATAACAGTTTTTAAAAATTAAAAGTGAAACTATTTGAATAATTAAATCATATGAAAGTTATAGGATAAAAAATTAGCTCTAATTTCATTATTATTTTTTATACGGTAGCATATTATCGCAAACACAATTGTTGATGATAATTTTTTATTAAAAATAATTTTATTTAATTAGATGTAATTAATTATAAGGATATAATAAATAATTTATATAATTTATTATTATAACAATAACATAATGTTATTACTCTTTTCATATTCTAAATTTATTCTTTAAAAAAAAAAAGTATTTTGCACTCATAGACGCTCTTAGAATTTAAGTCATTACAATGCGCAAAAAGGTAGGGGTGATAATTGGGACGAAGAACCCAAATCAATATGATATAAATTATGTTTTTAGTTAAAATTAACTATTAATTCATTTATATTTATAAATATATATTAGATTTTATTATCATTATAAATTACATAAAATAATTTAATTTTCTTATAGTATTAAAAAATGTGTAAAATTAGTTCAAGTAACACGAACATGGATATGCATAACACTAATAAATACAATATAAACATGCATAATTCAGATGAATTAACACCCTGACATATACAGGTATATTACTACATTATTTTGGCTTGAGGGGGAATTCTTACTGGAATCCAAAACAACAATCTAGTATAATTTAATATAAATTATATTTTAATTAAAATTAACTATTATTTTTTTATAATTTCAAAGATATTAAATTTTCTTAAATTTTTTTACTAGAAAGATTTTTTATTATCAAGTAGGATTTGAATCTATTACCTTTATTCTATTAAAAATAAATAAATTAATTAATTGAAATTAATTTTTTTTCATAATATTAATTTGAAATACGAAATTAAACCGACACAATACAAATAAATACAATAATAACATGCAAATTCTACCCGAATTGTTACCCCTGATTTTGAAATATATGTTTTTATCATTTTTTTCATATTAATCTATCTGTCATAAATAAATAAAATAAAATTATGTCCGGTAAATTTTTAAATAAAATTACCTACATATCTTAAAATAGAAAAAATACACATATGATCACTTTAATTTTACAAATTAGACACATTTGTTACATTGTTTTAAACTTGTACTCTTTAATTACCTTACTATTATATTTATATTTATGTATATTTAGTTATTTTATGTCATTTTTGATATTTTAATATTTTACTACTTTTTTCAACTTTTTGAAACATTTTTCTCTTGAAATATCTACTAACCTATTATTAAAAAAATTTAATTTGATCATACTTAAGTTTTCTTTCTAAAACAAATAAAAAAATCAAAATTGATAAGAAATAACTGAAGTGTAAAAATGTAACAATAAATTATAAAAATACATTAATTTTAAGAAATATGACTAACTTATTTAATTTATGAAAATGAAATAACCAAAGTCTTATCTTTTAAAGCAATGACTATTATTACCGTTTGTCGCTTATCTTGTATTTATTTAAGATTCTATCGATTAGTGAAATAATAAATTATTAATATTTAAAATATCGATAATTATCTTAAATTTTATTTAAAATATTAACTATATAATTAATTTTTTATATAATAATAACAATATTATACTTTACATTAAAATAAAATTTTGTTATTATTTTTAACATTTTAATAGATCACGTGAATTACACCTTATAAATTTTCAAACAAAATTGTTCACCTATTTTGAATAGAAAGCATATTCAAAATATATTTCTTTTATAAGATAATTATCTAATAAATAAATTATATATTATTAAATATTAAGAGATTTAAATATATATACTTAGAGATTATTTATATAAGTTAAGGCATTATACATAGCATCTTTATACATTTATAAAGTATGCTTTTTAGTATCTTTTATCTCTGTAACTATTTCAATTAAAACTATCTCAAAGTACATATCGAATGGATTTGAGACCAATGTCATTCATTTTTAGAGTTTGCTCGTACATTTAAAGATCAAGATCAATAATTTGTGGTGATAACTATGAACACAAAAGTCATATTCATAGTACGATTCTAATATAAGGATTCATTTAATTTGATAAGGTAACTTATCAAATATGTCGATAATATTTTAACATTGTAATTTTTATAATTTGTTAATTAATTTTTTAATATCAATAAATATTAAAATATCTCCGTAACAAATATACTTTTTATAAATATTTATTTTAATTATTTTATTATATATTGATTATATATTTATCTTTAAATTATTGTTTTAATCACATTAAATATTACTATTAAAACAGTACATGTTTATTTATTTAATGAACAGATTGACTTCAATTAATTTATTTACGGGTGGATTATGTTTTTCATGAATTAAAAATTTTAGTTCTACATCATATTATTTTTCATATTTTATTAATAAAAGTTAACTAATAAAGATTATTTTTAACAAAAATACTTATAAAAATACTAATTTAAGTTTGAATAAGTTGTGTTTATCATGTTTATATAGAATTAACTTCTTAGATAATAAAATATTAATTAAATAATTTCATGTGTTATATGATATATTTGATTTATTTATCACAAGTTTGTTAATATTAAGTAAAATCATTCATTTTTGTATCTTATTTAAATTCTATATCTTATAAATTTTTTATTATTATATATTTAATTTTAATTAAGTAACAAGTTAATTAATTTTTTATTTTAAGAATGTTTATAAAATTTTAGCAATTATTTTTCACATTATTATAATAAAAATAACCTAAAACTTTAAATAAGACTTGCCTTTTATTTTATTTTATAAATAAGTTTTTTAAAATAATAATAATAATTATTATTGTTTAATAGTTAATATTAATATATATTTATTAAATTTAAATTATTAATTTATACACACGTATCCAAAAATTATTATTATAAAAAAATGTAAAATAAATGGACGGCAAAAATATGTGTGTCTTTTAGATGGGATAAAATCCCATTTACATTAGATTACACGTTGAATGCTCGAAGCTATAAATCATGAGTATTTTCTGTACTATAGCGCCTACTACCTAATTTCTTAAAAGAGAAACAGACACAAAGTTAATTTTAGAAAAAGTATATTTAAGAAATATTTTTTAATTACAATTAAATTTAATAAAAAATTATTATATTAATTATAATTGAGTTACACTCCACCTTAAGCATTAACCTATAAAGTATGGCGACATTGGACCGTAGATTTTTAATCAGAGGATACTTCTTAATTACTTTTAAACATATGAAAACTTTAATCCTTACTTAGTTCTTTAGGACAATAACATTTAATTTCTTAAGTTAAAAGGGAATAAAAGCGTCCATATATACTAAAAAGGTAGAGTGAATATATTTATTATTATTAAATTTTAGAATTATTATAAAAATATGATAGAATTTTAATTTATTAGTTTTATATTATTAAATTTTATAAATTTATAAAAATATATCAAATTATTTTATTACTTTTATAACATTAAATTTTACAAATATAATAAAAATATCATCGATATACATTAACTTGTAGTTAACTAATTGATATCGATAATATTAAGTATCATTTTATAAACTTTAATGGCATGGAAGTAACAAAAACATTTGATGACATTTTTGTAACAATCGTAAAGTTTAGTAGTATGAAAATAATAAATTAAAGTTTGATAATATTTTTAAAATTCGGTGATAGAAAATTTTATTCACTCTAAAGGGTAAACTAATAATATACCATTTAAGTATCATTAAAGTTGTAAACATATCATTTAATTTGAATGAGTGATAAAAAAAGTATTAAATTATAATTAATAATATAAATATATTACTATGTTATTTTTTATGATTATATTATATTTCAATGATAGATTTGTATAATTAATAAAAAGTTCGTTAATAAGTTTTTACCACCAATAAAAAATTTGATGACATATTTTATCAATAAGAAAAAATTCATCGTATCACAAAAAATATTAAATTTATACCATCAATAATATTTAAATAATATTTTTTATCAATCAATAAAATTAAATAATATATATATATATATATAATTCGTTAGTATAATTATTTAAATCCATTATCAAAAGTTGAAAAAGTAAATGTCTCTCTTAATAACGGGCAAAAATATACTGCATGTGAATCTATTTTTATAAATAGAATATATTAATAATTTTATTTTAAATTTATAAACATTAATCATTTTATTATTATATTTATAGATATTTTAATATTTTAAATAAATTTATAATAATTTATTTTTTACTTCTTTTTTTTTTACTTTTGAAATATTATCATTTTCCAACGTATATTAATCCCTTGTATAAGATTCAATTCGATTTCCTTAAGTTTTTCCAATAAAATCATTATTACCGCTGATTTGCATTGTACTTAGACGTAGTTAAATTAATGTATTGGAATTTTTATATCTTATATTATTAAAAGATTTTGTTTTAATAATTTAATTCAAGATATATTTAAATTAATTTAAATATTATTTTTTTATCAAAATTGACCACATATATCCTACATGTTAAATTAAACCATAAAAATTGTTTAAATTTAAGAAAAAAAGTGATAATTTGACTAAAAGAACCAATAATTAAATTAAGATATTAAAATAAAACATTTTAATAACATAGATCATAAAAATACTAATATATTAATTAAAGTATTTAACCTCATATAATAATATTTAAAATAATTCAAATTTAATGTTTATTTATATTAATAGTTATCGTTAATAATACGAGTTTAAATTTTTCAACAAAATAACGTAAAGAATTAGAATAAAAAAAATTCATACTATTAATTTTTTATCTCAAAAGAAATAAAATCGTAATTTTTTTATTATATATTTTTAAATTTTCTTAAATATTTTTGTCTAAATTATCACGTGAGATACATGTAACTAATTTTGATCAACAAGAAAAATATTATTCAAAATATTTTAAAAAGTAGTTTTGTCTATAAAAGCCAATTCCTATACAATAGTTTAAAAATGGGTATAAGTAGGATTTTTTTTAAAAATAGGTAAAATCTTACCTTAAATTTGAAAGCGAAATTTTTAATCAATTTTATTTAAAAATTCTATTTTACAAAATATAATTATTATAAACATAAAAAAATATTAACATCTTATAAATTTATAATTAATTTTAAATACATAAATCTTTTTTATCATATTATATATTAAAAAAATTATTTTCAAAAATAAAAAATAATTTATTTTACAATAAAATAAATATAAATTTATACGTATATTGAAAATGATATACTAAATATTTTGATAATTCATAAATAATATAATATATTATTATTATTATTATTAAATATAATTATAATTATGATATAAAAAATAATATTCATAAAAATAATTAAATTATTAAAAAAAATTGTAAAGCCTCTATATCCAATTTTTTACGAGATATAATACAAATATAGAACATTATATCACAAATTTTGTTAAAAAAGATTATATAATATAATATGATTATAATTATTTTTATTATTAATATAATAAAATATATAAATTATATTGAATTAATTATATTTTAATACTTAAATATAATTATTGTTAATAGATATTTGTTATCTTAATAATAATTAAAATTATAATAATATTAGAGATATTTGTTATAATGTAATTTATTTTTTAATTTTTTTAATCTTAAATAATTTAATTTTTTAAAATGTCAATAATTTTTCATAAAAATTATTGTAACTATTTAATAAAGTTTTTGATAATTTAAAATTTTATAATTTATTATTATTATTATTATTATTTTAAATATTTTATAATAAAATTTTGATAAGTTATTTATTATAAAAAATATATCTTTTATTATATAAATATAAAATATTTTATTATTGTTTATTTATAATAAAAATAAATTGTTATTTATTAAAAATTGATGAATGAATATATTTTAAAAAAATAAGGTTCTCGAAATTAGTGAAGAAAAAGATAAAAATATTTATGTTTTAAAAAAACGGGATTGATGTGTTGTTAATTAAAAGAAAGAGAGAGAATGTTATGGAAATTAGAAAAAATAAATGAATAAAGAGAGAGAATGTGTGGGAGTTAGAAAAAACAAATTAACAACAAATTATTTAACAAATTTAATTTTGATTATTTTTAAACTAAATATTAATTAAGTTTATTTCTAAACTGTTGTATATTATTAACCAGACACAAAAATACTTTTAAAAATGTTAACTGAGAATAAGTAACCCGTACTCTAGTAAGAGATTTGTACCTTTTGTCTTTATGGGCGGCTCTACGATACGGAGTAAAGCTAAAATATGAAATTCGGACATTAAATATTTTTCATATTACAGGAACATTATGTAGCGGGGAAAAAAAATACAATAACATAAATAAAAGTTTGGATCCAATTTCCTGGTGTTATTTTCAATGTATCTTAATATATATCATTAATATATAACAAATAAACATATAAAAATAATTAAAATGTATGATTTTATTGTATAAAGTATAATTTTTTTATCCATATATTTATCAATTATTAATGATACAAAATAATTCAATAAAAATAGAATAATTAAATTGCTTCCCAACAGTTTTATTTTTATTTTTGTCAGATCCTAGAGTTCCTTTATATTAACCCTTAAATTAACAGTGATATCACGTAGTTTAATTACTTTAAAAAAATGTTAATTAAGAATAAAATATATTATTTTAATTATTTTTTATTAAAATATTATTTTTTAAAAATAATGTAATTTGATCTTAATTAACATATATTTTTAAATGAATTTTTTTTAAATAAAATTATTTATAATCTAAGGATTTAAATAATACAAATAGCTTAATTTATCATACTTTTAGATTAATTTTCTCTTTATTTTTAATAATTTATTTAGACATATAAATTATATATTAAACAAATATTTAATACAGTTTTACTTTGTTATACCTAATTCAAGGTTTTTCTAAAACTATACAAATATTAAAAAAACATATATTTTTAGTCAAGTATAAAAAAAAATTATTAAAGAGATACACTAAAGATAAATCTAAACGAAAATAAAATAGAATTAAAATGTAGATAAATTATAATAAAAATGAATCGAAATAAGTAAAATGATTACCTTTGATTAAGGGTATCAATTTTGTGTCATGGTTTGATTCAGATAATGGAACTTGGATTGAAAAACTTAAATCGAATATAAATTGAATTAAATTCGAATCACTTCAAATAATTCCATAAAAATCGAGCTAATTTTGAACCAACTCTGAAATCAAATTAAAAATCTTATGATTTTGTGATATATATGTATACATATATATAATGTTATGGATTATATTATGACTTAAAGTTATTAAATTTGAAATTTTGTATAGATTATTTTGAATCCTAATGTTAAATGATAATACAATATAATGTTATTAATATATACTTGTTTTGTGATTAACTAGTTATTATAATATTATTTCTCCGGTTCTTATTTTTTTTAAATAATGTTTGTCTTAATGAGTTATAATATCATTAAAAATATTTTTTGATTTATAAAAAAAGTTAAATAACTAAATAAACATGTAATTAAAGATTCAGATTATTTTAGATTATTCCTATTATGATCGATTTAAATAAGGAATTATATTTACTTATTTAATTTGAGTTAAAATTTAATTAATTTAAATGTAATTAATTCAAATCACCTTAAATTTATCCGTACAAATTGTTACACTTAATTTTAATGATACTTACAAACCTTTAATAGGATGTAAAAACAAATTCTTTGTAAAAATATTGAAACACAATAGTAAAAATGAGGATGAAAATAGTAATTTTATCAAAAGCTCTTATAGTATAATTATGTTTTCATTTTTATATAGATTAAAAAACTAAAATTATTATATTTTACATAATTAAAATAAAATTTTTTGTATAGAAAATAATATACTCTCTTAAAGTTCAAATTTTGAATTTTTTAAATATAAATAATGGAATAGAGTAAAATAAGTAAAGATATTCAACTTAATTTACGAGAAAATCTTTAAAACACACTTACAAATTTATTTTCAATTGTATTTAAAATAAAAATTGATAACGTTATTAGTAATTATTTTTTTAGAAAACAATGAAATAAATTTTAAAAATTTATATAGATTTATATCTAAATAAAATAAATATACGTATACAATATAAAAGTTAAAAGTTAAAATATATTTTTAATAATAAATATAAGTTCTTATTTTTATAATCTCAATTAATTTAAAAAATAGATATATTAAATAATAATTAAAGAGAAAATAATTTTACTAAATTTATTAGTTAAAGTCTTAAATCGTTCGAGATATAAATTTTGCTTTTTCTTATATAAGAAACTAATAATAATGTGTCATTTTTTAATTAGTTGATAACATGTAACTAATAATTAAATAAATAATATATTTTTTTAATTTTAATCTTTTAATTTTTTGTAATATTATATATTAAACATATAATAAATGTTTACAAAAAAATAAAATTCTTATCTAATTAGGATACACCTTATCTCCATTGAGGATTAGCCGCCACTGCTTCTCGTGATTTGTTGACTAGTATAGACTATACACAAGTATTCTCCACCGTGGCTTCAAAATGTCCTTTATGTAAGGGAAAATTTGTCTTAAGCACATTTTGAAGCCACGGTGGAGAATACTGTGTATATTCTATATTAGTCAACACCTCACGAGAAGCAGTGGCGGCTAAGGGAAATTTTTTCATTTTAGACAGCTGGCTTAAGGACACTAGTATTCTCCTTGACAGCTTTTTTCTAAAATTAAAGTAAACGTTAATTTTGAATGAATTATGGGTAGGTTGATTAATCAAGTAGAGAATTTATCATGCATCAATCTAAGATTCTTTTTTTTTTTTTGTCAATTTTATGATTCTCAATTAATTCAGCTTGTAATTTTTTTATGCAAAATAACAAGAGCACAAGAATATGCACACGAGGCTTGTAACTAAGTATGCATTTTGGTAAATATAGCACTTATAAGCATACATTTGTGCCCCCATAATCATTTGAGAGATTAAATAAAGATTTGGAGAGCTTAAAAGAGAAAAGAAAGTGAAAAAAGAATATGACTTGACTCTATTGAAGGTGGGAAAGAAAACTTGTGTTTTTAGGCTTTTTTTTTTGGATTTAAGCTCTTTCAAGTTATTATTTTATCTTATTTAACCCGTTGTAATTATTAGAATTTAAATATATCTTTGTTAAAGGGGTATGAAATTTGAGAATATTATTGGAGTTAAAATAAGATAGGTGATGTTTGTGTGATGATGAAAAAATATAATTGTAATACTATTGAGTAGTTTATATTTATGTAATAAATTCATTTATGTGTATCTAAACAAGGTTCAAAAAAAAAAAACACAATAAAAAAGATAGAAAAAATATCAAATTTTATATCGAAAGATGTTTATTTGTTCACGTTAAAAACTTAAGGGGCTAAATTGTTATTTAAAGAATTATGAGAAGATCACTGTACATAAATCTTAATATTTCTATACATAATAATAATTAATATAATAAATTTAATTATAATTTTCGATAACAGTGAACTATAAGATTTGATATATCATAAAATTGCTATAAGTAGACTTTTTAGTATCAAGAGCAAGCTTCCTATTCTTTGGCTGCTTGAGCTAGGTTATCCTTAATAGATGATCATGCTCCTTTTGATCGATGTCTTGTAATAATTAATTAGTTCTTTTAACTTGACTTGACTTGACTCTGTATAATGACTCTCTTTCTACAATGAAAGCAACTCGATACCACTGGGTCATCCTTATAAATACAATTGACGTAAACAAACAAAATAAGTCGGCAATCAAAATATGTTATTTATTATAGAAAAAAATTGTTAGAGAAGGTTTTTTTTAAAATAATTAAAATATGAATATTTAATAATAATAAATATAAATTAATATAAATATTTTTTACAAAAAATACATTTTAATATTTATTAATTAACACTATTTTATTTTTAAATATTATTATTTATAATTTATAATTAAATAATTTCATATTAAAATTTATTTTTATTATTATTATTAAATATTTATATTTTAATCACAACTTAATAATTTAATATAAATTAAAAATATTTTAATAAAAAAATATAATATATTATTCATCGTAAATTTTTATAATTAAAAGATTAAATAATATTATTTTTAATTTAAAATAAAAAATCATATAAATAAAATAATAAAAACAATATATATATATTGTTAGGAAATTTGGATAAAATGTTATAATCATAAATTCTCCCTCCCAAGATCTTCTTACAAGAATATCAAATTACAGAGAAATAGACAATATACAATACAAGAATTATACTGGAAACTCCAAATTAGAGAAAAACTACTTTCGTTGTCAAAAAACAACTAGAGAAAAATTCACTATGTGAAAAATTGTTACAACCACACTCTCATTAATTTTCTCACACACTCAAAAGACAAGAGCAATTACAAGCCCAAGAGAATTTTCCCACAAAATTCTCTCACTTAATAACTTTTTATACAAGTTTTTCTCTATTTTTTTGATGATTATAAATGAAGAAATGAAGCCATATTTATAGCATTGAAGTTCTCATTACATATGCCAAACATTTTTTCATTCAACAAAATTAGGCTACTTAATTTTCCTATTATTTATTCAAACAAGTTTAGTCACCTTCATCTTTGACAATATGATAAACTATCTTCCATGATTTTTTTTTAAATTAGGCAACTCCTATTTTAACTAGCAAAACTAAATGAATCATAATATATATATATATATATATATATCAACTCACTCTTTATTATATTAGAAAAGTTAGATGCTTAACTCCCATCATAGTCAATTTTCGTTATTGAAACATTGCACTCTGTTGTCTTTATTGTCGTCTTACACTCAACAAAGTGAATTGTTCAATTTGATTAAAAAGAAAAAAAAAAAGTGAATTGTTGAATGATTAATGGAATATGGACCCCATTTCCTTCATATTCTTCGAGATATGTTTTCTACCACCCTTGTCCCTTCCTTATTTCACCACTACACATCCCTTTCCTCCGTACAAAGAAAAAATAATAAATAATAAATACCCTCTAATTGAAGACTAATAATATACTATACATTCACACATTTTTTTTTAAAATTATTTTTAGTAACCAAATCTTTAAATAAATAAAGTCTTGTTTGAAGTGTAAACACTAAATAGAGAAAGCCAAGCAAATCCTATTCTATGAATTCCACAAGATTATGTCCCTTAAATTCCCTCCTAAATATCTTTTATTTCTTTGTTTATGAAATCATTTTTATTATAATTTAAAAAATTACATCAATTATTCAATATCTAATTATAATATTTAAATATAAGAAAATAAACAAGTTTATATACAATCCAGTATAATTTGATATATTTATGTATTTTTAAAATTGATTAATAATTATTAATATTCAATTATTGTATAAATCTGTCGTGAGGTCGAAGTTATTTATGATGGTGATCTTTAAACAACCACTATAATATATTTAATGCCCCCGAGAAATTATGTTTCGTATTGTTAATGTGTACATATATTTAATATACATATTTTAAAAAAATAATATTTTAAAATTTACAATAACAAAAAATAAATTTTATATTTTTATTATTAAAAGATAATTTAATATATATTTTATATTAAATATTATTTTTAAATTATAATTATAATTATTTAAATTTATCTAATAATAAATGTTTTTTAATTAAATTTGATTTAATATTATTAAATATATTTTTATTATTATAAATTTTAAATATAATATTTTTTTAATAAATTCAAAAATTTCTGTAAGGTCAACCCAAAAATATCTAAATTTGTCTTCATCATTGAGCGCCAGGTGTCATACATGCAAGTCATCTCAACGTATTATTAATCACATTGTCACTTCACCCCTTTTTCTTCGTTATCTGGGTGAAACTTCTACTTAACAATGTCAGGGGTGTAACGTTGTCTTTGGATAATAAATTTAATCAATAATTTTTTAAATAGATTTTGGAGATATTATAAATGATTTTAAATAAATCTAAAGGTTACGTTACTACGTGTATATACTGTTGATAATTTATATCATATTTTTATTGATCGAAGCTAAAACATAATATAATTAAATTTGAATCAAATTTAAATTAATTTTAATAAAATTAAATTAAATTTAAGTAATTTAGTTAATCCAAAATAAAAATTTTAAAAATATAATATATAAATGTTACCATTTACGTGATAATTTAAAAAATTAAAAAATGATTTCTTCCTTTAAAAATTATTAGGTTTATTTATCTTATATTTATTAATATTTTTATTTTATAATTAATTAATTATTATAATATAACATGTGTTAAAGAATTGTATTATCTCAATAAAATTTATTATCTAGATAAATTATTAATTCAATCTTAATTTATAATTTATTTCAAAACTTATTTATTGTAATATTATTTCATTCATTTTTGTTGATTTGAAATAAATAGCTTTAATTATTAAATATATTTTTTAAATTTATAAAAAAATATTCAATTAATTAAAAAATATATAATTAATAATTTGATTTAATTTAGGTAAATTTACACAACACTTTTGTGTTTATATTCAAACTTACCTATGGTAGCTCAAATAAATTTAAATTAGACTAAATATAAATTAATTTCAGTTAAATTAATTCTAACCGATTCGAAATTAACTAACTCGCACCAATTAAAAACACTTAGGCATATACATAAATTTTGTGTTTGGGTCGGACAATATAACCAATTTGTCCAACTACTCTCCCTCGTTTATAACGGATAATATCGACACTGTATTATAACGAAAAATGTTATATATCTTTAAGGAGTAAATAGTTTTTTATTATTAAATTTTAAAAAATATTATTCAATTTTAATTTATTATTTTTATTCCATTCAATTTATAATTACTAAAAAATATCATTAATTTTTAATTGTTAATTTCATACCATTATTAAAATTTTATATAAATACCATAACTAGTTTTATTATATTTATAAATTTTAATAATATAAAAATTAAAAAAAAATTGTTGATATACTTATAAAATTTAATAATATAAAAATAATAAATTATAATTTGAAAATATTTTTGTAATAAAATTTTAAATTTTATAATAAAAAAATATATTTATTCATCTTTAATTTAAAATATAATACATGATATGACTTATTAAATTATATAAAATAAAAAATTATCAAGTTAATTAAAATAATAATATATAATAATTTATATCAAAACAAAAACATACACCATGTATTACCATACTTGTCACGGTATTAAAAAAAAATTCAAACATACATTCAATTAGGAATAATATAACTCACACCAACTTGCTATATCTAATTTTCTTTTCACAATTTAACCCCACAATTTTGACACACACCACCCACTTATATCCCCTATCACTTCCATGATATTATATTTTAGGTAAAAAGAAAATGAAAAATTCTTGATCTCCTTCGAAACGGTAAAAAAACTAAAATTTTACCTCCTTTAACGAGGGATAAATAGGTAAATTGTAATCCCAATCTAAACAATTATCCTTATTTAACATTTTCTTGGGGAAAATCCAACGCGCGAATTTGCCAAATCAAAGCTGACACGTATCCCTTGTTGTTGAACATTCCCTATGATGGACAGAGACGACCTCGTTGGAGCAAAAGCAAAACAAAACGTACCCTTTGTGTCTATCGGAATCAGATAGTTATTAGCTGGAATATCTAATGACTTCCCTCCGGAGAACTGGAACGACACCGTCGGTACTCTCACACTCGTCTGCGAAGACAGGTCATAACACGTGTCAAACAGATCAATACCACTATTCGCCGGCGGCAAGTGAGTAGTCAGCTTCTTAAACGAGTCACGGAGCGGTTCGTAGACCTTAGTCTGCAAACGAGTTATGGATGTTCCCGAGTCAACTATGATCCCTCCATTTCCAGACTCATCAATCAAAAACAAGTCCGGTGAAATCGACAACGGTTGACCACCAACACTCAATCCGGTGAGTTCAACGTAATAAAATGTATCAATTTTTGCGTTCTTCAGTAACGACGCTGTAACTGAGTCAGCTGGTGCGGCCGAGTTGAAATCAAGAGTTGAGGACGAGGCCGAATCACGGTTCACCAAACAGTAAGAAAATGACGTCGCTTTGATCTGAGAGACTAGTGAAAGTGGGCCTCCACCGAGTCCAAGCAAACCAGCCGCTCCAACAAACAAGCCCTGGTTATTATGACCACATCCCAAAGCGACGTCGTTTAGAGAACCAGTATTTCCAAACGACACCGTATCAGTGGTGAAATCACCAATACTGAAAGATCCATCCCCGTAATTGACTTGGTACTGACAACTTTTAATACGACATCCAGACCTTTGAAGATATTTACATTGCTGAGATTCACAGGTAAGTGGTTTGTAAGTTGACGAATCCTTCGGGTCGAATATCGGGTCGGATTGTTGGTAACATGACTCCGAACAGGGTTGGCATTGGAGCCAATTGATGTCACTACCTGTATCCAAAACCATAGAGAAGGATTTCGATGGGCTACCGATTCCAAGTCGTGAGAAGTACTCGCCACTGCCTTGACTAGAACCGGAGATAATTGGTGTAGAAAGTTCTTCGGGTCGGATCTTGGTTTCCATAGGCTCAAGATCCGACTTGTTGTCGAGGATCAGCTGCAGCTTGGTTAGGAGAGAGTTAACTCGGGCTGAGTCACGATTCAATCTGGATAAGACTAAGCTCTGGTAGTCTTGGTGTTTGGAGTTTTGCAAAGCTTCCCTTGGATGTAAATCTATAGAGAAGGGAGTAACTGAAGAAGAAAAAGCTAAAGAAGAGAAGTTAGATGGGTTGGTTTGGTGAAGTGAGTCAATGGGTTTGAAGGAGAGGACTTGATGGGCTTGTTTGAGTGAAGCAGAGACATCTAAAATTGCAGTGGGTGGGTTGGGTTCGAATAAGGAACGAGAAAAAGCAGAAGAGAAGATAAAGAAGGTAAAGATAGAGAAAATGGTGGGGAAGGAGAAGAGAAGGTTTGAAGACATTGTTAGTTGGAGAGATCGAGCGGAGGTGAGAAGTGAGGAAGAGATAGGGTCGTGTTGTGTTAATATTGAGGAGAAGAGAGAGTGAGAGCTGGCTGGTATTTATAGGAGTTTTGGCTTTATTTAGACAATAGCTGAGAGTGAGAGAGAATTTTGGGTATACGTTGGAAAAGGAAAAAGTATACTATCATCTATAAATTATAAATTATCGTTAAAATGTATACAAATTTATTAATTTTTAAGCAATATTATAAATCTATTAATTATTAAAAAATATATTAAAAATTTAAAATTTTTAGAAATAGAGTAAATGAATATATATATATATCTTAAAGATTTACGTATTTCCTAAATAAATTGAAACTCAAAAATTTAAATTTAAATTTATAAAATTTGATTTAAAAATATATAATAATTAAAAAATTACGTATATTTGTGTTTATAGTGTTCTATTTAAGAGTTAAGGAACTTTTATATATTTTCTTAATAGTTAATGCATGATTGCTAACCTTACTCTTTGAAAAAATAATATTAATTAATTTTTATTTAAAAAAAGATGTCACATACATATTATTTTATTTGAAATATATTTAAATTGTAGAATGTTTTTGAGATATTAAGTTTCAAAAGCTTAATTTTTTTTGAGTATTTGTGTTCTAGTGTGGTTTTATTGATAACCTACATTAAATATTATTAATTTTTGGCTACTAATCACACCACTTTTGATGGTGTGTGCTTTGAAGGAGTGCAAAGTTTATGTGTTGAATAAAGTTGATGAAGAAGTAGATAGCAAACATAGAGATATTTGAGTTTATAATTTTCTATCGAGTTATATCTATTTATTTTTTTAGTGGATTATTTTATACTGAGTGATAACCTAAAGTAACTTGAAGATGTTATCATATAAATATGTTTCTATGTGAGTTTATTTCGTTATATTTTTTGTTATGCATGATCTACTATTATGTTATTATAATTTGATTTTTCTATCGTATATGTTCCATCGTACTAAATTTAAACTATGATTAGAAAGCTTATTTATTTTGCGTAGTTGTATGATTTCTTTCCTTTTCTTATAGCATGCCTATAACTTTATAATTATTACTTTTGCCTTTTGATAATGCATTTTTGGTGTGAATATCTAAGGAGTTTGTATTTCCTTATCTTGTTAATGTACCAAGTGTTAGATTCTTTATTATGGTTTGTTATATAATGTATGATTGTATGCTGTAAAAATACAATCATTATTTATCGAATATGCTCCCATATATGAGGTCTTTATTAAATTGAAAATCTATTATAGCTTTTTAGTATGTATGACCGTATTGTATGTTGAGTGATGTTTATTATGTTTATGCATGTTGATGGCCTAGATAGGAACCTATAAGGCATATTCACTAGTGTATTTATTGCAGTTTTTTCTTTCTTACTAGAAGTTATTTTTGTTATGTGTTGAATTAAGAATGTTGTTAATTACTCAATTCACTTTATGACTATCTTGCATGATGTGTGATGTTTGATTTGTTTATGCATGATGTGTGATATTTATTTTGTCTATGCATGTTGTTGGCCTGAATTGTAGCCTTTGATTCACACTATTATAAGTGTATTTATTGTAAGTTGTTTTGTTATGTGTTGAATTAAAAATGTTGTTTTATGATTCCGCTTGTTAATTGATCGATTCATGTTTTAAGGTATATTTAATTGAATTGATATAGAACTCACAAAAAGATCCAATAAGTTGACATTTTTATCACTTATCTAGATTCCAATTAACTATTTAAATTTAAACAACAATTGACCTTAATTTGTGTAATTATTCGACATAAATCTTCAAATTTAAATAAACTAACTTATTTAACTAATAAATAGCTATTAATTTTATCTAAATAATATCCTTGTTAAAAGATAATTACTATATCCATATTAAAAAAAGCTTTTGAAAGATATTTTTTTATATCATTTATTTTTTTATAAAAATATAATGAAAAGATAATATTTATATTAATATTTTTATTTTTGAATAAAATTATAATTATAATTTTTTATTTTTTAGAATAAATGAGTTAATTCATGTAAAATTTATTTAGGGATTTGTAACATTTTTCAATTTATTATTATGGGTTCAAATTCAAATTATATTCATATAATTTTTTTTATTTGTTAAAAATAAATTAGATTTTAATATCTTCTAAAAAAAACTAACGTGTTTAAAACAAAATTAATTTAATAAAAATTAAATTAATTAAATTAAGTCACTAAAAATAAAATAAGCCAATCCAAGTTTGATCAATTAATTTATTTGAACCATCTAACTATATTCGAACGAGTATCTCAGAATTTTGCGGGCTATAGAAGCCGAATCAGTGAAGAATATCAAATCTAATTCTCATATCTGTCATTAAGAGAAATGTGTGAACTCTAAAATTTTGGAAGAGTATTAGTTTTTCCTTCTCACCGTTTATTGGTCCAAATATTCACGTGCCTTGGGGTCTTCTATGAGAAGATAAGGCGTTGACTACTGTTTCCTAGTCCTAGTCCTAGTCCTAGTCCTGTAAGTGATTATTATGTCTAATATTGACGAGTAATTAATTTTATTATTAATTATTAATTTCTTTTATAGAATTTTTTTAAAATTATTTTGATGACTAAAAAGTGAATAATATTTATTATTATTAAAATAAATAATAATACGATATTCTAAACTAGCAAATATAATATAATTTAATTTCTTTTGAAACACAAGTATTAATACTTGATAAAAAAAATAAACAATGTGATTGTTAGACAATATATTATTTTAAGAATAATAAATAATATTTTCTAAAATGTTTATAATTGATAAAGACTTGTATTTTTTTTGAGCCATATATATCTGATTCAAATCTTTCATCCTAGAAACTGTTTGATAAAAAAAAAATCCAAAATAAGTATTTTCTTTTATGTTTTCTGCATTCATATCCGAAATATATTAAGTACATATAAATATATTTATATTTATATTAATTGATATGGAAAATATGTTGAAAATAACTTAAAAAATTAATAGTTATTTTTTTTTGAAAACATTCAGTGATGTAACACAATCTACTGGATAATTAATTTGATTTTAAACGTGTATTTTTAACACTTTTTCTTGCATATATTTATCATATTTTCTTAATATTTTTTTTAAAAGAAGTACAAAACCTATAAACTTAACGAAACAATTAAAGCCATAAAATTTAAATATTTTATTACACGTACATATAATTCATATAGATATTATTTATGCGATTATTAATTTTAATGACATGCACACAACTCAAATTTATTATTATTTATTACTTTTTTAAGTATATGAATATATGATATTTTAGATTAATGAAATTAAATATTAGTAATTTTTTTTTTCAAAAAAACAATTACTTAGTAATAAAATGTATAGAGAAAAAAAAATATAATTGACCTTGAAGCAATGAAAAACAACTTATATGGATATATTGTTTATTATTATTGTAATATATTTCTTATCAATAGAATTATTTTTTCTGTCAACCTGCCGTCAGATATTTAATTTTATTTTAAAAAAATATATTAATTTTATTTTAAAAAATTATATTAATTTTAAATTTTATTAACTTAATTATCAGCTAAACAATAAACAATTTCTCACTTATATGACGCCCAAGCATGCTACATCAGGCAATTTTCGTTGCCTATATTTACCATATTTTCTTAATACTGGGGCGTTTATTTTTGGTTCTAATTAGTTTTGACTCAGTCTTCCCAAGGAAGAAAAAAAAAAGAAAAAAAGAAAAAAAGAAAAAAAAAGTTTACTTGTTGATTAAGTTCCATTGATTGCGCCTGGAATTTGAATCTGGGCCAACGCAAATAATTACGGGATCTTAAATGGATAAAACCATTATATATTATTTAAATTCTAAATATATTATATTTAATAACTTAAAATATAATATTAAAATAAAAATACAAACATATATTAATATGAATTATTATTCATATCGATATAACTATTACTTTATTTTGAAATGTTATTAAAATAAATAGTATTTAGTACTTTTTTAAAATTATAATAAAAAATATATTATAAAATTAATAAATTTAAGATAATTGCTAAAATTTATTACACCATAATTTATTTTTTTCCATAATTTAAGTATCTAAAAAATTAAATTTTTTATTAAATAGGAGAAAAATTAAAATAATTTTAAGAATTTTAACTCATTCAAGTCGAAAAATTAAATAAATATTTTTAGGATGAATAAATCTTAGTTATTAAAATGTATAAAAAATAAAATATTTATTAAAAAAGTTTATTTTTCTATGTGAAAATAAAATAATTATTTTGTATAATATAAATAACTAATTATTCAACCATTAATAAATGTAATAAATTTATATGTGTATAAAAATTATTTTATATACGAAAATAATTACACATTTTATTATAATTATATTATAATAAAAAATTACTATTATCATTTTGAAAAATAATAATTAAATATTTATGAATTAAGTATAATTATAAAAAAATAGTATAATTAATATGATAAATATAAAATTAATTAAGATGAAAATATCAAGTTCTAGCTATTTCATACCATTCACTGCTACAATATATACTTTTAGTCTTGGAAATTATAAAATTCGAGGCTAAAAAGCTTTGGTCACGGCTAAATAAAACAAAGACTATAGGGTATGTTTATAGCCTCGGTTTTTATCAATAACTGTGGCCATAAGTTATATCAAATTTTTTCATTTTTTTCCTTTATTTTTTTTCTTTTCTCTTTTTTTTCCTCTTTCCTTTTTTTCTTTTTTCCTTTCGCCGGCCCATCTTTTTTTTCTTTTATATATTTTCCCAACATTTTTTTTCTTTTTTCCCAGATCGATATCTTCCCCTCTCTTCCTTCTTCCTCGGCCCTGTCACACAACTTTCTTGGTCCTCTTGTTCCAGTTCTTGGTTCCCCGTGTTGTCGATGTTCGTTGTTTGTTGTTCACGGTCAGTCGATGTTCATTGGCATTGTCGTTGGTGCGTTGAAAAATTAATTTTTCATCTAAGCTTGGACTCAACCAATTATGAATCTGGAATTCCTATTGAGTTGTGATGTTCTTGTAAAGTTGATTTGGTTCTTACCCATAAACATTGTGCACATGCTTGGTTCAAAATCAAGGGTAACATTGATTTAATTTTTAAGTTTCTTATGTTTCACTACATATACATTTTATTGTTATCTGATTGCGTTAAGTTTTATATATCCTTGAACGTGTGCAGTTTGGTTGCTAGGGTTTGATTAGTTTATGGTCTAATATATATTGAGCTAGTTACTACCTTTCATTTTTCCACTGCTCTATGATTCATCTTTTCGCTCTTGATATTATATTGAAATCACAAGACCTAAAATCAAGAAGAAACATTTTGTCTGATACTCTTTCCAAGATTTTCGTTCTCTGTTTACTCTCTCTTTGGACTCTTTTCTTTAAAAGATTTTGGTTCTCTATTTATTCTCTGCTTACTCTCTCTTTGGACTCTTTTCTTTAAAAATGGTGGTTTGGAGTGAATTATCCCTCTTTTCTCAGTTGCTACTTTGCCTAATACCTTAGTCATGGGCATCCATTTGCTTAAGGCTATGTACGATGATTTCACTCAGAGTCTCATGTTTCAAATTGTTGTTCTTCGATGTATTATTTGGTAATTCTTATACCTACTTAATTTACTTCATTTTTTTCAATCCTGATTAATTTCATGCGTGCTTGCCTTCTTTATTTAGTGGTTTGGCATCAAGATTAACTTATCGTTTGATATTAAAAAAATTAATTACATAAATATATAGATTTCTTTTTTTTTGGGTATATTAATGTCTTATATTGTTTTTAGTAGCTAGATGTTGGATCTTCTGTTTTTATCTTTTACCTTTTTTTTACCTTTTACATTGATTTGTTTGTTTGTGTTCATTCATGGGAAAGTAAACTTTTTGGCAAAAGATAGTTAAAGTGGATAGGGTTATTGATTTGATTAAAGACATTGTATTTTTTCCTTTTCACATAAATAGAAAGCAAAATGGATAATAACATTAAAGATATTTTATTTTCCTCTAAATTTGATGCTTTTACTTACAGTATGATTTGAGAAACCAAAATCCAAAGGTTTGAGAAAGATTATGTGCTCTCCTATCATCTAGTAGAGTAAGTCCACAGTAATGCCTTTTCATTTACATTAGTAGATTCAGTACCAAGTAGTGATTATGGACCATTTGTTGGTCCATTATGTGCTCTCCTGGTGACGCAACTTCCTTTTTTCATTGTGTATTTGATATGATTATGTAGTTTATGTTATCTTCTACTTAAACAGTTGTAAATTTGATAAAATGAAACTGCTTAACAAATTTGTAAATTTGATCGAGTTAGTATTTTCTCATGAATTGGTCGCTATTAGGCCCTATGGATGATCACATGCTATTGTAGTTTTTTTCTCGCTTTTTCACTCAGTTAGGTGCGAAAGAACATCATACGTACTAAGCATACCAAGCTCAATCCTGGGAAGACCATCGATGGATATGAAGATTTTCCAAAAATGATGAGAAATCCTTAATGAAGGTCGAGAAATCACTTACATGTACTTGATGAGTTGACATTGAAATGCATATCGTCTGCCTACTTGTGAAAGCGTAAGATGCAGGAAATGAGGATGAAATTTCTGGTGCTGGGCCGTTGACGCTTCTATTGATCTTCGGCTAAGACTACTGGGTACTAGTCTTGTTACAATGTACAGATCATGCGTTCTTGTTAAGGCCAGACCGGTATCGGTCTTACAACAGACTAGTGTTGCAGTCAGCTTACGCCGGTATCGTGCTAGTTCGTGCATTGGTGTTATGCTGCTAGCTGGTTGTGTCTTTGGTTTGTAAGATGGAGTCAAGAAAGACTTGAGAGATTTTTCAATCAATTGAATATCGGGAATTATCATTATAATCTTTTTTATAGCATATTTATGCTTGTAATTAATAGAAAAAAAGTCAATTTGTAATAGTAATTTTTATTATGTTTTAGTGTAGAATAAACTCTCGAATGTAATTATACTTTTAATTTTAATATAATATTATTTTTAATATTGTTTTAATAAATTTATTGTAATTTATATTAATTTTTAATATTGTAATTATAAATTATTATTTTTTAATTTATGTATACCTTATGGCCTCGATTATTAGAAAACCGAGGCCAAAAGGGGTATCTATGGCCTCGGTTTTTAGAAAAACCGAGGCCATAGGTACCCCTTTGGTCTTAGTTTTTGAATAACCGAGATCATAAGTCGTTACCTATGGTCTCTCTCACTTAAGCCTTGGTTCTTATAACCGTGGTCATAGACCTACGACCACGGTTAAAAACCGAGATCACATGTACTTTTTTTAGTAGTGATATTAGATAGTATAGATAGGTATTTAGCAAAGTTGATTTCTCCTTTGGATTAGAATTGATAATAGTAATGGTGTTATTTTATAATGTTAGGTTTATGTTAAGTTGCATTGTGTTTACATCTTATATAATATAATAAAAAATTTAATTTTTTTTAAAGTAAATGATTTATAATAATATAAAGTAATATCTTTAAATTTATAAAATAATTAATAGGAAATTCTAATCCATACGTTTTTTAGTCATATAAGTTGAATTGTGTTTTGATATTTTCTCCTTTCATTTTTATGGAAACAGAGTAAATGATTTTTTTTAATTATTATATTTTAAAATTTTAAAATTAAAAGTCTTTCCTTTAATCTGGGCGTAGACGATTGCTTATATGAAGTGACCTTTGGAACGCCCTTAATTTAAAATTTGAGTTTTAATATATTTGTGAGTTAGTGTTGTATAAAAAAATTGTCATTTTGTTATGATAATAAATAATCATTGCTTTGGCCGTCAGAAAATATTAATGATAAAAGTAACTCGCATTTTAAACAGATGAGATGACCATATTAGGCGCTAGTTAGATAAGGGGCTCATATTTTGTTTAATACTTATTTTTTAATTTTTAAATAAATGATTTATTAAAAAAAATTCAAAAGATATAAATTTTAAAAACTATTATGCATTTAATTCAATATTATTAATGTATAGATAGCTATTATCACATCACAATTTGTCATCATCGTTAATTAAATTATTATGTAATTAGACATGTATAAATTTTTCATTAAATAATAAATATTTGTAATAAAAATAACAATTTACATATTATTAATTAATATTAAAAAATGTTGAGTAGTTATCGACCCTTAGTTTTATTATCTAAGGAAAAAAAAAACTACTATATTTTCTAAGTGATTATATGTATTAGAGTTCATTAATCTCTAATTTTTATCAATTAATTGAAATTATGCAAAATCAAATAGATATAATAATAATGTATCTTTTAATATTTTTTTAATAATACTATTTCTTCTTTTTATATGTATCTATTCCTATTTTTAATTAAACTTCAAAATTTATGGTGTTCATATATTTTTTTATTTAGATTTTATGGATAAACATTTAGTCTTGTAGATAATTTTTAATTTTTAAAATTTTACTTTTAAGTTTTTTTATAAAAAAACTCTATTTAAAATAAAGTTTTAATTTCACCTCAGATTATTCCACAAGAAAATTCTTTTATATAATCTTTATCTATATAATTTTTAATTAATTATTTACATTTGATAAAAAAATATCCTAATATTGTTGATCAATTCTTATCACCAATTTGGATTTATAGAAAATATTTAATGCCTTATAATAGTATTTCGCGTTAGGTTAGAAAAGTCTTTGAGCCAACTAAATATATTTATAATTATATTAATTAGGATGTGCAATGTGACAAAATTTGATATAGTAATTTTTTATATGGGACACTGTAATTAAATTGATAGCAAATGCTATTTAACATTTCCCAACCTTTTATCATATACGAAAAGGTGTCACCATTTATGAAACAAACAATGATCTAATGTAATTATCGGAATTAATGAGTTTTTTTTAAGATTTTCTTTATTAATTATATAAAAATGATTAGAACTTGAATCTAAGTCAATGAAGGTGTAAAATTATATTACCTAGATCATAAATATCGTGGAGGTTGATTACTAATATAATTCATGAAATATATAAACAAGTTCAATTACAATTTTTCATGTAATTTAAGGTGAAATTAGGTGGAATGTGATTACATATTTGATTAATTTTATCTAGCATGAGTCATGAAATAAATACTTTTGATAGAAAATCACTTATGAGACTAATAAAATTTGTTATTTACATTTATCAGAGGCACTTTTAAATCTTAAAAAGTATTTTGCATTTCTTACCTTCCCTCCAAATTATTGATGCTTTTTTTTTGTTCTCTTAAAGACTCTATCTCCCAAATCATGTTATGACATAAACACAACATATTCTTTGTAATGATTATAAATATTGATTATTTTTGTGCATAAAATATTTTTATATAAATTTATTTTTAAACTCGTTATCAAATTTATTAAACAAAGTCCAAAAAATATCAGAATTTTAAATAATCATACTTCATGTATATATATTATAAATATAACATATAGTATTGCACTCATATATTTAATAACATATATTTATAAATCTAGAATTATTTTTGCTGTTAAGTTTTGCTAAAATATAGAATAAGATATATCCTAAATTTTAGCTTAAAAAATAACACAAAATATACTTTAAAATGACTCTTTTTTAAATAGGAGTCTATTTGATTAATAAGTATTAATGAGTTTACTTTAAAAGAACTCTTATTTAAATAAGAATTTTCTTGATTAAAAGAACTATTCTTTAAATAAGAGTTTTCTTGATTAATGAGTATTACTAATTTTATTTGTAATAGAAAAGATATTTACCAATTACTTAGGATGAATGATTTTAATTTTTAATATAAATAAAACACATTATTTGTTGTTTCAATCAACCACACAAGAATATTATTTTTCTATTCTTGATCTCTCTCTTGCTTTGTAAATATAATATCATAATTCTTTAGTATTCTTTATTTGGTTAATCTATGTGTATGTGTTTTGTTGATTAATAAGTCTAAATAGTTTATAATATTTTGATCATATATTTTTATAACTTTTTCTTTATTTTTATTTTCGAATTGTTTGATCAAATAATTATGTATGTCATATCATAATTATTTGGTTTAGTTATTAATTTCAAAGGAGTTATTTTTATTGAACTTGTGTTTAATTTTTTTGTTCTAAAATTTACTAGTTGATTTGATTTAAGTAACATATGTTTTGAATCATCTAATAGAATTATTAATTATTAAATTCATTCTAGAACACACACGGGTCCTTGTGTTTTTGTATTAGCCCTTTTGCAGTTGATTCAGAAATGTACTTGATTGAAGGGAAGCTTATTGAAACATTGGTTTACAAACCACTCATGCTAATATTAGAAACTATGAAAAGAGAGTAGGGGCTCGAAAGTAAGGTACATTGGGACAATATCTTAAAAAGGGTAGCATACGATCGAGTTTGTACTTAAATATTTATTTTTCATAGTGAAAAGTTAGGTGATCCGGTGTATCGGTGGTTTTCCTCTTAAGTTTTGATTGTGACCTAGGTTTTTTTATCTATAAATATTGCGTGTTATTCTTTCATTTTCATACTTTATTTTTACATGCGATTACATATCTAACCACTTTATTTAAGTTATTAAATTATAAATTGATAAAAATTAAAAATAACATATTCAACTCTTATAGGTCAATTAGGTACATATGTTATAAGCTTTCAATCTTGATTTTCAATAGTTGATAAATTGGTTCTACGTTCTATGTTTTATTTTATTTCATAAGAAATACTAATATCATATATTTTTGTACTTAAATTTTTATAATTTGATCATGTATCTAGATTATTTTAAAAATTTAAAAAGTAATAATTTAATTTTTTATATGATATTTACATATGACACAATATATTTGGTGTGAAGTAGATAAAAAAAATGTAAATTAGTATTGCACTTATTTCAAAACACATCTTTGTATAAAATGAATACAAAACTTTCCATTTATTTTTTCTCTTTTATTCAAGATGTTATGAACTATATGAGTTATTAGGTATACTTAATATGATAAAAATAATTGTATTATATAAAATAACTATTTATAAAATTATATTTAATATATTTATATTTTTGTAATTATTGACATAAATAAAATAATAAAAAAATAAAATAAAAATTTAAAAAATGTATTTATTAAATATACATATTAATATTTATTTGTAAACAAAACTAACAAAAAGTAAAAAAAATAAAGAAAAAAGAAAACTAAAGAAAGAGTAGAGTTTTATCATCACCAATTTTTGAAGAAAGATAAACTAATTTTCTTGATTGTATGGCTTAATAACTAACTACATATATGTAGCCTCCAACACCCGATGACACCTAAGCACTCTATCAAAATTGGTTGACTAATATTTTTAACTTAATGACATATACATGTGAGCTAAACATATTAACTAATTCTCTCCTTCAAATTGATAATCTTGGTAAAATTATGAGTTTGATTTGCAAATAAACAAACTTAGTTCTCCCTAATGGTTTTATTCGTAAATTTACTAACTAATCTTTAATTTTATAATACCTCACATCTAGTTCTTATTTTTAACACTTGTCTCTAATAAAATATTAATCGATTTTAATGTGTTTAATTATACCATGATGTCTTAAGTTTCTTGCAATGTGTTAGCACTAATATCATCAAACAATATTATTGGTATGCCAACAACAACCAATTTCAACTTAGATAATAATGAACCAATCCATTTAATTTCTGATGCTCCAATAACCAATACATGATACTTAGTTTTTGTTGATAAACGAGGCATTACCTTTTGTTTTGAGGAAGCTCACGAAATCAAGTTTCCTTCAAAGAAACACAACACACACCAAAAACATCAAAACTTTTTCTATCATTCTAACAATCGACTCAATCTACATCCGTGTATGCAAAGAGATCCAACTTATCTGATTAAGTTAACATCAAGTCATAATGATAATTACTCTTCAAGTACCTTAGCACCATTTTAATGGCTTGTTAGTGAGTACATATAGGATAACTCATAAATTGATAATTTGTTCGTACGAAATGACAACTCAAAACATGTCACTGCACAATATTATAGTGAACCTACCACACTCTTGTATCGACTAATTTGATCAACATCTAGCAACTCACCATCTCTCTTAACCAATACTCCCTTAAAAGACATATGTGTGAAAGTTGCCTTTGAATCCAACAAAGCTACCTTCTGTAGAAGACTAGTTATAAACTAGGCCTAATATGAGTCACTTCAATACCCAAGAAGAAGTGCAAGATGCTAAGATCTTTAAGAGCAAACTGCTCATGTAACTGAGTAATGAAATGATGAAATTTTACACGGTTACTACCAATAATTATTAAGTCATCTACATAGGTAAGAACTAAGACAACGTATGAACCTTAATATAGAACAAACAAGCTAGTTACAAACACCAATTTGGCTTGTGAAATCCAGCTCTAAAAGTGTGCTTAAGTTCATACAAAGTCTTAAAATTTTTGTGCATGCTTCGGAAAAACAAACCAGTAGGTTGCCTTGTAAAGGCATGTTCTTCTAAATTACCATTTAAATATGCGTTATTTGCAATCAAATCCTTAATTTTCTCAATATGCTCACTAATCAAAGAATTTCTTTTCACTATAGTTTGTAATTAACTACGTAGCTTTTTAGAGTTAGAAGTAGCTGCAAAAATAGTTTCAAGAGAACACCATTGCTAATAGGCATTCGTATACTCTGCTATGTAGAAATTCATCGTAGGTGTGATTGAACTATATAACCATCTCTTCAAGGTTCCACTAATTTTATTACAGATTAAGTATTTAGGACTAACAAATCTAGAATCAATAATTTTTTAGGCATTTTCTTAGTTCCATCTATATATTCTTTTAAACCATAGGCTTCAATTAGACTTAAGAAGATCTGTTGCTTCTGGATCTACCTCGATTAAACTTTACACCAATGACCACTTTAACATGTGGAAAAAAAGTCGCACTTTGAATTATCTTTTCTAGAATCACTTCTTGATTAGACGAGAACACTCTATCACCATTTACAGTATCATTTGACTTTATTCTTGATGAATTGCTTTACATAGAATCTCAAATTGAGATATTCACAGCTCTGATATTATATAAGACTTCACAAGAGAGAGCAATTCTTATTGAAGAAGGAGAAGATAAAATAAATTTCTTGATTGTGTTGCGTAATAACCGACTACACATATTAATAGCGTCTAATAGCCAAACTAAGCACACTAATAAGAATTAATTTATAGTGAGAAAAATAAAATTAAGTCAATAAAAAATAAAAAAATAAATCATATTTATGTAAGAAAAATAAAATATATATAATGAAAAATACATAATATTTTTATATTAAACAATATTAATAAAATTTTGTTATAAAATAGTTTGAAATAATAAAACAAATTATATAATAATTATAAGATTTTACATTTTTAGAGTTTAAATAAATTTATAAAAGAAAAATTATTGATGTTTTATAAAATAAAATATAAATTAAAGATGAAATATAAAATATATAGTACATTATTTATGATCAGTTTGAATTTAAATGTAGTTAAATTTATAAATTAAATTAAAAATATTAAATTTTTATATATTTATTAAAATAAGTTATATAATTTTGAAAAACACTATAAAAAATACAATCTCTATTTTTGTCCCTACCAATATTATAAAATATGAATTCTCATTTTTTATTTTTTATTTCTCATTTTATTATTATAATCTTAGGATAATTTCTATAAGAATTTCCCGTATAAAAAAAATTGACAACAATATCCATAACGCATATTTTCACAAACACCAAATCTTGTACGTTTATGATTTTTTTGGTTCGGTAATTTTGTCTTAGCCATTCATTTGAGATACTGCAAGTTATTAATTTATGGACTTATTTATAAATGGCTATATGCGTGATAAAATATATGATAAAAATTTATTAAATTAAGTAATTTATATTGTTTAATTTTTTTGATTAAAAACGCTATTATTTAACCTATTAAATTTATAAAGAAATCATTTGAAATCAAATGATGATAAATTATATTATTTTGATAATTTTTTTATTAAAATATTATTATTATTTTATCAAATAAATAAATACGATTAAAACATAAATATTTAATAATAATAATGTCATAATTAATATTAAAAAATTACAAAAAAATTATTTTAATATTTATAAATTGTAATTATTTTATCTTAATATTTTATTAATTTTAATTTTTATTAAAAATTAAAATATATATTTATATAACTTTTTGTTTGAATTTTATTATTGTTTATTTTTTCTTATATTATTTTATATTAAAATTTATTTTTATTTTTTGTTAAAGAATAGTAATTTAATTAAGTGATAAAAAATAATAATATTTTAAATAAAAAATCATTAAAATAATATATTTTTTTCTCGATTAGTTAAAAAATTAAATGACACCATTTTTAGTTTAAAAAACTAAACGACACAAATGATTTAATCTAAAGACACTATTTTTAGTTTAAAAGACTAAACGATACAAATAACTTAATCTAAAGACACCATTTTTAGTTTAAAAAACTAAACAATATAAATGATTTAATCTAAAAAATTTATGTGATGTCTTACCCTAAAAAATATTAGTTATCTCCATCTTTAACCTTGGGCCTTTAATATTCATCTCATTATATGATGGGTGACTACTTATTAAATTTATTTTATTTATATTAGTTTGACGTTTTGATCACTCAATTTTTACAAAGAATATATGTCATTTAATCTTTAAAATTAAAACACTTTAATCATATAGTTTTGATCAATTTTCTATAATAAATAAGGATACTTTAGTCAAAATTATGTGATTAAATTATAATAATTTAAAAGATTGAATAGCTTATGTGTACTTTTTAGCAAGCAAAATGTTTAAATACATAAACAAAATTACCTCCGAGATAATTTTTCCTTATAAAAGCACTGCATTTCTGCAATAACACAACTAAGTAATATTACACCAAAAAGTTTAGTGAATTTACGGCTCAAATAATACAATGATTTCACATATTCACATTCAAATGCATTCCTTGTGAATTGAAACCATTTTCTCATAACCATTACTTTCCCTTTTTTATTTGTAAATTGTAACAAATTATTTCTTCACTTCAGATTCTAAGAATTTTGATTTCTGAATCTCCAAGACAAATATCTTAGCTCGAGATAACTTACCGCAACCATAATTAATTACATGAAAGATCTATGATATTGAAGTTGCAGCAGCCTTCTGAAATGGTGCATAACAAGTTCAAAGTGTGTGAGTCATGAGTAGGTCTTGAAAGTGTAATAGAAAATTTCATTAGCTTACTGATATTTACCCTTTTTTGCTCTTCTATATTTGCTTTTATTAGAGAATAGATAGCAACACCAGCAATTGCTATTGCAGTACCAATACCGGTTTGTGTAGAGATCGTGTTGCCTGAAAGTGTTTTAAAATTGAATCGTTAGAATGTGAAGAAGACTTCTTACAAGTTCCATTTGGGAACAAATGAACATAAATATAAGAAATTGATATTAGTAGGAGGTAAGCAATGAATACTTACCAAACACAACAATGGAGAATCCAATGACAAAAACTCGCTTCAATACGTTCCCAACTGCATGTGTTAGTGGTGCAACCCGTTCCAAAGTGTTGGTAGCAAGCTGCATTTATAAGTTTATAAATAGGTAAACCGAAATAGGACATAATGTCATTATTTGACAAGAAAAACTTGCTATCAATACACTGTTCTCCCTTAATAGTGTTTTTCTTCTCTGATGTATTAATTTAACAAGCATAGATATGATACACAAGTAACTAAGTTCTGTTTGTGCTTTTATTAAAAGTGATTTTTGTCAAAAGTGGTTTTAAAAGACTGCTTTCAAAACGAATCACATGCATTGTGCTTGTACTTGCGTCAAGAAACAAAATATGTGTCTTAAAGCATGATTTTTTTTAATGTATGGTTCATAAGCACTTTACAGAGTCCCTAACAGCAAAAACAAACAGACCCTAGTGCAACACAAATGTGTTAACATGTGGATTCATTAGTGTCAATTCAGGCATGACACGAAATGCAGACATAGGTTATGTCAGACCAAACTGGAAAATAGTGAACTCAACTGACGTCAAACATCATACTGCCCTATGGTTAAGGCTTATGTTACATGAATTCTTTTGGTACACTGGATATCCTAAAATTTTGGATACGTATCCGTGTGCTGGACACGCCTATTTCTTTAATTTTTCTTTAAATTTCCATTAATTTGGAGTGTTGACTACCCACATCCATATCCACATCGTGTCCTTTAGACATGGATACTTCATGAAAAATGAAAAGTCCATGTAACATAGGTTTAAGGCTTAGGAAATTAGATCCTTATGAAAAGCCCTTGGAATACCTGATTGTAAAGATGATAAAACATCCCAATCCAGAATAAATCAGACAAGAACTTGACAAGACCGACTTTCGCAATAGCACTGCTAAAACCATGTTGCATAAGTTGGGGTCCTTCAATCTGAAATCAATACAGAGTATCCTCCAATGTAATGAGTAGAAAGGTTCGTATAAAATAAGAAGAAATTCAATGCTAGTAGTGGAGTTGACCTTTGAGAGAAATAAACTTACAATCAAGGCTGGTGGGATGCAAACGAAGAGGGCAATTATTGAAATGTAGGCATACACATTTGTACTGTCCATTCCTGTCTGTTGAAGGCAAAAGAACTATTAAGTCTAGAAGAAAAAAGTTGCATAAGAACAATAAATAAATTTTATCAACAAATATAATCCGTTTGAGCACTGCTCTATAAGCTCGTTTAAAGGGAGGAAAAGTAAAAACTACTTGAATCTTTACACATTGAGGTATAAATTCCAGTTTCATTGTGAATTGAACATCATACGAGAATGAAAAATCTTGTGGCATTACATGAGGTATGTTTTTATGTTTAAGAGTTAACTTATTAAAATTTAAAACAAACATTACCAGCAAGGGAGATTATGCTAAACCTGGTAGGCACATACAATTGCAACAGTATTGTTGAACAAGTTTATAGTAAAATAATTAAATAACTTGAGGAAGGTTTTGATAGAATGTATAAAAGTATTATTGATTCTTCTCTTACTAACTTAAGTGTTTGAGAGAGTTGGTTTCCGATAACTTTTACAGGTTTTCGGAGATTTTTTTAATATATCAAATAGCAGTTGGTGTGATTCAAAACTGACATAAAATGATAGACGGTATCTTACTATCATACTATGTTCTTATCTATCTAGATTCATCAATTTTTTTTTATGAGTTAAAAACTTATCATACCACTAGGTGAACCACAGTTTTTATAGATTTCACAGATTCAAATTCTAGAATTCATTATTGATCATTGAATTTCGTTAACGTAATAAAATTTCTTACAACATATCACAATTGCACATGTAGGATTTACTGGTTCATGTCAACCACCCACTGAATATTGAGGAAAGAAGAAGAGAAAAGCCGAAGAAGACATACTATGAACTTGGTTGTGTCCAATGAACTTACCATTGCTTTCTTGGAGTAGATACTTCTGTAGGTAAATGCAATATTTGAAATCATAGCACTGATGAAACCAGTCCAGTTAAAAGATAGTTCAGTCAACGATGCCATTGATACACCTAGAAAAGACATGAACAATTAACATCATATGATAAAATACACATCAGCACTTTACGAATGTTCTTGAACTCCTAACGATGCTAGCATTTTCAGTTCAGCACTTGGATATTTCAAGAATATAAATAGAGAGATATCTATATATGCCAACAAATTAATCTATTGTAGTGGACATGTGAGAATGATGGATATCTTGAAAGGAAAAATAAAAAAAGCAGAATGAAGAAGATCAAATGTTGAAGAGTTACCAATTACAACAGGGGCCAGTGATAGCCAGAGAGATAAGGGAATCTGATGCCCCAAAATAAACTGAGAAGCAGCTGCATTGAAGAATGGCTCGAGTGCTGCAGAAGCAGATTTCAGAGAGTATTTAGAATGAGATGAGAATTAGAATGTATTTCTTTGATTTTCTCGTTCTCCTTTCAACGTATTTTGATTCCTCAATTATACTATTTTCATGAATTGCAATTAGGTAGAAATGTCTATAAGAATCAGATTATAAATCCAAGCTGCTAAACAACGAACAACGATACTATGCTGAGAAGCACCAAATGAACTGGTAAGCAATCAAATGTGATACCTTTGATGGTATGTGTGAAAGACACGGCAACAGCTGCAAATGATACATTGGACATGACATGTCCAAGAGCATGACAGAATGCAACTGGAGTCAAAATAAACAGAAGTTCCTTACTGATGGGCTGGATTTATCAAACAAGAATGAAACTAGTGTAAGTCGCATTTCAAATTGAATAAAAAATGGGTGGAATAAGAAATTGCATAAAATGTAACTTACGGCGCGCTTAGGTAGACCAACAGACCAACCAACAAGGCAGTATACCACTCCAACTAAGAGATGTATTAAGGAAACAAAACTGCAAAAGTGCAAAATAGCATGGTTTGTGAGAAAAATAAATATTTTGTTTTCAAGTAGCATTTTTTAAGCAGATATATCCATATGCTTAATGATGATCAATGAAATGTCTAGAATTTGGTAAAGAAAACATACTATGGATACGGGAAATAATTGTAGACCTTTTTGTTGAGTATATTGAAGATGACATTTAAGAAGTACCTGCATAGAAGAGATAGTAAACAGATGCAGAGAGTTTAGGGGAAGCACAACCTTAGTTGACTCTATATATCAAGTATCACTTGACAGAACAAAATTGAGTGTTTCTTTGTTCGTGCTTTTGTTAAGACAGAAGCAGTTTTAGAAGTATTCAATTTTGAAAAGGAAAAAAAAAAACACGTCTATATGTTCTTCTGAAGCACAAAATCTGTTTTATAAATTCTGAAAGCATTTCTGACAAATTGAAGCGATCTTTTACATGGTCGTAGAAGCATGAACAAACAGACCTGAGCCTATTTGTAAACATAAAACAAACTATAAATGGTTACCACATGAAGAAAAAGAATCCGGTGACAAGTGCAGGAAACTTCTCAGCAAAACTGTTTGAAGGTTTAACATATCTGCAGGTGCAATCATATATTCGTATGATTTATAAACAATAACAATAACAACAAAAGTCTGAAAACTAAAAGTCAAACAGAGAGAGCTATGTCTAATGCATGATGAGTCCCAAAGTTGCGGCCAAGATATTATAAAAATTGAACAAGCCTAAGACTGTTATTTTCAAATTTTCACTGCCTGAAAACAACCACAAGCATCATCAATACTCGGGGACGGGTAGGTTAAAAATGGTTTCAGTTAAAAGTCTTTCCAGAAAAAAGAGCTTTGAAGAAAAAGGATATATAGAGTCCGTTTGGAACTGCCTCTCCTCTTGGTTGAAAGTGGTTTCTGATGACCCAAAGCACTTCCTAAGGTTTTGGACAAAAAAGTGCTTCCAAAATTTTTTAAGAAGCAATATTAATGCTTTTAGGAGAAATAAGTACTTTGGATGCATATTCTATTCTTAAAATAATTACTAAAATGCTACTTATAATATATTTATCCCAAACACCTAAATGCTTCTCTTAAAACCATTTTTAAGCAAACCACTTCATTTTAAACTTCTTTAAATAATTTATAAGAGAAACATATCTAATAATTTGTGGGAAGCACAAAATATGCTTTCTTAGCCCTGAAATTACTCCTAAATTAATTTTTTCTTTTAGCTCATTGGTATGTTTGTTATCCTCCTGCTAAAGTGGTTTCGTTAAAAAGTAGTTTCGAAGGAAAAAAAAAACTATCTATACGGCTGTAAGGAAGTTACGCTTTCTCAGACTAAAAGCACTTTTACAAATTTTTTAATGATCGTTGCAAAGGCGCCTTTTTATGTGTAAGAAGTGATTTTGGTGGTCTCCGAAACAGAAACAAATATAACCAAACAGAGAAAACAGGCTTATAGCATTGCCCCACTTCTATTTTCCCTACAATTCTCACCAACCAAACATAAAACAATTTTCTTTTTCCTTAAGAAAGAGTAAATCATACCCTTCAGAAATTTCAATCTCATGGCTCTCAGCGTCAGCAGCAGCTGCTAATACCACCGGAAATTGAGAACAACTTCGCTTCCTCAACCGTTTACTCAAACCAGAAAATACCAATGATTCATCAGAAACCTCAATAGCCTTACAGGGTTGCAAAGCCTCTAGCAAAGGCGAAAAAGCCATGCCAGAGGCTCTTTTTACAAGTGATCGAGATTTCAAAGCAAGAAGATTAGGAGAAATTCTAATGGGTGACAAGTAAAGTGAAGAAAATCGTGAAGTACGGGTTGGAAAGTGAACTGGGTTGGTAATTGAAGCCATTTTAGACCCAGAAAAAGTTCAGAGAAATTAAGATGAAATATCAAAGGGTCTTTGAGTTGGTAATGAATAACTAAGACATTAAAGAACATTGAAATAGAGGGGCGAGATCATTTCCATATAAAGCGGAGAACACAAAGGAAACAACTTTTTTTTTCTACTCTAACTCTATCTCTCTGTACTCGAGGTTTTAAAAAATGGTTAATTTAGAATCTGACTATTTAAGGTAGAATTAATTAGTTAAACTTGGAACTTTTCATGAAGAGAATCAAAACCTGGATTTCTGAGAAAATGAAGATAGCAATAATGGCAGAGAGAGAAAGAGATAATGTTACGGAGAATAATGGAAAAGACTGTAGGTGAGTGATGGACCAGGAAACATATTTGGTTAGTGTTTTTTGTCTTCCACTTCTATTTTCTCTCTAAAATTTTCTTTTGATGCTTGTCAAAGTTCGTTCTTTTTAATAGAAGTTGTTAAATTCTTAAACCGGAAAAGAAGACTATTATATTTAAACACATTTTAATATGTATTAGAAAAAACAAAAGTTTAATTGCAAACTCAGTTTACTTTTAAACTCACTGTGATAATTTTTTTTTATAACAAAAAAATAAAATAAAATATTTTCTACATGTTTAAAAATATCATTGAATATAAATTAATCTTATCATATAATATAATAGTATTATTCAATAAATGAATCACAGAATAATCCCAGTGAATTAATACATGAATATCGTTACCAAATAAATATTAGATAAAATAAATTACTAGCAAATAATCACCTATTTATCTTAAAAATAATAATTATAAAAATATAACTTTAACGTTAAAATAGTAATGATCCTAACTATAATCTTTGTATATATATATTCACTCTCTTATATTTTATGTATAATAACTTATAAAAGATAAATATTACTATACACAATATCTCTTTTTATCTTTCTAGATTATAATAATAGATATTAATATTCTCTTTATTTATTAACTAATTAAACTACTAAGATTAGTTAAAATTTGAATTATGTGTTATTTAATTATATTATCTTATAAAATAATTTAATTAATATTTTAATAGTAAAATTTATTATTACATTTTAAATCATATAATTTTACTAAATATTAAATAAGTTACATGTGAATTGATACATTATGAGATGATATAATACATTTTTCGTTAATATATAATTTGAGATTTGTGTCACGAATAACTGACTACGTAAGGCTTTGATTGATTTAACATAAAAAGTTATAAATTGTGTTTCCAAGTACAAATTTAATTCCTTCTCAAATCATTACTAATATCATTATAATACCTTTTGCTTAGAACAAATTATATAATTATAAACATTAAACTTTTGAGGGAAAATAACAATAAAAAAAAAGAAGCTTTTGAGAACACTCAATGACGAATGCTGACTCACAACTCTAGGATTGTACAACTTCATTAAAGAATCGAAAAGGTGAATTACTAAAATTATTATCATTATTATATATAAGTATATAAAATAAAATAATTAATATAATATTTTATATTTATCTATAATATAAAGTATATATTTTTATAACATAAAGTTTTATCTGTTGTGATTGATCTACATGCATGTTAACTAAATTCTGATTTCGAATAAACTTAGTTTCTTAAAAATTTGTCATGATTTTGCCTCTGCATTGATAAGAAATTTTTACATGTATTTAATTCATAAATGAGTATATGAATATATTTATTTCTATATAAAAAATTATTATTTTTCACTAAGGTACGTTATATGTTTTATTTCAATAAAACGTAGTTATATTATTGTGAAACAAATGATAGTGACCCTAACTAATTCGAGTTACTATTATCTTAAATTGTAATGAGGAGCAAAGGCCAATATAAGCAAATAAAAATGAAAAACATTTAAAAAATTATTTTTAATATTTATATTATATATTTTTATTCTTAAACAACTCTTACATGTTATTTTATATTAAAAATTATTTAAATTAAATTATAATTATTGGGATTTAAATATTATTTTTATTATTATAGATTTTAAAAAAATTATTTTTTAATAAAAATTGGCGTTTACAATTGAAAGAAAACGAAAAAAAGAAAAAGAAAATTGGCAAAATAATAGTGGGCATATTGGTTATCAGTGTCGGCACATATTGTTGTCAACCATAATCCTGAGGCAATGCATGGTCTGTGCTGTGCTGTCATCATCTTCATTTAGTGCCTGCCATAATCTTTCAGTTCAGCATCTTCTTCATTTTTTGGAAATCGTTGTTGAAAAAAAAGTCTTTTTATTCAAAATTTTTATTTTAAGCAAAAACTTAACGTAACAATTTATTATAAGTTAAAAAAATTGAGTTTAATTATCTTAATTAATAATAAATTATCATATTAATTATTATTTTATTATAATTTGATATATATAAGAATACACTTTGTGACTTCCTCGAAAAGAAAAAAAAAATTGATTTATATCGAGTTTTTCATAAAAATATGAAATGAATTGTAATATTTTTAATTAAATTTTAATTTTTAATTACTATTATATTTATAATCAATTATAAAAATTATTAATATATTATTATAAAAACATCGTAAGAACTAAATAATTTATATTTAAATTTATTTTTTATTTTTTTTAATTTAAGGATAATTTATTTTTTTAATTTATCATTTTTAAACTAAACTATTTAACAAATAAATTAAAGTATATTTATTTAATAACTTTAATAAAATAGGATAAAGATGAGACGATGGAAACTCCTAATTATAAATATTATAATATATTATATTTAAATAATGTAATTAGTATAAAATTTTTTAAAATTATAAGTTTTTGTATTTTATTAAAATGATCGTTTCTTTTTTAATAAAAAGAAAAAGAATTATGTGAAAAGAGAAGAAAAACACAACAAATTATCACTTATTTCATGTCTTCTCTTTACGCAATGCTTAGAAGCTAAGACAGTCCTCCATCTAAAAAGTATAGACCACCTTCTCTCTCTCTCTCTCTCTCTCTCTCATTTTCTGTTTCTCTTTCTCTCTCCCCCTCTCTTCAATGGCTCATCTTTTTAGAGATCTGTCACTGGGCCACTCAAAAAGAAAGCCACCACCAAAGCCAACCATCATCACCACAACTCCTCCAGTTACCATCGATCTCCCATCTCCATTAGGCCAACTCGACATCACCCAACTCACTGCCTACGAGATCTTCGTCACTGTTTGCCGTACTTCCTCCGGTTAGCTTCTCAGCTACACCTCCACCTACAACCACTCGTCCCAGTAAAAAGTGGAAGGGCAATTTCAACCCCTATTAAACGACGGCGTGATGCGAGAAAGGGCAAACACTAGACTATTATGATACGCAATCTATTCTAAACCATTTCCACAGTTAAAAAGCAACCTGCCAAAAGATTAAAAATAAAAAAGTTCCCTTTTGATTTAAATCCGTTGGGCCATACATATTAAGGGGAAAAAAAGAGCAATGCTTTTCCAAGGGTAAATTCTCCCTACGTCCATCAAAACCTACAATTATATATCCTTCAATACAAATCTTTCAATAATTTTAAACAAACACCAGGGTAATATAGTTATAGGTTTTGGAAGATATATTTAAAATTAACTTTTTCCAAGTTCGGACAGAACCCAAAAGCAACATTATTCAATTCCACGAGGAATGTACACGGGTGAAATAAAAATCACATGGTATTTTACTCGAAGTTTATGGTGTTTATTGTTACGAATTAATAATGACTACAGGCGAATATCGGTCGATTTTGGTTCGCGAATTAATAATAATAGGTAGCAATGAAAGTATTAAGCGTTAAGAAATGAAATGTATGATGATTTAAGTGGTTCACTGATATGAAAAGTCTCTTTCGCATTGACGACGACATCTGGGAAAATCGTATAATCAAAATGGAGATCTACAAATTTTTTAGAGAGAAGCGAATTATCACAAAAATCTAAAATTAACCCGTAAAAATATCACTTATAATTCTGGTAATATATATATGAGATAAATTATAGCTGTATTAAATCGAATATTTGCGTCTGAATGAGATGGAAAATAATTAGCGGTAATAAGGGGCGTGAAACTATGGAAGAAAAAAGCGAACTTCTTCTTACGAATGATCGAAATTTCTTATTCTCTGCGGTTTTTCTTTTCTTTTATTCTCTCTCTCTGTTTGTTCAGTACTTCTTTCAAATGTACGAGTGGCTAACAACATTTTCTACAGTGGTATGTAACTCGCGCAGGAAGGGATAATATATATATATATATATATATATATAGTAGGATCTGGTAGGAAATGATAGGTGGGAACATGGGATTAATTTGTTTAATGGGTTTGAGGCTTATAAGTTTTGTTTTAGTAATTATATTAACAAATCTCGCGCTCAGAAAGCAACAAATTCTTGAATGAAATTCTCGAATTACCAAATAAGTCGTCAAAAGCCAGAAGGTGATTTATCTTAAATACCAATCAGTCAATGATGCTTGAACTTGTTAAATGGGCAGTTTGGTTAACATATCGGTGGATTACTAGTATTTATCTTATTGGACCATGATAGCAAGCGAAGTGACATGTCGCGAGCAGTGATATCGACTTGTCAATGTGTTTGGTTCTTTCATGATACATAGTATTCTTAATTAGTGTATAGCGGCTCGACTATCGCAAAATATAGCAGTATCCTGTGTAAACCCAGATCACACACGCTGCAACCTAGCGAATGACACCGCGCTTCTTCACTTTGCCGTATATTCTTGCCTCTATTGTAGACAATGACAGCGTTGTAAAGTAGCCTTCCAACTAATAGCGATGAGAAAGAGTGAAGACATAACCTGTAGATCTTCTTTATCCAGGATCGCGGCGTAATCAGAATCACGCGTAACCCGATAACAACTGACCGGTATTAGAACTTCCATATGCCAAACCAAAATTAGATGTGCCTGCCGAATACCGAAGTATCCATTTCCAACAACGCGATGACCGCTTACCAGGATTACCCGTATATCTGTGCGACAACAGCTGCGTGTGAAATGTCCGGGACGGTACAGCCGTAAGCGTTCGTCAAACTCCCTGACGGCGTTAGCGTATGGAACCTGAGACATGTACCGCTTTCTTCTTACATTTGTGGTGACAAATCCAAAGAAAGCCTGAAAATCGCGACTAACAGCGTGCTCGCAGGTTAGAATCTTCGTACCCAAAACGTTCGAGAACTTTTTCAATATAACTTTTACCAGTCGAATAAAGCTTGCCGGAACATGCATCCACTGTAAATTTCCATGCCCAAAATTTTCTTATTTGCGCACCCAAATCTTTCATTTCAAACTCGCGTTAGTGAGACTTTAATTTACGAATCTCGGACTTATTCTTAGAAAGCAATGTCATCAACGTAAAAGCAACAAATAAAGGCGGTATGAACCATGTGAATCTTTTATGATAAACACAACTATCATGTAATCACTCACCTAGGTAACCATGATCAATCATAAAAGAATCAAACCGCTTATACCTTGCCTTGGAATTGCTTGACCCGTATAAAGAATTTTTAATAAACAAACATGATCTTCCCTTACGGAACAACAAACCCTACGGTTGATGCATATATATTTGTTCTTCAGCTCGCGTAAGAAAATTTGTCTTGATATCAAGTGTTCTAATTCCATGTCAAACAATGCAACCATGTAGCAAGCAACACGAATAGAGCTATGTTTCTGACAGGAGAAAATACTTCATTGAAGTCGATACCTTTCTTACAATAACCCTTTGCTGACAACACGTGCCTTGAACTGGTAGCCCGACCTGGGTATACCTTCCTTTTTCTTGAAGACCCGTTTGTTTCCAACAATCTTACGGCCCAAGCGGTTTCATCAATTCCGTATGATTCTTATGAAGTGATTCAATCTAACCGTTCGCCTTGACCAACCTTTGAGCGAATTTCATCCGCAGTGACCGTGATAACTAGAAGGTTCGCACCTGCTCGATAGACTCTGCCCACCGGACAGTGCAAAAGAAACTAAGTGCATCACGTGTACCTGCGAAGGCGTCTAATCTCTCTTATTCCTTTACCACTGCGATCTTTGTATGGTTGCCGCATTTGCTCTTACGCTACATCGCTGAAGAGCAATTATGCTGTCTCGTCCACGGATGGTTGATCTGAAGTGCCTGCTTGTACTTGACCTAGGACTCATTTCTCAGCTTCGCTCTTCCTTCGCAATTGGTCTTTATCTCTGCAACCGATAGACTCTTTTTTCTTTTTGCAACATAGAAGACTCATCAGCTTAACATCTTTGCTAATCAAAAATTTAGGTGACTTGGGTTGACACGCATAATCTATAACCTTTCACCCCGGAAGGATACCCAAAAATATGCATTTGATACTGAGGCTCAAGTTTACCATCGTTAACATGAGCGTAAAGCGGAACAACCAAAAACTTTCAAATCGGAATAATTAGCGGGAGTACCCAAGAATACCTCGAGCGGAGTGTTATTTCGGTGCGAGTTGATGGAGCCGATTCACGAATAACGAGCGTAGTTCTGAAACCGGCCCAAAAAGATTTATCCAGTCGGCTTGAAAGAAGCATCGACGAGCCTTTCTAAAGAGTCTGTTCATACGTTCTCTTTCGTTTCTTTGTGGTGTATGACCTTGTGATCGGTGTCTCATTATGCCATTTCTTTCCCACAGAACTCATTAAATGGTAATCCTGAAAATTCCAAACCATTATCGGTTCTCAAATGCTTGATTTTCTTGCTTGTTTAATTTTCTATACAAGCCTTGAATTTTACAAATTTTGCAGCATCATTCTTATTAACCCGGAAAATACACCCATCATGTGAGAAGTCATGATAAAAGTCAACATATCTAAGGGCCCATAGACCTGACCGCGAGAAGGACCCCGAAGATCTGAATGAATATAATCAGCGGTACCTTTCGTTTTATGGATGGTATCTTGAACTTGACCTGCGATGCTTTCGCATCGAACCGCATATCGCGAAATCAAGCTTGGGTTTCGACCACAAGCAAATCGCGTTTGCCGAAAATGACATCCACCTCGCTCATATGCCCAAGCAGCGTATGCCCATGTCAGTGTAGTGTCCCGAATCTTGATCGGCGAGGATGAAAGCGATACCGCGCGATATGCGGTGCTACTGCAGGCGTATAGAGACCATAGCGACAATTGCCCGCTTTAACAACGAGAACACCTTACTAACTTTTAAAAACTCACGTGACTACATACTTATAGCCTTGTGAATCAAGAAGTACCCAAAGATATCAAATTCTTTTTTAAATCTGGAGCATGGCGAACATCTTTTAAAGTCTAACAATACCATCGTGCATCTTAATTGGACGATGCAATCTGATAACCTTATGCGGGACATATTGTTTCCGTAGAGCAACACGCGTCGATAGGCGATAAGAAGCGAAACCAATCTCTCTTTGGGGCACGTATGGTAAGGTCTGACCAGAATCAAGAATCGAACATCTCCAGGAAGAACCAATAGAATCGCGATAGAACATTTTCACCATCGGACCAGGAAGCTCTACCAATGACGGCGACATCATTAGTACCTGAGAAGGCGTTGTGGCGGATTTTCCTTTACGCCTTTGAGTTTGGGACAATTTACTTTCCGATTCCCGCTTCTGACGGCAATAATTGCATTTATCTTTTCTTTTTCTAGATTTGGATCTAGACTTGCCTCTATTCTTTGCTTGTGCCTTTTTCTTGATTTCTACCTCTGACGAATAAACCATTCTTATTTTCATTATTGCTTGTAGACACACTTTTTCTTGACTCTACGGAATTCAAACTTTGCTTTGACATCTTCCAAAGAAATAGTGTCTCGCCTGCGTAGTATCAACAAAATGCTTTCAAACGAATGAATGAGGTAAAGAACATAATAGAACTAAGGCGATCCTCATCATCGATCTTAACACCACCATTTTTTAAATCACGAATAATTTTAGTAAATTCATTAAGATGATCATACGAGTGTACCTTCGACATTAGAATGTATACAAACGTTAGCTTCAAATATAGCAAGTGAGTCGAAGACTTGGTCGTATACTGAAATTCTCCCAATTTAAGCCATAACTTGACAAGGGATTCCTCGCTGTGACCTACGCGTAATACCTGCGTGAGACAAGGATATGAATTGAACTCAAAGCATTTTCCATCAATACATCTTTTCTTCGTGATCCAATTTTTTACAATTTGTCCTTACTTCAGTGTCTTAACGAGCCGCCTTTAACTAATACATTTCGCGTCTTAAATGCAATAGAATTGAAATCATTTCTACCATTGAATTTCTCAATTTCATATTTTGCCGCCCGTAGAATGAAAACCCGATATTAAATAAGCAATCCTGACCGAGAAAATATGAAACCAATCGGATAACGAAGCTCGAAAATAAATCCAAAGAAGCGAACTTGATCAGGTTCAATAAATACCGAATAACCCAAAGCTACGTACCAATTTGTTCTGGTGCTTAACTTTAGGAGGAGGCGAATATCGGTCGATTTTGGTTGCACAAATTAATAATAATGGAGTAACGGCAAAAGTATTAGCGGTTAAGAAATGAAATGACACCTGATGATTTAAGTGGTTCAACTTTTCAATATGAAAAGTCTCTTTCATGGTAACTTGACGACATCACCAGAAGAAAATCGACTAATAATCAAAATGGAGATACTAAACACGATTTTCGAGAGAGAACATGAAATTATCTGAAAATCTAAAATTAACCACTTGAAAATATCCTGCATAATTTGGTAATATATATAGCGAGATAAATTAACAAAGCTTCTTTATTAAATCAAATATTAAGGTACAAATGAGATGGAATATAATTGGCGCCAACAAGGACATGAAACTATGGAAGAAAAAACGGTTCTTCTTCTTCCCAAATGATCTGTCTTATATCTTGACTACTTGATTTTCTTTTCTTTTATTCTCTCTGCTCTCTGTTTGTTAATTTCTTTGCTTTCGAGTCATTCTTGCTGTTTTCTACAGTGGTATGTCACTCACGCAGGAAGGGATAATATATATATATAAGCTAGGGTACAAGCTGGGAAACAATAGGTGGGCTTATGGGATTAATTTGTTTAATGGGTTTGGGCTTATAAGTTTTGTTTTGGGCCATTATATTAATATTTATCATCAAGTATCATATTCGTGATTACTTCGTCGAGCCCTAATAGTGATCATAAAACAATGTCTGGCCAAATTCCTCCTTCTCTCTCCTTGAGAAAATAAAGTAAAACTGAAAAGAATAGGCTTTTGCCAAAAGAGCAGTTCCATTTCCACTTGCCATGTGCTAAGTCTTTTCAGTTGTCTCCAAAACTGCAGCAGAAGTTTTTGCCTTCTTTTAGTATTATCATAACTGATATTACAAGTAATTATAGGATATGACAAGTAATTATAAGATGAAAAAAAAGTAATTCCTACTATTTTAGTCAATAATTTATGCCAAACCAGTATAAAGAAATACTCTTTAAGAAACCATCACATGGATCACAAATTCAAATCTTTGGATTCTTTAGCTAATTGATATAACACCAAGATGGAAGAACTTACCTTAGCTCTTGTCTTCAGAAGTAGGTTTGGAGTCTTTGGATTCTTCACCTTTTATGTTGTCGTCACCTGAACGAAAGCATATAATGCAAGAATTTTCTGAGAAACAGTGCCTTTTATGTGCAATCTCATACCAATATATAGTACTATACATATTACCTCCATCTTCAGGCAAATCAGAGGTCCATAGAGTAAGGTTGTCTCTCAACAACTGCATGATAAGGGTGCTGTCTTTATAAGACTCCTCACTCAAGGTATCCAACTCTGCAATTGCTTCATCAAAAGCTTGTTTAGCCAAGTGGCAGGCCCTGAAAGTTTTCAGCAAAATTAAATCAAGAACATCATCACATGACTATACGAAAAATCTTATAAGAGAGAAATAGAACATCAGTAGAAACTAGTACCTCTCAGGAGAATTCATAATCTCGTAGTAAAAGACAGAGAAGTTGAGCGCTAGGCCAAGTCTGATCGGATGAGTTGAGGGGAGATCTGTATTGGCAACATTTGAAGCAGACTAGTGGAGAGGATAAGAACAAGAACATAGTTAGCACAATGATATATACCAAGTGATATTACCGTTCATGTACTTTAAGGGTAGTCAAATAAACATGCCTCATATCCCTTCAATGACTGCTCAGCTGCCTCTTTCCCGTCCTGATCAGCCTTGAACTCGGCAAGATAACGATAATAATCACCTTTCCTACACATAATTTGAATGTATTTAATACTTATAGAAACAATACTAGCATAATCGAGTGCATGCCAGTATTAATGGAGTTAAATGAAGATATGTTAAACGTAGTTACATGTCTTGCTATTAAATGCTTGACCTTTCTTTTAGGAATCTATTACATGTGCATAAAGTGTTTGTGAGGCAAAATAAGTAACTTATAATATAATAAGAATATACAAACGAATATTTTTCTGTAATACACTCGTAAAGCATGGTGATTGAGTGTGAGCACATAAAGAGGCTGCTAAAATGTGGTGGAACAAAATGTCAGGGAAACATGACTCACATCTTGTAGTAGAAAACTATGGCTTCTCCAGAGTTGGAAGATGGGATCAGATGCTTGTCTATAATATTAAGAATGTCACTACAAATCTTGGTAAGCTCATCTTCTACCTTCTGCTGGTAGCCCTTAATGAGTTTGACATTGTTTTTGTGAAGAGTATAGTGAGATAAGAAGAAAGAATGATTTAATGTTGTATTGGTGTGTTTAGAATGTACATAAAGAACCCTATTTATAGGATTGTAACAAGTGTAGTACAAGTGAAATAGTGGAAGAGTAGTACAAATGTAGTACAAGTGAAATAGTGGAAGTGTAGTACAAGTGTAGTACAAGTGTAGTACAAGTGAAATAGTGGAAGTGTAGTACAAGTGTAGTACAAGTGAAATAGTGGAAGTGTAGTACAAGTGAAATAATACAAGTGTAGTACAAGTGAAGTAAATTACAATATCAAATATAACTTAACATCCCCCCTCAAACTCAAGGAGGAAGAGAAACAATCAACTTGAGTTTGGAAACTAATTCTTGAAATCTACCTGGTAGATGAGATTTGGTGAAGATGTCAGCTGTTTGATCTGTGGAGGATATTGATTTGAGACAAACAAAGGTCTTGAAACATGTTGACGAACAAAATGACAATCAATCTCGATATGTTTTGTTCGTTCATGAAATACATTATCGCGAGCAATCGAATAGCACTACGATTGTCACAATATAGGATAATTGCTTGATTGGAGAACACCCATATCGCCATAACCAATCTGAGCCAAAGAAGTTCTGAGTGGTGTCGCAAGAGCACGATATTCGCTTCAAGGCTTTGGATCGAGAAGTGAGAGATTGTTTCTTGCTTCGCCAAGATATAAGAGAAGTTTCAAAGAAAGAAACAATATCTAAAGTGGTAGAGCGACGATCACGGTTGGGTCACCCTGCCCAATCAAAGACTGTAGTAGGCGGAAAGAAGAAGATTAGGACTTGTTGGAGAAATGGAGACCGTGAAACATAAAGTGCCTTTGATGTAGCGAAGAATGCGAAGAACCGGCGATATAATGGGTAGACCGTGGAGCGGTAATGAATTGACTAACGGATGACAAAGATAGCAATGTCGAGAGCGGTGGTATGAGATAAACAATGCGCTACTAGTTGTCTGTATAACGTGGCATCGAGAGAGAATAGTACCATCTAATGGAGTAAGTTTCGACATTGGTTTCTAGCGGTGTTGATGCGGTTTTATAATCCGGCCAGATTAAGAATATCGAAGAGTACTTTGGCTTGGAGATAATATCCTCGAGAATCGGATGAGATTTCTAGGCCCAAGAAGTAGTGGAGACGACCAAGGTCTTTCATTTCAAATTGATGACTCGAAGCGCTGAGATCAATAATTCCATTGTAGTCGTTCAGGTTATGATCATATCATCTACATAAAGGAGTAGAAGTGTTACACCAGGTGTGAGTCTTCCGAATAAAGAGAGGAGTCATAAGAACTGGAAGTGAAACCAAAGTCGGTAAGTGTAGAGTCAATTTGGCAAACCAAGCTCGAGCGAGCTTGTTTGAGGCCAATGTAGAAACACGACGAAGTCTCGCATACTGATGAGGTGAATGAGTGTATCCGCAGGAGAGGTTTCATATAAACTTCCTCGCTATGTCTCAATTGAGAAAAGCATTTTTGACATCCATTTGAAACATGTTCCAATTTCGGGCAAAGAAAGAATAAAGAATGATACTTCGAACAGAGGTGAGTCGTAGCCACAGTGCAAAAGTTTCTTCATACGATTCCATATTCCCGTGTAAAACCACTTTGCAGACGAGCTTTATATCGTTCCGTAGACCCATCCGAATGAGTTTTGATTTTGAAGATCCATTTACAACCAATCAAAGATTTATTAGATGGAAGATCAACAAGATCCCATGTATGTGCTTTTGTTAATGCTGTAATTCATCCTTCGTAACTTTGCCTAATAAGGGTTAGAACTAGCTTCTCTATGGTTTTGGGGTTCAATGATGAGACAAAATAGCAGTAGAGAAACATTGGTAATCACGAAGATGAAAAGGAAGACTACTTACACGAGTGTAACGACGGTTGATGACTCTGGACAATCGTAGTTGGTCTTCGAAGATGTTGTTATGGTAGGATCAATGAAGGAGCGGAACACATCGGGAAAGCCGTAGTAGACGATGGTGAGGTAATGGAGCAATGTCGTGAGGAAATAAATCAATAGTTGGGTCATTAAAAAATGAGAGTGAGGTAGAGTATTTAGACATGAAATGAAGAAATGAGGAAAACATTTTATGTTCCCAAAATATGACATGACGGTAGACGCGCAATCGTTTAGAGATAGAGATCCCAACAACGATTAGCCTTTGTGTTCTATTCCATACCCTAAGAAACAACAAAGACGAGAACGAGGTTCTAATTTATCAGTGTTCATGAGGGTGAAGAGAAGAACAAAATGTGCACAACCAAACACTTCGAGTAGTTCATAAGATGGAGAAGTACTATAGAGAGACGCTCATGGGGATTGATTGTGAATAATAGGCATGAACACGATTGATGGTATAAACAACCGTAAAGAGTCGCTTCACCCCAAAAGCGTTCGGAGACAAGAACTAGAAATGAGGAGTAGTACGACAATTATTAAGAATATGTGTGTTTTCGCCGCCTCTTCCATTTTGTTGAGATGTGCCGGAGACAAGAATATTGAGAAAGAGTCCCATTTTGTCGAAGAAAATTTAAAAAAATTGTTTCTTTATATTCCATAGCATTATCACGGTAAGCACTTTGATATTTTGAGAAAATTGGGTTTTAACCATTTGGGCAAAATCATAATAAATTTTGGGTAATTCGAATCTATGTTTCGTCATGAGAAAAATCCATGTGAATCTTGAATAATCATCAATAAAAATGACAAAATAAACACGTCCCCCCATAAGAGGGATGTGGGGATGGACGGAAACATCGGAATGAATTAATTAAGTGAGAGCAGTAGAATCACTTTTATTAAAAGCATAAAGCAGGTTGTTTTCCCCAATTGACAAGGCAAACAATTTACATTATCGAAATAGAAACAGATCCTAATTTACCAGGAAGATGCTGAGGACGAAGACGTCTATAGGCACGTACTGACATGCCGTAGGTTGATAGGAGTGGTAAAAGCAACAGCGGAAGTGTGAGGAGAATTGGGTAGATGAAGGTTGATAAGTTCAAATAATCGTCCCAACCTTACTACTATCTCGAGGATCTCCTGTGTGGATCACGCACGCTGACAATAGGAAGAGGAAAAAGTAATAAGTAAGACCAAGTTCATAATTGACCAACAGAGATAAGATTTTAGAGTAAGGTTGGGAATATGAAAGGTGTCGAAAGTGATATAGAAGATGTGGAAACTTGTCCTACAAAGATTAACGCATACGCGAACCATTGGCTTGAATTAAAGGTTTGGAGATGGAAGATTGTGTGGGAGAGAGAAGATGTGAGTACGAGTCATATGGTTACAAATGATAATCAAAATACCATAAAGATTTACACGATGTGAGAGGCAAGGCGAGAAGCATTACTAGATTGTGAGAGAACATGTTTAAGAAGACGCTTCAAGTTCTTGAGTGCAGAAATAAATTTGTCATGATTATCCTCGAAGTAAAGCGGTGATAGATGAGTTACTATTTCTACCTGGCGAAGCATGTTGAGAGGGATTCCGAGAGGAATGCGAGAGGGATTCCGAGAGGAATGCTTGAGAGGGATTCGAAAGCAATCTCCCATTAAAGTGTCCCTGACCGCTTCTGTGACAATATATACATACCCGAACGGGACATGTAAGAAGCCTGCGATCAGTGGGGTTGTGACGTGGGTGCGGCCTTGATGTTTGAAGTCCTCTTTAGAACCTCGCTTTGGTGGCGATAAAAGGGGTGGCAAGAATGTAATCAGTATGATGAACTTTGAAAACCCCATCCGAGTTTCTTCGGAAAGCGGCTCGATCACACGGTATCTAAGGATGGAAAAGGACTGGAGTAAGGAAGCCCGAACAGGGTTCAAATCGATCATGGAGAGCCATGAGAAAAAATAACAAGACGTTGGTGATTCAGAAGTTGCAAACATCTCGGCAAGACAATCTTGTTCGTCTGTTGGTTCGGGAAAGAGCGAGTTGATCCCAAATAGTATGCATTTCGGAGAGAAATTGGTTAATGGTTTGATGACCTTTGGCGTTTGTACGAAGAGTTGTTAAAAGTTGATATTGGTCAATGGTTAAATCTGTTGTAGTAAAGCGAGCCTCAAGAAATTCCCAAACTTTCTGGCGGTGTCAAAACGCCCCAATTCACCACGAATGGAGGGTAAAGTGGTGTTACGGAACCAGGTAATAATTTGATGATGTTTACTCTCCCTTCAAGGCGATCGAAATAAGGAGTTTGTTTTCAAGTGGTTTCTTGGATGGGTATAGAGATATCACCGGTTATGAACGCCCATAATCATATTCTTTCAAGAAACTTTTCATTGCTTGTGCCCGGGCTAGGTAGTTAGTATCATCGAGGGTGGTAGAGATTAGTTTTAGGATATCATTTCGGTCCCGTTTAACGAAATAAATGGAGGAGATATAAAGCAAATATATAGAGACAAGATAAAGGAGATATCCTTAAAAATGAAAAAGAGGAGTTGAAAACAAGCCCGAACCGGGTCAGGTTGAGTGGCCGAGGAGCGAGGCCAGGAGTTGAGAGCCGAGTTGGTCGAGTTGAGGCCGAGGAGAGTGGAGGTGGCGGGTTACTGGTGAAAGCCGATTTGAGGTGAGCGGTTTAAGTGGCTTAGGGAGTTGAGGTGAGCCGGGTTTAGAGTGGCCCGAGTTGAGGTGGCCAGGTTTGGAATGAGGCGGGTTGAGGTGAGCTCGGGTTTGGAGCGAGTAAGATACGCGCGAATTTTGATAGAAATTTTAGAGGTATATGAGGCTACGATACCGTGAAGAGTATAGAGAGATAAGAAAAAAGAATGATTTAATGTTGTATTGGTGTGTTTAGAATGTACATAGAGAACCCTATTTATAGGATTGTAACAAGTGTAGTACAAATGTAGTACAAGTGAAATAGTGGAAGTGTAGTACAAGTGTAGTACAAGTGAAATAGTGGAAGTGTAGTACAAGTGTAGTACAAGTGAAATAGTAGAAGTGTAGTACAAGTGAAATAATACAAGTGTAGTACAAGTGAAGTAAATTACAATATCAAATATAACTTAACAGTTTTCATTACCTTTTAACTCTTCCTTTTGCTCAATTTAAGACATAATGCGCCAAGATGCCCGCCTACCACCTATGACATTTTTATAGCCAACAGAAAGAAGATTCCTCTCTTCAACAGTGAGCTCGACATCAAGTCTTGCAATTTGCTTCATGCATTCGACCATTTCTGAGCAATCAAAGAAACAAAAACAGAGAACTGAATTTTGTATGATGTATTCCCAGAACATAATAGTACACATAAGCTCAGCATTAGATAAGTCATGTGTTTATTATCAAAGGAATGGAAGCAAAAATAAATCAAAAGTTCCAAAAATGCTAAAAGATCTTTTAGCACCTAAACTAATCATGCTAAGTACTTATTAGTATACAAAGTAATCACTGATGCAAGAATCAGAGCATCTGCCACCAATTTGGCTGACAAATCAACAGAACATATTTTATCAACCAAGGAAATTAAGTATACCAACTCATGTCAGTTTACTATGGTTGTCCTGTCACGTTATCTTGTTCGTTGACCAAAAAAAAAATTAAGATTAGACTTTTTTTCAGGTTGTCTATGTAATATTATGGTGGGACTATCAAGACTTATATAATTGGAATAAAATTTATTTTTTCGTACCGTGTTGTATTAACTGGCCATATTTCCTTTAACCTCATTAACATCAATTTCCATCTTCATACATGAACATGTCATTTTATAATAGGATGAGATAACAATAGCATAACTCTAGGATGAAGTTTCATTTTTAATCCACTCTATTGTGGTACACATGTTTTGTTATAACATAGAAAAAAACATGTTTTCCGCGTATTCAAAAATACAGTTTACTGTTTACATACATAATATAAAAGAAAAAAAATATATGTTTAATGAAAGAAGTAACATTCCACTTATTTTCACCTAGATGCTACTTAATATTGAAATATAGAGAAACCTTTAAACAAAGAATAGTATAAACTTATAGTAAATGCATCAAGCAGTAATAGTCACAAGAATACATAATCAAATACTGCAATATCAAAGATATTATAATTCAACAAAATCCATAAACATTTTTCATATCAAGAACATTTTCAGTCAAACCCAACAATGAGAAACCGGTGGAACGCAATGCAGCCAATAATGCATAGATTGAAACACAAGGGGATGCCTCAAATGAAAGAAATACAGAAAGGAAAAAAAAAAATTAAAGAACAAGCAACTACATTCCATGGAAAAAAAAATACTAAAAAGAAGGAAAAAAACATATACATGACCAAAATAAAGAGAGTGGGAAGCAAGAAAAACCTTCATAACGCTCGGCCTGCTCGGAAAGCTTGGCCATGTAGACCTGATTCACTCTCTCCTTCTCGGGCGTCGACATCGTTTTGGGAGAGAGAGACTCACACAACAAAAAACTCACCCAAACACCAAAAGTCACAGAGCTTTTTTGCTATCTACTTCTTCTCGTTTCGTTTCGTTTCGTTTCGTTTCGTTTCGTCTCGTCTCGTCTGAGCTTTCCTTTTTATATTTTACTATAAATTTATTTTTCTCTTTTATCTCTCTGCTATCAAAAAGAACACAGCAAAAATGGAAGTTTGGATGCGCAGTAAAAGACGAGATAGTAGGGAGTGTTCACGTAGAAAATTAAAGTATTGCGTCATGGTGTTAAACATCGATCAAGTTTGGGATTCTCAATGACCAGATCTGGACCGTTAGTTTATTGCTATCTAATGTACGTCATAAAATTAAATTGTTTTTTTTTTGACATAATTCAGTCTGTTAAATAATTATTTTATAAAACCGAAAAAAATAAAATTAATTTATTGCATGAAGTTTATTTTTTTTGTTTATTTCGAAGTTAAACAATTTTAATAATATTTATTTTCATGTTTTATTCTATATTAATTTAGAATATAATGTATTTTTTAAAGTTTGTCGTGAGACTATATTTTTAATAAAATTAAATATTTTAAATAAGATAATATGTAATACGATAGGAATTCTTCTTTTATTATTCTTTTTTTTTTGATAAAAAATAATAGGTCAACCGCATTCTTAAAAACAGACTTATAAGTTTATTAAGGTTTTAATTTTCTTAAAATTATTAATATAAAATAAAATTGTAAAATAAATTAATAACCAAAATCAACCAGTTATATCATTAACAGTGGATATGTATTGAAAATAATAATTATTGAAAGTTTTTATAGGGAAAAAGTAAATGTCAAATTTAAATTTGATGTAAATGTTTTATCATCAAATTTAAGTTTTTTAATATATGTATTTGGTGGAATTTAATCCCACAACCTTAAAAAGGATAAAATATCAATGTGATGCAAATTTGTCAAAGTAGAATGTTGAAATAAATATGTGTTAGTATTAACGGCTCATAAAATTTATATTAAAATAAAAGAAAAAGGGAAAATGAAAAGTTAGACAAATAAGGGTCGTAGAGGTGAAGCTCACGACTTTACATATTCATACATTTTATGATGCAAAAAAAAAAAGTACAATTAATATTAGACTAATGCTTCAAGTAAAGTCTTATAAGTTATAAAATATATTTTTATAAAAAATAAAAATATGAAAAATAAGATGATATCAACTTCTATTACTTACATGTACATTCAAATAAGGTATATATAATATAGAAAAATATTATAAAATTCATTTAGATTATAATAATATGAGTGCAATTTATTATAATTGGTAAAGAAAAAAAAAAGGAATTGAAATAATCTAGAAAATAAATGAGGAAGAGGAAGACCTTAATTTACATATAGTTTTTGGCCCTCCTTTTCTGGGTCGTTGCTGTTACCATCAGTCTCTGCCTCTGGAGCCCAAGACATGTGTTAAAGGTTAAATATTATTCATACTAAATTCAAAAGCTAATAAAGACAAGTACCAAAACCAGTATTTTTTTATCCAAAGATCACCCCCCACTTGGGAAGAAAATTGACATCTCTATGTAAAGAAGAAAATAATAATAATAATAATAATAATAGGCCAATAAATTTATGAATAACCTTTCTAAATTATGAAAAGTCCAAACAATTTATGCACGCAACATGATTCTATATTTGTAAAAACACACACACACACTACACTATATATATATATATATATATATATATAATGCAAAAGGAGTATATTTGGATAGAAAAAATTAGATATTATGAGAGGAGTAGTATTTGCTAAGAAACTATCAATTATAATTATCTTAATATCTGACGTTAATTATGTTGTGCATGCTAATGAAAACAAGCACTATTACTCTTATTCCTCTTCTTCTTTCTTCTTTACTCATACTTGGAATCCCCATATTGATGATAATAGTATCACAAAGCCACCATTGTCTCCACAGCACAAGTACTACGTCAGGAGGAGACTTTTTAGTTGGTCCTTGGTTGTTTCAAGAATTAGACAAGTTTTGAAATTAAAATTTAAAAAATCAATTGAAGCACAGCAAATAAAAAGGACATTCCAAACACCATTTAGGGCTAAAGTTGCTGCCTGCAATAATCTTGCCCGAACTATTTGCAAGCAACTACGCGTATTTGACACTGATGATTTTTATATTTGCTGCTCAAGGAAATTGAAAGAATGTCTGAAATTTACTTAAATCAAATAATATTTAATGTGATTTAAATATATGATTTAAAATAATATCATATTAATTTTATGTAGGTACCAATTTTTAAGATATCGTCGTTTTTGTGTAGCTAATTTATGAGTATGGTAACATAAAGAAAATTGTGATATTATTGTAATTTTTGTATTTTAAATTTAAAAATTAGATTAAATTATATTATAATTGTAAAAATTAATCAATGTCTCATTTTTTTTAGTCCCCAAAAAAAAAAAAGTCACAACCTGAGGGTTATAATTGGAAATGCTAGTATTTTGCTTGTTACTTTCTTCAGAGAACACTTCTCTTTAGTACCAGTACTTCATATTGCTGAGAAAGTTAATTCAAATGGACCCGGGTACCGAACTTTATTCATAGTATTTCTAATAACAAGAGAAGCAATTTCTATTTATCATTTTCAAGTGTGACTTTGACCATTTGTGATGGGTCCTATTATATATATATGGATAGACATTGATCAAGCAGAAGAGACAAATTAATGATAATTTGAGTCTTTATGAGCTATGTTCTATTTTTATTATTATAATTTGAATAGTTAATTTGAAAATTATAGGCTCTTGTTTAGGAAGTTAAGAGGTCTATTGAAAGAACAAAGATTCAAGTCTATATTAAAGTTTAAGTTAATTTTATTATTATATATCTTTACCTTGCGTTATAAGCAACAAGGGTTGTATTATATATTTCAAAAAGAACTTTTAAATTTTTTCTTTTTAATAACTATACTACTCCTGCACCACTATTATTCGAAACTCAAACCTCACAATTCTTTACAACTCTCCAACCATAGGCATCCACATATTATAGGACCATTTGATATTTACTTTCTCAACCATAGGGATGGTTTTCGAAAATAAATGTTTGACCAGAAATATATCTCAGACTACACAGAGAGAGAGGGGCAATTTGAACTCTACATTTTGTGGCCATTTGACATTCTTTACTCAACACATTAATCCTTCTTACAAATGAAGTCAAATATCAAAATCAATAAGGCAATGAATCAAAAATTTCTAAAAGAATGGATGAATAAATTGCTACAAAATGCAGTGACAAAGATGAAGTTACAGCTACTTTTGAGCCAAACATCCTAATCGTAGCTTTCCAAGCTTGCAGACATCGTGAAGTCTTTCATTACCAGCAGGAACAAGCTTGTCATCAAATTGATCCAGAATCTGATCATCATAACATAGAGAAAAAGAATCATAACTAGTTGTGCATAACAAGAACCATGCAATTCAGAGCAGGAACACAAGCAAATGTCCACTCAAACAAACGCAACACAATCACAGCACATTGTTCTAGCTAATGATATGAAATGTATCATTGCTACTTGGCGTTTAGCTCTAGTGTTGGCACATCTCAGTAGATTTAATATTTGCCTAGGTCAGAATGAAAGATAACAGACCACAATGATGGCACATTTGGTGGAGTTGATTTCATTGTTTACTTAATAACTACAACATGATATATAACTGGTTCCTAGTATGAATGCCCAAAAATAGCTCAGATCCTTTTCTTAATTTACCTCCCTACTCGCTGAGGAATCAAAACCTGGATCAGGTGCCAATCACCTGGTCACCATAATAAGGCTTAAAACACGAAACACATAAGACCTGATTAACCAAAACCTATTGAATGGCTTAAAACAGCTATGTTTCCTGGTGAACCATTAGATAATTGCTAATTTCATGACAGAAAAAATTACCAGATGGTAAGAATTGTACACTTCCATAATGGTGAGACGAACCCAGTGAAATCAATCATTTCCAGATAAATGGTTTTTGGCAAACAAGCAGCCGCTGGTCACTTCCATTTTGAAGGTCAATCACCCTAGCCTCCCAGCGCATTTGTGTAGCAAGCATGCGTCCCATCTCTATTGATTCCATTGTATCACAAAGAAAAATCCATCCCTGCTAGTAGTTATTAGAATAACTTGTCAAGAACCTTCTAACTATTTGTGTCAAAAAAAATTCTAATCAACAAAATATAGGAGCATGTGCGCCAATTCACCAAGCATTACCAAAGACAAAGCAAGAAGTTGAAGTGCACTAAAATGCAAAATGTAATAACTGGTAGAGAATCAGGGAAGAAAAAACACAGTGAGAAAAATGGAGGGAAAGATAGAGAGTGAAAATGGGATATTAGACACTTCTCAATCTTAAAATGTGACCTGCGCTAAAAATTATAAAAGGATGGTCATGGGTATGTTTCCAGTTAGAATCAAGCTATCTACAAAGAATGATCTGGCAAATACATCAAGAAGTACAAGGGACACTACTAAGATACCTCAGGGCGCAATATCCGATCCATCTCCAAGAAAAAGTCTGTCATGCTACACCTGTCTGAAATAAGAAGTGAGAGTAGCCCATTTGCATGAAGCAAATCATATGTTCGGGAATATGTTGGGAAAGGTTCACACCTGAGCACAAACAGATGAACCTCAATTATAAGTCTCATCTCCAAAAGTAACAGTGTTAGAACATAACAATCAAATAATCTAGACATGCCACCACTAAATACAAGTTTCCCAAGATCCAATGTACAGACTACATATAAATACAACAAACTTGAGCTCCTAATGAATACTATGTATGGAGAACACCAAGTAGAAAAACCACTATCTGGATAGCATGTGTATGAGCACCAGAGTGATAGGAGATGACGTTCAAAAATGCAAAACAACACCTCAATATAAAAATAAAATAAAAACAAAACAAAACAAAAAAAAAAGAAAAAAAAAGAGAGAAAAGGTTTGTTATAACATAAAATCACAATCTTAATTATTCACATTATTCCATTTTTAAACTCAGGAAATAAACTAGAAAATAATATTTAAGATACTGAAACTAAGTCTGAAATGCCAGCATAACCACATGAATTTCAAACAGGGGTTGAACCACCATACCAGTCATGCAAAACACCAGCAAAACCCCGATCTAATATGAGTGGAAGAGTATTTGGAGAACTGACAGGCACAACATTCATCACCCAAATTGATTTTTTTTCCTCCAGAAATGCAGCATTTAAACCCCCATAATGAGCATTCATGTCCATCACATTGCGGATCATGTTGAATGGAGGTAAGGGATCTTCATCTCCTGGTCTCTTTGGGTGGTCGGAGAAAATCAAGGGTGAAAGCAAAGACCAATAATTTTTTAGAGTTGATTTTGAAACATGCAGATCTTCGTAGAAATCTTCAGGCTGAATTCCTGTTTAGATAACAGGTATCAATATACTTGCAACTATGCATGCAACAAAATAAGAGTAACGACTCCTTAATTTGCTGTCAACCCCCCCCCCCCAAATCACAGGGGAAAATTAAAATAGAAAGGCATAGTAGAATAAGTAAATGACCAAATGGTGATGGAACAATACTTTCCATGAATTTCCAGTTCAGAAAGGCTTAAGTGGTAACCAGTGGATCTGTTCTGGATTGGAATCCACTGTTTTCCAGCAGTTTGACTTATACAAAAGACAAGGGGCCGATAATATGACTCAACTTCATGCACTTCTTTACAAAGTGGTACAGCACCCTGCTTGCTACAGTAAAGAACAATAGAATGAATTACTAGAGTATTTTTCATGACAAAAGAAATGAGAAAGTGAAGCTGATTGAAAAATGATATTTGTACAGAACACAGGTCCAATTGAAGAGAAATAAATAGATAATATTAGTAAATTTAAAATAACTAGAGAGATATGCATGCTACTAGTACTTATGCTTACCGGGACGTATAGCAATCAACATGTATAGATTTCTGCCAAATAAATGTTTCATCTTGCTGATCATGAAGCTTCCAACAAAGTTCCTGGGTCAAATCTTCTATTGGTGTTAACATGATTCCCTTTTTCGTGCTGGTACCTACTTGTGGTTTGCCTATAGGTGAGGTTAAAACAAAGTAACCTCCAGGCTTGAGCAAACGGTCAACTTCCAGAAGTAAAATTCCATCTGCTCCAAGAAGCAATTAGGGTTAGACAATATACAATTAGGGTTAGACAATATAAATATTAGACAACATAAATATATCCAAATGACAAACGAAATACCAAACTCACCCTTAAATCAGACAAATAAAACCTTTGAATGGACTCTGTACAATAAGTGATGTGTATCAAACCAATATTAACCTTGTATATATAGTTTTAACTTTCCGGCATCCACTAACCAACTTCTTATATCTTCTCAAAATATCATCATTGATATTTTCTTTTACTTTCAAGATGAACAATATTAACTAGCCTTTATTTGAAGACCAAAAAAGTAAAACAAAAGATGAACCATATCAGCTGTCTAACCGAAAATAATAAATATTATGACAATCCAAGATTTGGCACGTGTCTAAAACATTAAGCAACTTATATACTTAGAATTTCCTTCATGGAACAAAACAAAGCCTAATGTAGATTTACACTACATAAAAGCATTTTTTCAAAAGGAGGTAGAGAAATCCAAACCCACACTTGAAGGTGTTGTAACATCTATTTCTTCTGGTTAATTCAAATCAGAAGTTCAGGAACGTGCTAGTGTAGTATAGGATTAGTGTTCTGCATAAGTTGTTTGCTATCAGAGACAGAAAGTAAGAGAGTATAATAGCCCAATGTAATGCAGTAGTAAACATATGTTTATAGTTTAGCCTCAAAGAGGACAATGTCAACCAAGGAAGAAAAAAAGTGTTAATTCTGCCTTTGAAGTACCTTTATGGTCCCAATGAATACCACATTGAGCACAGTGAACCATGTCAAATGACAATGATGGATAAGGAAGCTGTCTTTTAATGAAACTTCCAATCATTGCTGGCAGACCTCTCTCAAGGGCCAACTGAACTTGGCTTCCAGTTGCCTCATAAGCCGCAATACAAATGGCCATTACTTTCAATGTTGCTAAATGAGCTCCAAAGCTCCCGAATCCGCACCCAATATCTAGTACTGTATGCACCTGTTACAAAGAAAAAATTGAAATTCAGATCTGCTGCTCTACACACACACACACTGAGAACATTTCATCGATCCACATAGAAATACATGTATTTATTAAAAAAGAGGTGATGCAAAAGTAGCATGTGATTTCCACTTATAGATAAGTCATACCAATATGTGGGCAAAGAAACAATTGAGTATGCAATCAACTTAAGCCTTTTAAGCACACAGAACTTACACCCGCTTGAAGAAAGTCAGTGTCACTCTCTCTCCCAATCATGTCAGCAATTTGACGAGAATAGTCCTTGACACCATCAAATATGAAACCATCCTCAGAATGAAATGCAATTTGGTTCTCTTCCAGCAGCATCAATCTGGAAAATTTTGAAGTTAAAAGGATCGTTTATATTGCTCAATAACCAACAAAAGGAAAGGAAAGACAAACATTACCTTTTAGTCATGCTCCCAGATGAAAGAAATTGGTCCTTTGTTATCTTTACATTTCCGCTCCATATAACATCCCGGCCAGCAGGCCATCTAAGGGGAATCTTATAGTCTTTGGGAGGGCGAACTAAACATCGCTCTCCTCCTCTTGATAGTTCACAATGCCGATCAAATTCCTCCCCATCTTTGTATCCAGCTAAAAGGTTTGCCGAAACATTGTAACATGGCACATAATTTTCCCTTTCTTTACCACAAAGGTCAAACTCCCTTTGTCGACTTGTACCAAGAGAAAGAGATCTCAGATCAAGATAATCAACAGCTGCCTGTTCTTTAAGCCGTCTGTAACTTGTATATAAATCAGGAGTAGCAGAGGTTGTTACAGAGTCAAAGGCACGAGAAGAAAAAGATCCTAAGACTGTAATTAGTGCAAGCAAGGAAATGACACACAAGAGTATCCAGCTGAGTGGTGGTCTGGGGCCAAAGATGAGACACAATTTATTGAACCAAGAACTTCTCATGTCCAATATGCGCAACTCCCTTCAACACTCAAGGTCAAGAAATCTCAAATAAATTACCAGTTTCTTTAGCTTAAATCTCCAAGAAAAGAGAGCACAGTAACCTATCATAACATACAAACTTCTATTTGTATTCCTGCTAATCTGGAAAATTCCTACAGGCATTGACAACACGACTCAAACTTCATCCAGATAACATGTGCAAAGCTTCACTCTACAATTATATCATCAGAGTCAAAGCTTCATTCGTAATCCACCATCAACATGGAAAAAACAATAATTGAGATCTCAATGCATAAGATTCAGTACTCAATTACAGATCAGGAACCCAAAATCGAACAATACTTATTAGTCAGATGCTTAATCCAACGAATTGAGTGCAACCAACAAGTCTCAGAATTCTGAAAACGCGATCCAACCTACAACAGAAGTACAAGATCCACTAAATCAATAGCAGAATTTTTCCAATAAATGGCACACCATGACGGCACACTAAGAATTGACGCAAAAGATCCCAAAATTCCCATATCTTTTGCCCCCACAAATACGAAACGATTGCATCACTTTCAATACGATAAAAGCACGGAGAGCAAAATGCCAGATCTCAAAGTGGGAAAGCAAAAAAAAAAAAAAAAGACAAGATAAAATCAAAAACCAACTGTCGATCAAACTCAAACTCAACATACACCGCACAGAAAGAAAAAAAAAACTAAAAGCAAATTTGATACACATTTAGCAACAGAACCACTTACAATAAGGGCATTAGGGTTTTGAGAAAAGCTTACCACTTTAGAGGGTTCGTTAAAAGAGTGATTCAGAGTATTAGAAGCTATTCTTGGGTGAGTCCAAATTTATCGGAATCTGGTTGTCTATGAAGTTATTGTCTTTTTTTTTTCCTTTTTCTTTCTCGTTTTTTGTTTTTAAGCTTTATATAGATTATCATAAATCAGATCCGCGGCTCGTGGTTTTAGACAAAAAAAAAACATTTACAAACAATCCACACAGACCCAAAATCCCATGCGATAAGAAAAAATAAATAATACCTTATGTCTAATTATAAAAACAATACTTGTTATATTTAATATTATTTATTCTATTAAACAGTATTTAAATTAAATTAATTTTTTTAAAATATTATTTTATTTTTATAAATTTTATAAATATTATTTTTTATAATTTTTCTAAAAAAATTTATACTTTTGTTAATCTATTTTTATAATCATAAAATTATTTTGATATAATCTCGTTTTATTTCATAAATAAATTTCATTTTTAATTCTTCTACATATTATATATATTATCTTTTGTAAAAAAATTATGTTTTTTTGTTATATAAAATTATATTGCATGTATTTTTTGAAAGGGTTAAAAATCAAACTATATAAATAATTAAATTATGTAAAGATTGAAGCGTTAAAAAATTTAAAACTAAATAAATCTAATGTGAAAATATGAAGAAATAGTATTTAGCCTATACGAAGAACTTCAGTAATATCATTAAATTCGTTAAAACACACAAACACACTAAGATGGGAATATAAAACTTAAAAGGAGTTGGTGCGATTGGTCGCATGTGTTAAAGCCAAGCAACAATAAATAATCAAGTATATTCCTTACAAATACAATTTAAAAAACAGACAACCTTATATTAAATAATATATTTTAATTTTTCCAATTAATTCTTTAAGTGAAGAGAACAAAGTGATGTCATGAGTAAAAACAGCTGCACAAATAGGAATGGCAAAAACATCAATTGGATTGGAACTCTCGATACAAACAAAATTTTATTATTATCATAATCCAGAACAACATACATAATTAATGAGTGACTCACACATGATTATTAATACAATAAATATAAAATATTTATTAATGTATGTAGTTCATTCAATGGATTGATAGTAAGATTTAATTTTTTATTTTAATTTATAAGTTTAAATTACAATCTCATTTAGTATATATATATATATATATTTTAAAAAAATAGAACATTTAAGCTAATTGGTATAAAAACGTTACAAATTTGAGAAAATTAATGTTGCGCTGATGCTAATATGTGTCAACTGAGTACTTTATTTATGTTCCTAAAATGTCAGAAAATCTTGACATCCACATGGTGTCTCAGAGATACCCTTTGATGTCTAAGATATCACAATAATATGGACAAAAAATGACAAATAGAATAGTTTATGACTACCTGAAATCTGCATTATTGGGTTATTAATTAATATATCATTTAGATACATAAATAATTAAATTATTTTTTAATTCTCTCAGTAAAAAAAATATATTAATTTTCGTATAAAATTAAAAATATATGTATTTATTTATGCTTTAAGAAAAATAAATATATTTTTTTAAAAAATAAAATTAAATATAAAACTCCAGAAAATTTCATGTCATGCAACTAAATTTTAATATATTCTCTTGAAATAATTTTAAGGTAGGATCTTAATATCATTCTCAAATTAATTTGGTGAATCAAATGATAATGTGAGTTAATAAAAAGGTGTTACATATATACAGAGTAAAATTACCGCTTATGTTGTCTTTGATATGTAATCACCATTTTAAACGCCACTTTCAATCCAATTTTTTTTATTATAATAAAAATAAAAGATTTTATTTAAATAAGAACAAAATTAGAGAAGAATATACACTATTGTTTTTCAAATACCATAGAATTACAGTTAAAAAGTTAAAGTTATAAAGTGATTGTATTATATGAGTTAGATGGAATACTCTTAAACTTTATTTGTTTACTCTACATTCACAATGATTTTAGTGTTTATGTGAATCAATAAATACAATAATTTTCTAAAAAAACTTTAAATAAAAAATATCGAATTATATTTCTTACTTGAATATATTAATTTTTTTACAATTGATCGATTATTTATTATTAATTTATTCATGATTTACGTTTTCATTGACACCGTATTAAAATATGTTGAAATTGGTTTTAATAAATACCAAAAATAACTTTCAATTAATATCATCGTCTATATATTACTACGAATCCTGGTATAAAGACTCTATTGTAATTTTAAAAGAAAAGTTTTAGAAGATACGAGTAAAAATGTTTTTGCAAACTAAGTAGAAAAACTTCAAATAAAATATACGAAAAAAATAAAGGACAACAAGATAAAAAAATTAATATAAAAAAATTGAAAATCAAATTACCAAAAAGTTCTCTAGAGAAAGTTCACTCATGGAAAATGAAGCTTCAAAATATATTTTCATACTCGAAAGTTCTCTCTCTATCGAAAAGCATCGATGTAGGTTTTTGTTATTTATTTGAACTTGAGTCTATGATGATGATGATGGGACTAGAAGTTATACTATATAGATCAGAAATCAAATTCTAAATTATGCACTATTGTATTAATCATATATATTATGTATAGAAAAAGTGTAAAAACAAAATACAAAAAGCAACAAAAATGAAACAAATAAATGTTAAAAGCGAAAATAAAAATATTAAAAATTTAACTAATTAGTCAAATTTATAACATCCACCCAAAGTCTAGCTATATTAGTATAACAAGTTTTCAATACAAAACCTTAATTCAATAACTCAATACATCGTATATATATGAAATTGAAATACATGAAAACCTAAATTACATATATGAACCAATTAAATTGATAGAAACAAATTAGAGCTCAATCATCCTTAAATGATTCAATATTTTTCACTTGCTTGGACTATTACAAGAATTGCCTCTATTAATTTCTTATATCGATATTCCAGCGTAAAAACACACATGTATAAACTAGTGGTTTTTTATTTATTTAATTAAATAAATAATAAATAAAAACTTATTTGGAGAGAAATCAACTCCTATAAAAGTAACACTTTCTTTTTGGTATATATGGTAGAAATTGAGAATGGAGTTAGGAGAGTTTTTTTTCCCCTTCTTTTTTACTAACTTTAAGCATCTTTTCAATAAATAAAAACACTTTAAGCATCTTGAAAATTAAATTATATGGCTATGACAAGGAACCAAGTAAACTCTATGTTTAATCATAGATATATAGTACTCGGGTTAAGCTTTAGGAGGTATAGTCCCGCTATTCAAGCACTGTATCATTGTAACCTCATGACACATTTGATACAAAACCAAAGGATCTTTTTCAGTGTCATATTTCTTCACACAAATAGATCTAGCCCATTCACTACATACCCTAATGTCTTTTTCAGGGAAATGACCCTTGTGTGGATCTTTTTTCATTGGCTTTTTATATTTTTTAAGCGCATGTCGTATTTTCGATGTAGCCCAAGGTAAACGGTCGGAAAGTCGTCGTCGTTGTTCTTGTGGCAGCAGTAAATAATTGTACTTGTGATAATTACCAATTGTAGCATCATGAACATCATAAGCAAAGATAGGAGAATAAGATGAATGCTTATTTTTATCTGCTTGCACAACATACATATAATTATGCAATATTAGTATTATTATAATTGACATAATAACAAATACCTCTTTCATTTTTCTCACGTATATATATATATATATGTCTTTCTTCTTTTTTCACTATATAATTAGTTTTCGAAAATGAATCAACCCACTTTTTCTTTTTGTTAAACTACTCCAATTCTCTCTGCTTTTATATATATATATATATATATATTATGTGTGTGCGTGTGAATCATGTAAGCATTTTATGTCCTTATCAATATTGAAAAATAAACATTGTTAAATTAATCATTGAAACCTTCTAATTATATTCAAAAGAATATCTTTAGTACTAATATTGTAACTAATAAATTATACCATGTTGCCATCAATATGCTTTAGTGACGGCCCTCTCTCCCCATTAAAACCTAGCCACTTTTTTTACTTGATTATTCTCTTTTAGATCATTTCTAGAGCCATCCTCATATATATTTTTTTCTTTATTTCATTCTAATTGAATAAAACAAACTATTATCTTAATATTTTCATATTGATTTTAAACTTAGGGAGATATAATCTTTCATAGATTTATTCTAATTCAATTTATGCATATTTTTTATTTTTTATTTCAACACTTCCTTTTTATGTATAGATATGTGAATTTATTCATTGAATATTGTTGGGAAATAACGCAAATTCCCGATAAACCAGATTTAAGAGAAAGCAAAAATAGAAAAATAACACACAAATTTGATAACTTGAGGAGTTCTACGATCTTGCTTAACGTCTCGGACCTTGCTGAATCTTTTTTATTGAAAGGAGAAATTACGAAGGTGTTTACAACACTCACAACTCATAACCCAATTACACCCAAGAAAATTACTCTCAATTTTCTCTCACAAAAGCTTTTCTCTCTATTGGAATGAACACTTTGGATGGTTAATTCATTACAATTACACATCTATTTATAGGAAAATTCACTCCTTGAATTACTCCTTGAATTAATAGTTCCTTGAATTGCTCCTAGAATTAAGCTCCATGTTTTACTCCTTGTTTTGCTCCATGTTTTACTCATTGTTTTGTTCCATGTTTTGCTCCTTAATTTGCTCCTTAAATTAAGGAGCTTTATAACAATAATCTCTAACAATCTCCCACTTGAAGACTGATTTCAATCTGTCTTCACACCTCGATCAATGCAGTAGCTTTTCTAGTCTTTGTTACTCTAGCAGACCAACTGAAGTTGAGCCTGACTTGATTTGTCAATAATCACCACCTTTGTTAACATATCTCTTGGATTTTGCTTCCTTGAATCTTCTCCGGTATTAACACACATCATCTTCTAATCAGAGATGAAGTGATAACGAAGTCCAATATGTTTGGTTCACAGAATGAAATGCCGTTCTTTGTATTGCATTGACTATCATTCTACGCAGAACATTCTTCTCTTGTTTGAATCCCAACTCAGTTAACAAACCTTGACCATATCATCTCTTTACTAGCTTGATTCTTTGCTACATACTCGGCCCTCTGTAGTGGATATAGTGACAATTTTACGTATTTGTGACATCCAACTAACAAATTTGTAGTTCCAACGGATAATATATAACCAAGGTGGTGTAACCCCGGTGATCAACTTCACCTCAAAAGTCTGCGCATCTACGTATCCTTGTACTTTTAACTCTCCTTTACTAAAGTACAAACACTTTTCCGTGGTGCCTCGCGGTACCTCAAAAATCCACATTTCTTCCCGATGAGTTTTCCCTGGATTTGGCGTAAATGCGCTAACAACTCCCACCGCGATGGCGATATGCGGTCTTGTACGGACCGTTGCGTCATCAAACTTCCAATGGTGAGGCATAAGGAACCTTAGCTACGTGAATTCTCTCTCTTCCGTCTGAGGTGATCCTTGGATAGCGAAAATGACTAGCCAAGGGTGTCTTAACCGGCTTGGCATTGCTACGTGTTGAATCTTATGCAAAACACGATTGATGTACTTTCTACCCGAGATAACTGCAAGGATCCTTTCTTCTTATTTCTTGTGATTTGCATTCCAAGAATCCTTTTTGCTGGACCCAAGTCTTTCATGTCAAACTCCTTTGACAATTGATGCTTCAATCTTCTGATATCATCCATATCTGAACCTGCTACTAACATATCATCAACATAAAGTAGTAAAATGATATAACTGGACCTATATCTCTTGAAGTAGCAACAATGGTTGACATTGCACTTCCTAAACCTTCCTTGTGCAAATGGTTATCAAACTTTCTACCATTATCTGGCTTGTTTCGGAGCCATACAAACTCTTCTTAAGTCCGCACAATCTGTATCTTAACCTTCCCTCTTCTAGAAACCTTCTGAGGTACATGTATATCTCTTCATCTAAATCTCCGTGAAGGAATGCGGTCTTCACATCCAATTCAAGATGAAGATCTTCGATGGCTCTGATACTCAATACCGATCGATAGTATTAAGCCAGAAGCAAAAATGTTAGTGTAGTCAACTCCTTCCTTCTGTTGAAAGCCTTTGACAACCAGGGCGGGCTTTGTATCTCTTGGAACCATCATGCTCCTCTTTCACCCTGCCATTTGTTGTGAAGTGCCTTTCTTTCCCACAGGTAACTCGGCTAGTTCCAGCATGGGTTGGAAATGAGAGATTTCATTTCTTCTTTCATGCAGAATCCCAGCTTGTTGGAATCTAGATCGACAAGCTTCATCATAGATTCGTGCTCCCCTCCATCGATCAAAGAACGTATAGTTCATATCTCCTGTTAGGTCTACGAGGTCGGTAAGACATATCTGGTGGAGTAAGAGGTTGTGGTGTGTCGAATGATGTGTCTTCTGTCAACAAGTTCCTTTGGTGAGGACTTATTACAATTGGTTACGGTGGGGAAGTATACGGGACATCATCTCGTACGCAAATCTTGACCGACACATTCGCTCCGAGGCATTGGCGTCATTTTATACATGTCCTTATACATCACCCTTTCGTTGAAAATCACATCTGCGCTACGGATAACTTTCTTCTTTTCGTCATCCCAAATCACGGTAGCCAACCTAAATCCTCGCATGAATGATAGATGTGCATTTCTTGGATTTGGGATCAGCTTATTCTGCCTTGATCAAGCTATGCCTGATATGCACAAATGCTACACAACCGAAAACTTTTAGATGTGATATTTTCACCTCTTTTCGGCTCCATACCTCCTGCAGTGTATTCTATGCTCCAATGGAACAGATGGGCCTCGGTTGATGATAAGCCGCCGTGTTGATGTTCGCCCAAAATTGCTTCGGTCCTTTGTATACGGATGCTTCGCTCTTTTCTGTCAACGTTCGGTTCATACGCTCGCCTACACCATTGTGTTGAAGGCGTACTGTGCACAGCTCTTTCCATTCGATCCCGTGCTCATGGCAGAAATTTTTGAATCTCTGGGTGTCTTCGTATTCACCACCGTTATCGGTTCTGAGCTTTTTGATCTTTAAACCCGTCTCATTTTCCACCATAGCTTTCCATCTCTCAAAGAAATACTTGTACTTATGCTTTAGAAAGTAAACCCATACCTTCCGAGAGTGATCATCAATGAAAGTCACGTAGTGTTTCCCACCACATGAGACGGCAGTGCTTGAGTCCCCAAACATCGAGTGAATAAGCTCTGAGTCTGTTTCCTCTTTGGGATTCTGACTTGTTTGAAAGTCGACTCTTTGCTTTCCAAGTATGCGATCTTCGCACATGTCTATCTCGTAGCTGCACCGGGAAGTTTTCCCTTTGAGTGCATAATCTTCTATCCCCTTCTCACTCATGGCCTAGTCTCTGGTGCCACAGATTTGGTGTTTCATTGCTTGCAATCGTAATTGAACAACGTGCCTCTGTCATGTAAAGAAGTGCCACTTTTCTCGCCGAGCAACCGTCATTACACCACTTTGAAATCTTCCAATCATCACCACGGAAGATCGTGAGTGTAGCCTTGGCCAACCGCCCACCGAGATTAAGTTCCTTCGAGATCGGGAATATGCGACATCTTTTAGTTCCCAAAACAGATCCGTTCAACTTAATCTTCACTACACTCTTTGTCGATAATAGCCTGTGGTTGATCATCACCAGATATACCTTTCCAAGGTTTGACATATTTCTCGAAGAATTCTTTTTGTGAAGTAAGCGTGGAACGATGCTCCGCAGTCTCAACACCAAGATGCTTCCTTGCTCTCCAGAGCATATCAATCACATCGTCTCTGCGAGTGGAAGTAACATTTTCCTCTGCCTTCACTTGTTTGTCCTTCCTGCATTCTTGACCGATTTTTTGTGGTTCTTCTTTCCTTCCAACACTCGATAGTCTTCGAGCTATGGGAATTATTAGGATTCTAGATTGGACCTCGTCTTTTGATCTACCTGGTTGGTTCTACCACGTCCGTTTCCTTTGGTTGAATTTTCTTCCTCTTGACTCTGTAGCAAGAAGAGTTGTGCCGACGATTCACTGTCTCTCTACGCTCGGATCTCTTCACCGAGAACCAAATCACGAACATCGTCAAATTTTCAACTTATTGCTTCCCGATGAGTTACTCACAAATTGCGGTAGCATTCCGGCTTTCTCGGTAGAAGACAAAAGTATCAATGCTGCGTACTTCTTCATCGAATTTCAATTTCAAACTGTTGGGTTAGTAACCGTGTTGAGTTCATTTGAGACGAGCTACCGATGCGCCTTCCGTCATCTCGCAATTGAACAAGCGCCTCATCAAGTGCACTTTGTTTGAGGTGATGGGCTTCATACATATCGAGTAGAGCCATAAGCACCCGCCGTGGTCTTTTCGGCCTTTTGCTATGTTGAAAGCAACATTACGGGATAACGTCAATCGAATAACTCCAGAAGCCATGCAGAAGATTCCAATCTTCTTCGCCTTCATAGCCTCCCGGCTTCTTCCCCGAGAGAGGTTGATATAGATTTCTTTGATACATATAATCCTCTATGGCATTTTCAAAACCCGAAATCGTACATCAAATTTCTCGAGTTTCACCCTTCCTTCATCTGTGCGCCGTTGCTCCCACTAAAATCCGACTTCCTGGATCGTTTCGACTATTTCTTGCGAAAATTGGCCAATCACTACCAATAGCTCGATACCAATTGTTGGAAATAACGCAAATTCCGATAAACCAGATGAAGAGAAAGCAAAAATAGAAAAATAACACACAAATTTGATAATCTGAGTTCGGCCAATCTTGCCTGCCTCCTGACCCGTGAGATCTTTTTTATTGAAAGGGGAGAAATTACACAAGGTGTTTACAACACTCACAACTCACAACCCAATTACACCCAAGAAAATTACTCTCAATTTTCTCTCACAAAAGCTTTTCTCTCTAAGCTTTTCTCTCAATTGGAATGAACACTTTGGATGGTTAATTCATTACAATTACACATCTATTTATAGGAAAATTCACTCCTTGAATTACTCCTTGAATTACTCCTTAAATTAATGGTTCCTTGAATTGCTCTTAGAATTAAGCTCCATGTTTTACTCCTTGTTTTGCTCCATGTTTTACTCCTTGTTTTGTTCCATGTTTTGCTCCTTAATTTGCTCCTTAAATTAAGGAACTTTATAACAATAATCTCTAACAAATATGATGGTATTATAGTAAAATAGAAAAGCTCAACAAGATGGTTGACACGAGTGCACATATTAAAGCAATCTAGGCAAAGAAAAAGTTTATAAAAACTAATATTAGAATGGTCTAGAAGTATGTTTATGTTATAATGTGTTTATATTTTATAATTGATTATATATTTGAATTTTTTTTATGTATCTTTAATTTTAATGAATTAATAAAAAAAAGTATTTTAAAGAAATATTAATATTGTATGCGGTGTTGTTATTTTTTTTTCTTTTAAAGTATATGTAATGGCTTTTGTGCCAATGAATCATTACTTTTTTTTTCTATACCAATGAATCATTCCTTATATATTGACTACGGCTTAACTTTACAATATTTTAATTAAATTATTTAATTAAAAATATGAGATTTTTCTCTTCATTTTTTCCCCTCTTGTTTGGGACATCGTAAAAGCTATGATGTAAAAAAGAAGAAGCTGGATTATAAACAATTCTATAGTTTTTTAAGCATGCATGTTATTACTACTTGGAAAAAGTAGTTTTTTTAACTTAAATTACTTTTAACAAAAATAAGTTTAATGAAAGGAAAAACAAATAAAACCTTAATTATCTGGTTTATACATCATAATTATTTGTCTTTCATTTTTTATTACTAGACACACTGATATGTTACTACAAATAATGAAAGGGGAAACAAATAAAACCTTATGTGATTTATATATCATAATTATTTGTCTTTCATTTTTTTATTACCATACACATAGATATGTTACTACAAATATTATCAGACCCAAAACATTAATGAATCAGGTTCAAAACATGTTTTGAGAACAGTTCACAAAATCTGTCAGCAATTTTCCTTATCAAAGTTTCTCTTATTGAAAAACATCCTAAATATTCTAAAAAAAATATTTTGGATCCAAAATTTTCAGAAATGACCAATAACATATATTTAAATCATTTATTAAAATTTTAGATTAAAATAAATAGTTTAAAGTATTCAAAATTATATTTAATTTGAGCCTTGATTCACAATTTAATTACTTCATATTTAAATTCAAAAAATCACAAAAATTAGAAAGAAAAAAAAAACCTTTTTGAATTATTTGAAATCCATTAGACTACGTGCCTATTTTCACTAGTAAGTATTTCAAGCACTAATTCGAGCCAAAAGTAATTTGAAATCATATAAACGTATACTTGACTTTTTAATTTTAAGATATTGAATTTTGATATAACCTCTTTTATTTTTTTCCTTAATTTTAATACTTAAAATTGATTTTAAGAAAAGTGCCTGTCTTTCAAAGCAAATTCACCGTTAAGTATTATGTCATCCTAATAACATGTTCTATAACGCATTGAACTGTAATAATTAGAATATTGCAGTCTTTGATGCAATTGTTTAGTAAGAAGATGGACAAATCTATATAATACTTTTTTGTTTATTTTTTTATTAAAAAAAAGGAAAGAAAAAAATATACAAGAATGATGGAACGAATTTGTGTCCCTAAAATTTTGTAATAAAATTATAAAAAATAGATATTTTGGAAATCAATAAAAAAAAATACTCTAAATTTTATAATCACAAAATAACAACAATTATATTCAAACTCGTATACTTTTAATATTAAAAAGAGTTCAAACTATTAACTATTCGGATTAATTCTTCTAATTGAAATGTGTTTAAATTGAACTATAATTAATTAGATCATTTTAATATTGGATACAGTATAATTATATTTATTTAATATTATTAAGTGTTATTTTTATTATTATAAATTTTAATGGTGTTAGTTTACGTAATTTCTCAAATATAATTCCCAAATATTTGTTAGTCTTAAGAGTGTTGTGTTATGTATTAATATCATGGGTTTATTTTCGTTTATTTGTCAATCTTTACCGTTTTATTTTTAAATTCATGGATAATTTTAAAATTATTTATAAAAAAAATAATATTTTAACAATTCAATTAATAATATATGTCTAGATTAGATAAATAAAAATAAAGATAAACAGAATGTTGAAAATCAACACCAAAATAATAATTAAAGAGGTAGAGAAATAAATGAAGTGGTTGAAGAGGTAGAGAAATAAATGAAATGGTTAAAGGTTGTAGAAAATAGAAGTGTGTAGATAAGATTTGTATGGCTAGGATTATTTCTTAGTTTTATATTTGTGTGGTGTAGATTGCATGGTGATATTATAACAATTACCAGATTTGGTTTAATCATTCCATCAAAAACAAATAAGTCTTTGTATTCTTAGTTTGAGTGTGAGTTAATAGCTTTCTCTTTGAGTGTTTGTATTTCTCTTCAATTTGTGAGTTGCCTTTCAAAGGTGTTATAGTGAATATAATACAAGTAGTTTGTTTACTTGTTTGGATATAATATTAATAAATTTAGAATTGTTTATTCTAAATTTTACTCAACACAGAATATATCATAATTATATATATCATGTTTATTATATAGAATAATAAATTTAAATGTCCTATCAAATACATCAATTAGTATTCAGTTAAAGTTTTTGGAGGTAAGTCTTGTTTTTAAGGCATTGCATCATTACATCATCATGGCAAATTTGATACACAAAAAGATGCTCTTCATGTCGGTTATACTTCTTTGCGCAAATAGTTCTTCCCAAATCATTGCATATTCTAATTGCCACTTCTGAGTAGTGACGTTTCAGTGCAGGATCAATATTTCTTTTTGAATAATTCATTTTTTTAAGAAAGTGTCGTATTTTCGATGCAGTCCAAGTTGAACGGGAAAGCCGTCGTTGTTGTTGTCGTTGCCATTCTCGTGGTAGCAGCAGATTTCTATTACCATAACTATACATGCCATGAATACCACTTCTAAGAGAAGAAGGCGAAGAAGAATAAAAAATGATATTTTTATTTGCTTGCACGACATACTCATAATAGTAATAATGTAATATTAACATTATTATAATTAACTTACCTCTCATTTCTTCACTAATTGGAATAACTGGTTAGTTTTTTACAAATTAGTATAATAATATAATTTTTCTTGAATTTCTAATCCACTGTGAATTTATATATGTGGTGTGACTGAGTGTGAGTTTGATAGGTGTACTATTTGAGTCATGTATTGTGCGTGAATTGTTTGGGCTTTTATAAGGTTAGAAACTTAATTACATTTTCAAATTAAATAATAAGAAACTATATATATATATATATATGTGTGTGATGGCTTTTGAGGAAATGAAACATTACTTATGTATTTACTCTTTGGATTGAATTTAAATAGTTTCAACAATGACTATTAATAGTTATGATCGTTCATTGATGTTGATTGGTATTATTAATATCACTCATTAATCATTAAATGAATATTTATATTATATAAATATGATATAAATAAAATGTATCTTATTTAGTTGAGTATATGGATAAAGTTTAATTTAATAGATTTGTTAGCTTTAATTCATATAAAATTGATTTTTTTTTTATAGGATAAAATGTTATTTATGTAGACTGATGATGAATTAGTTTATTTGAACGAAGATAAAAATATATTTTGTTATTTCGAGAAAAAAAATGTATGATTATTTTGTTGATATTTTCGGTTTCGGAAAAGTACACAATATATACAAATCCCATTTGCCAACATTCGTAGGTTAAAAAGTGAATTCATAATCAAAATATAATTCGTTTTGAGACTATTATTTACCGATCACGAAGAAATTATTTCACTTCATTATGTAGTGAAATTAACTATATATATATATATATATATATATAAAGGAAACAAGAGAGAGATAGAGAAAGAGAGAGAAAACCCTCTCATTTGGAAGGAGGGCCATTGCCACTTGGCTTTATGAGAACAGCATCATTACTTATTTGCTGGCAGGTTCATAAGCAATTAAAATCGGGAAGAGTCATGTGATTCTTAAACTTATGTATTTTGTAAATTTTTTTTTAAATGCTTAAATCATATATTTTAGTATTAATATTTTAAATATTTAGAATATCATATAAAAGCCTTAAAATTTATGTACTGTGTATACTTTATTACCTAATTAGCTTTACTAACCGCGATACTTTAGTTTAAATTTTAATAAAGGACAAAATTTTAAAAAATAAAGTAATTTATTTATAGATAATATAACTAAACTTGTCTTATTTTAAATTTATTAGAATATTTATTTAAATAATAGTAGTAAGTGCAACTAGTCTAAACTTTGTTCATCTCTTTCTTACTTCTTAATTTCTTCCATATTATTAAGACATTTATGCTTTCGATCTACTTAAGACTTAGAGATTAAAGTGTATTATCTAAGTAAAATTTAGAGAATGAAATGTATTAGTTAAAAATTTAAGAATTTTAGTGTCACTCTAACCATTAAAATAAGAATAACATGTGTATCAAAGAAGAAGTCATGTATTTGAATAATTATATGTATTATCATTGAGTTGATCTTCCTTGATTTACAAAAAATTGTCAAATTGATATATTAAAATTTTCTTATACAATCTAATCAAAATATAAAGAAAATAAAAGTACTCATTATTACGAAAAAAAAGCTTTTAAGTCGGGATTTAAAATTATTGTTTAGACAAAACTGACTTATAATAAATTTTAAGTCGATACGTTAAAAAATTGACTTAAAAAATTAAAACAATAACATTGATCCTACGAGTATCACTACAAAAATACTTAATTATAACCACTAATATTAGCTATAAAATAAATTTCATAATAATTTTACTAAAAATGCCAAACCACATATCCAAAATAATAAATTATTATGAATTTCATAATAATTTTAATTTCATGTGCTATATTATTGTATAGCATATGAAATAACAACTTGGACTATTCATTTTCTTTCTTTATTCTTCTTCTTCCCTATTCTCTTAACAACTTCTTGTTCAAATTCCTCTACAATATCAGAGCTTCCTTTAGGGAGTTTTCGTTGTATTCATATGAATGTTTTCTTGAATTGTTAGTTGTGTAATTATTATCTTGTTTCTTTGCAAGGTATGACTTCTTCAAAACATACTGATACGCTTGTAAGAGTACAACCTGATGATCAACATTTACTAACAAAGTATTTGGCTTAGTTAGTTGTAATAATTTCTCCTACAAATGTCTCAATTGGAGTTAAGCTTGATAAGAGTAACTTTCTTGTTTGAAAAAGGAGATGATTAGTCTAATCATTACTTATGGCGTGAAAGGTTATGGTAACGATGAAATAGTTGAACTTAATAGGTTTCTTGATGGGTCCATAAAACCTAATTCAATATATGCTTTTTGTTTTTGTGTTAATGAAGTGATAAATAGTTGGATTTATGGATCTATTATAGGATCAATGATTGGTAATATTTTTGGAAAGAATATTATTTTTGAGATGTGGCAAAGTCTTAAGAGAAGTTATGTCTAGATATCTAAGATAGGAATTATAGAAGTCCAACTAAAGTTATAGATTACAAGGAATGATAATCTTTGTGTTCTTGATTATCTTAACAAAATGAAAGCATTAGTCGGTGAACTTTCTGCAATTAGAAGACCAATGGAGGTCAAGATTTGTTAATCTTGATTTTGGGAGGTTTAAGACCATGATTTAATCCATGTATTTGCTTATTAAATCATGGAGACATCAACCTTGAACAAGCAAGACAACTATACTTTAAATATAATAGCTACAAAGTTCTTGATTTCTCTTTTTTTTATGCCAAATTCTTTAAACGTAAACTAGATTTTTCATTCTTGAGAATCTTTTGAAGCATGTGTTTTCGATGCTTGAGGTTATTCAATAAAAAATAAATTGAAGACACGTTCTCTAGTTTGTATCTTTTAAGTTATGCCCCTGATAAGAGGGGATACTTGTGCTTGGATATGAATACACGCAAGATAATCACTAGTAGACATGTTTTTTTAGAAACTTAATTCCTTTTCTTAGCCTGTAAGCTTGCTGTTCAGTCTAGTTCTATTGGTTCTGTAATGTCAAATTTGCATGTACTTTAATGATTGTTATGTTATAAGGATGTTAACTCAGTTGGTTGTCATGATGATAGTTATAATACAAATGATTATTTTATATTTTTTGGTAAAAACTTGGTAAGTTGGTCTTCTTTCAAAATAAAAAGTAGTATCACATTCTTCGATAAAGTTAGAATATCGTGCTTTAACAGGTAGAGTTACGGAAGTAATTTGGATGCAAGTATTGCTCAGAGAAATTGGAATATAAATTATTGGTAGATCTAAATTATTGTGTGATAATATTTGTGCTCAACATATTGCAAGAAATCTTGTACAACATAGACTAAACATATTGAAATTGATTTATACTTTGTTAGAGATCTTATATCGCAAAAGAAAATAGATACATAGTATTGTGAATTTGAACTACAATTAGTAGATGTATTTACAAAACTATTATCTAGTCATAACCATTTGAATTTTAAGAAAAAACTCATGGTTTTATGTAGACTATAAATTTAATGTGTTTACGTGTATATATTTTGTTCACATGAAATAATAACTTGAAATATTTATTTTTTTCCTTTTCTTATCTCTTCTCTTAACAACTTATGATGATAAAAATATAATTAATTAAATTTTAGTTAAATATATATATAATTTAATCAATTAAAATTGTATGGTTATTCAATTGATTAGAATTTATCATATCTCTAATAAAATTACAAGAGTCGAATTACATACTTATCAAATGCATCGCAACTCAATTAAATAAATATCGAACTCTTCAAATTTTACCGCAATCCAGACACATAATCCATACTCAACTGAAACTTAATTATACCAAATACACTCTCTATCATTTCCCAGATTGATGACATCCCATTGTCTATGATCTGCATCCTTTCATACAACAATTACATCCCCATATTAATAGAAAACAAACCAAATTTCATATGGTTGATCTGATGCGACATGTTTCAGGGTGAGAACGAAAAGGAGAAGGGAGAGGTAAAGGCTGAGACGTTATGAGAAAGGAGAGAAGACGATCGACATCCTAATACTCTCTAATCTTATGAAGGGTGAAATAGGAGTTGAAGAGTAACTTTCGCAACTAGTACCCATTTTCTCCTATATTCTTAAAACGTTTTATTTTAGTATTCATCCATTGTTTCCAACGTCCTAAAATTATAAATAATAACTCTATTTAATCAAGGAAAATTTTCACATTAAATTTTTTAGTTTTTTTTTTCTCTTCTTCCCATTTCCTTTATTCTTCTCCTCAGTTTTTTTTCATTTAAGTTTTTTTATTTTTTTTTCCTTTGTTTCTTCTTCTTTTTTTTTTCCTCCAAAACCAACTCTAAAATTTACTGTTGTTATTTGCCATCACCAAACATGATCATATTGTTAATTGCTAAACAATTTCAAGGTAAAGATTTGATTTAAATATCTTTCATCAAGCATAATAAACATAAAAATTTGATTTAATATAAAAATCATTATTTTTTGTAACAATTATGTAAGTTAAATATTATCTAATAAAACCTCGATGATAATAAAAGACATATTAAAACAAACAGTTATTATGAACAATAAACAAAACTTCAATTTAAACAAAAATTAATAACAAATGAAGTAGATTAGTAATTTTAATAAATAAGAATACGATAAAAAATGAAAAAGTATTGAAACAGGAAATAAGAAGAAGAAATAGGAAGGTGAAGAAGAAATAGGAAAAAAAAGTAATAAACTTAATAAAAAAATGATGTTGATGAGAAAAAAAAAGGGGGAAGGTGGCAGAAGAAGAAAGAAAAAAACTAAAAAAATTTAATGATTAAATTATACTCGAAGAGATTACTCATATGTTATTAGACAAAATTGATTATTAAAACATAGAACAATCTCGCACATGATGGTAGTAGAAATTATGTGGTTCATGATTTAGGAGGTATACCATCCTTTTTTAGGCATTCTTTCAATTTCTTTGCGCAACAAATATAATACTCATCTGAATCAAACTTGTGAATTCCTTTGCAAATAGATTGGGCCCATTCATTGCAAGTTGTAACTTTTGCTGTTAATGGACTATGGTATGAAACTTTTCTTCTTTGTGAAAGCCACTTTATTCTTTTCCAGACTTGTTTTGTTTCTTGTGCAGCCCAAGACCAACTTGAAAGTTGCCACTTAACACCAAAATTACCATCATCCAAAGCATGAGCAAAAGAGAGAGAAGAGAAAGAAAGATTGTTTTGAGGATCACTAGCTTCCACAACATAAGATATTAACAAAACTATAATTGATAACTTCTTCACAAATCTTACCCCTCTCATTTCTAATTTTAAACCCCACCGTAATATAAATGATATTATTGGAGGAGAAATAGAGAGAGAGAGAGAGAGAGGAGAGATATAATTGTTTTCCTAATGAGAAATAGTTAAAATTAACTGAAGCATAAGGTGATTCTTATATTTTGTTTAATTCTCGCGCGCATTAGGTTAAACTAAGTATTAGATTTGAATTTATATTTATACATGGTGATCAATCATATAGACTGCACAAACTTTTCTCTTCATTTGTGCCTTTTAAAAATTGAGAAACTAATAATGTTTATATTTAGATAAAGAGAACCTATAAACAGTCGTTACAAGAAGGGCTTCTTAGCGTTATCATATTAATATTGACTCTTGGGCCTAACTTTAGTTTCTTAAATTTCCAATTACGATTATGTATAAAAAACTAAGTTTCTTGCCTTTTGAAAAAATTTACACATCAACTATCAATATAAATAATTAGATATTAAAATAAACATATATTTTAAAAAAAAAACATCTATTGGAGATTGCTATAAATCTCCTTAATTTAAGGAGCAAAACAAGGAGCTTAATTCAAGGAGCTTAATTTAAAGAACTATTAATTTAAAGAGTAATTCAAGGGGTGAATTTTCCTATAAATAGATGTGTAATTGTAATGAATTAATCATCCAAAGTGTTCATTCTTATGGAGAGAAAAGCTTAAAGAGAAAAACTTTTGTGAGAGAAAATTGAGAGTAATTTTCTTGGGTGTAATTGGGTTGTGGGTTATGAGTTGTGAGTGTTGTAAACACATTGTGTAATTTCTTCCCTTTCAGTAAAAAGATCTACATCGGATCCGGAGACGTAAGCAAGATTGGTCGAACTCCGTTATCAAATTTGTGTGTTATATTTTCTATTCTTATTTTCTCATAAATTTGGCTTATCGGGAATTTGCGTAATTTCCCATCAATTGGTATCAGAGCTTTTAGTGGTGATTTCTGTCAATTTCCTATAATGTTACTATTCACGTGAATAGTGAAATTTATCGACGATATTTGTTCATTGACGAAGGTGTTTTAATACATTGTGGTTTACAGAAATAATTAGAAAACGATCCGGAGGAAGTCAGATTTGAGTGGGAGCAATGGCCGCAGATGAAGGAAGGGTGAAACTCGAGAAATTTGATGGCACAGATTTTGGGTTTTGGAAAATGCAAATAGAGAATTATCTATATCAAATAAATCTATATCAACCTGTCTCAGGGAAAAAGCTAGAGGCTATGAAGGAAGAAGATTGGAATCTTCTAGACAGACAAGCCCTCAGAGTTATTCGATTGACGTTATCCCGTAATGTTGCTTTCAACATAGCAAAGGAAAAGACTACGACGGGTCTTATGGCAACTCTCTCCAATATGTATGAAAAGCCATCAACCTCAAACAAAGTCCACTTGATGGGCGTTTGTTCAATTTGCGGATGAATGAAGGCACATCGGTAGCTCAACATCTCAATGAACTCAACACAGTCACAACCCAGTTGAGTTCAGTGGAAATCAAATTCGATGAAGAAGTACGAGTATTGATACTTTTGTCTTCTTTACAAGAAAGCTTGAATGCTACTTTCACGGCTGTGAGTAGCTCGTTAGGAAGCAATAAGTTGAAATTTGATGATATTCGTAATCTGGTTCTCAGTGAAGAGATCCGACGTAGAGAGTCAGGTGAATCGCCAACTTCTTCAGTTTTGCATACAAAGTCAAGAGGAAGAAATTCAACCAAAGAGAATGGAAGTGGCAGAACAGACTACCGAGGTAGATCAAAGGACATGAGATCTAAATCCAGGAATCCTAATAATTCTCATAGCTCGAAGACTATCGAGTGTTGGAATTGTGGAAGAACTGGACACTACAAAAATCAGTGTAAGAGTGCATCGAAGGAAAACAAGTGAAGGCAGAGGCAAATGTTACTTCCACTTCAGGAGGAGACGATGCATTGATATGCTCTTTGGAGAGCAAGGAGAAATCTTGGGTGTTAGACTCTGGAGCATCGTTCCATGCTACTTCACAGAAAGAATTCTTCGAGAAATATGTCCCCGGAAACCATGGAAAGGTATATCTTGGTGATGATCAACCATGTGTTATTATTGGCAAAGGTGTAGTGAAGATTAAGTTGAACTGGTCTGTTTGGGAGCTGAAGAATGTCAGGCATATTCTCGATCTCAGAAGGAACTTAATCTCAGTAGGGTAGTTGGCCAGCGAAGGCTACACTACGATCTTCTATAGTGATGATTGGAAGATTTCAAAGAGTGCAATGAAAGTTGCTCCAAGTAAGAAAAAATGGCACTCTTTACATGACAGCAGAGGCACGTTGTTCAATCATAGTTGCAGTAGGCAAAGAAACACCAAATCTGTGGCACCAAAGACTAGGCCACACGAGTGAGAAAGGGATGAAGATTATGCACTCAAAGGGATAACTTCCAGGTCTACAGTCTACGAAGATAGACATGCGCAAAGATTACATACTTGGAAAGGAAAAGAGAGTCAACTTTCAGACAAGTTGCAGAACCCCAAAGAAGGAAAGGCTAGAGCTTATTCACTCTGATGTTTGGGGACCAACGATCGTCTCATCTATTGGTGGGAAACACTACTTCGTGACTTTCATCGATAATCACTCTCTGAAGGTATGAGTTTACTTTCTAAAGCATAAGTGTGAAGTATTTGAGGCTTTCAGAAGATGGAAAGCTATGGTTAAAAATGAAACGGGTTTAAAGATCAAAAAGCTCATAACCGATAATGGTGGTGAGTATGAAGACACCAGATTCAAAAATTTCTGCTATGAGCATAGGATCAGAATGGAAAGAACTGTGCGAGGCACGCCTCAACACAATGGTGTAGCTGAGCGTATGAACCGAACGTTGACAGAAAGAGCCAGAAGCATTTGTATACAGTCAGGTCTACCGAAGCAGTTCTGGGCAGAAGCAGTCAACACGATAGCTTACTTGATCAACCGAGGCCCATCTGTTCTATTGAAGCATAGAATACCATAGGAGGTATGAAGTGGAAAATAGGTGAAACTATCACGTCTAAAATTTTTTGGTTGTGTATCATTTGTGCATATCAGTGGTCAAGGTAGGAATAAGCTTGATCCTAAATCCAAGAAATGCACATTCATTGCTATGGTGAGGATGAGTTTGGCTATCTCTTTTGGGATTATGAAAACAATAAAGTTATCTGTAGTAGAGATGTGATTTTCAATGAAAAGGTGATGTATATGGATATGTATAAAATAGACACCAATGACTCAGATTAGAATGAGTCAGTATTTTCAGATGCAGATGATGTTTCAGATAGTTCTGCAATAGAACCAATTGTAACAAGTCCTTAGCCAGAGGAACTTGTTGGATAGAGTAGTACACAACATTCCGATACACCATAGCCTCTTACTCCATTTCCTGTATTGAAGAGATCTTCTCGACCTCATGTGCCTAACAGGAGATACATGAACTATATGTTACTACTGATAGAGGGGAGCCTGAATGCTATGATGAAGCTTATTAGACTCAAAATTCTAACAAGTGGGAGATTGCCATGAAAGAAGAAATGAAATCTCTCATCTCCAACCAGACATGGGAACCAACAGTTACCTATGGGAAAGAAGGCACTTCACAACAAATGGGTGTACTGGGTGAAAGAGGAGCATGATGGTTCCAAAATATATAAAGCTCGCCTTGTTGTCAAAGGGTTTCAACAGAAGGAAGGGTTGACTATACTGACATTTTCGCTCATGTTGTGAAGCTCAATACTATCAGATTAGTGTTGAGTATTGTATCCATTGAAGATCTTCATCTTGAACAGTTGGATGTGAATACTGCATTCATTCACGGAGATTTAGATGAAGAGATTTACATGTACCAACTAGAAAGGTTTCTTAGAAAGAGGGAAGAAGAACATGTTGTGCAAACTTAAGAAGAGTTTGTATGGCCTGAAACAAGTCCCAAGATAATGGTACAAAAAGTTTGATAGCTTTATGCACAAGGAAGGTTTCCAGAAGTGCAATGCCTACCATTGTTGCTAATTTAAGAGATATAGTTCCAGTTATATCATTTTACTACTTTATGTTGATGATATGTTAGTAGTAGGTTCAGATATGGATGATATCAGAAGGTTTAAGCATCAATCATCAAAAGAGTTTGACATGAAAGACTTGGATCCAGCAAAGAAGATTCTTGGAATGCAAATCACAAGAAATAAGGAGAAAGGATCCTTGCAGTTATCTCAAGCAGAGTACATCAATCGTGTTTTACAGAGATTGAACATGGGCGATACCAAACCAATTAACACACCCTTGGCCAGTCACTTTCACCTATCCAAGGATCAGTCCCATCAGACAGAGGAAGAAAAAGAATTCATAGCTAAGGTTTATTATGCCTCATTCATTGAAAGTTTGATGTACGCAATGGTTTGTACAAGACCAGACATTGGCCATGTAGTAGGAATTGTTAACAGATTTATGTTAAACCCAGGGAAAATTCATTGGGAAGCAGTCAAGTTGATTTTGAGGTATGTACGAGGCACCATAGAAAAGTGCTTGTACTCTAGTGAAGGAGAGTTAAAAGTATAAGGGTACATAGTCGCAGACTTTGGAGGTGAAGTTGATCACCGAAGAAGCACCACTGGTTATATATTTACTATTGGAACTACAATTGTTAGTTGGATGTCACAAATACAGAAAATTGTCACTCTATCCACTACAGAGGCTGAGTATGTAACAGTGACTGAAGCCAGTAAAGAGATGATATGGCTTCAAGGTTTGTTAACTGAGTTGGGATTCAAACAAGAGAAGAATGTTTTGCACAATGATAGTCAAAGTGCAATACACTTGGCGAAGAATTCAACATTTCATTCTAGAACCAAGCATATTGGACTTCATTATCACTTCATCATATCCCTATTGGAGGATGATGTGTTAATACTGGAGAAGATTCAAGGAAGCAAAAATCCAGCAAATATGTTAACAAAGGTGGAGACCATTGACAAACTGAAGTTGTGCTCAACTTCAGTTGGTCTGCTAGAGTAACAAGACTAGAAAAGCTGTTGTATTGATCGAGGTGTGAAGACAGATTGAAATTAGTATTCAAGTAAAGCTATTGCATTGATCTAGGTGTGAAGACAGATTGAAATTAGTCTTCAAGTGGAAGATTAGGGAGATTGCTATAAAACTCCTTAATTTAAGGAGCAAAACATGGAGCAAAACAAGGAGCAAAACATGGAGCAAAATAATGAGCTTAATTCAAGGAGCAATTTAAGGAACCATTAATTTAAGGAGTAATTCAAGGAGTGAATTTTCCTATAAATAGATATGTAATTGTAATGAATTAATCATCCAAAGTGTTCATTCCAATTGAGAGAAAAGCTTAGAGAGAAAAGCTTTTGTGAGAGAAAATTGAGAGTAATTTTCTTGGGTGTAATTGGGTTGTGGGTTGTGAGTTGTGAGTATTGTAAACACTTTGTGTAATTTCCCCCCTTTCAGTAAAAAGATCTGTAGTAGGTCCGGAGACGTAAGCAAGATTGGTCGAACTCCGTTATCAAATTTGTGTATTATTTTTCTATTTTTGCTTTATCATAAATCTAACTTATTGAGAATTTGCGTAATTTCCCAAAACCATCAATATAAAATAGTTTTGTCATTGCCCGTATCAAAAGCATACAAGGAATTCATATTCAAAATATTAAATGAATTTTTTTGGATGATTTGTTAATAATTAATTAATTCAATTTAACAATTTTTAAATTTACTCATGATTAAATTACATAAAAGTTTGTGTTGAAAATAATAGTGTGAATTTATTAAAAAAATAAAAAGAAGAGAAGAAAATGTTCATATAAGTTTATCCCTCGACTTGTCTCATATTACTTTTTTTTATCTCTTTAAAGGTGTTTATAAAACATTATATTGATATTTGAGTTTGAACTTCAAAAGAGTATCTAATTTTGTGAAAGAGTAAAAAGATAGACAATCATTGATTTATTATGAATGTGTGTCGTTGTCCTACAATTGTGTGCATAATTATTTATGTTTTAGATAAATATTATATTATTTTTATTATTAAAAAAATATTGTTTTAACTAGTTAGGTTTACACTCAATTTGTCACAAGAAGAGTCTGTACACAAGTTTCTTTTAATGTCATTTTTATGAACGTTTCTCTCAATATTTATTGTGACTCTCTTCCACGTATTCTTCTTTAACAACTTTAATTTTTCAACGACATCAATAATTTATACAAAAAATATCTCTCTTATATAATTTTTTCTTTAAATAGAAAAATAATTTTTCTTACATTTTTATTTTTTTTATTCTTTGGTTCCGATGAACTTAATTTTAGTAAAGATGTAATATTCATGTCTTTTATATTACAATAAACTTTTAAGATAGAGTCAAATTTTAAGTTGTTTTATTTTAAAACAATAGGATTAAAAATAATTTATATAATTAAAATATCTTTAAAAAATGAATTAATTCATGACTCAACACAAATATAAATTTCTATAATTTTATTCATTCTTTTATAGCATATGATTCAAAGGTTTACGTTGAAATTGAATACTTTATTGATGTATGAATAAGATAAAGTAAATTTTCATTTAAATGTGTTAATTATTATAGAAATTATTTACATATATATGCAATTGTAATAAGAGTAACTAAATAGTCTTCTATATTCTTATATATAATTAACGCTCCTACTAAATATTGTAACTTTAATTTACCAAAGAAATAGAACTTTTAAGAAATGGGAATGTTAGGAATAAACAAATTGAATGATGAACGCGGAAAACCTATTTACGTTAAATGGGTGGGAAAAATATTTATTCATGGTTTAAGAGTGTCTTCTACTAAGCATTTGTGAAGAAAAATATAAATTTCATTTATACAAATTAAGTATATATCAAGAACAATTAAATTTAAAAATATATTAAATTATCTTATGAATTATTAAAAATTATATGTAACTTAACAAAAAAATATTTTAAACCGTTCTTTTTTAACTAGCTAGTTGAATTCTCCCTCTGTATATATAACTCATTCCAATTATATGATAACAAAATTAGAACATAGGTTACACATATTTGATATTTTATCATCCACTCCATGTCAATATATAATTCAGCGGTCTAGGCTAAAATCTGTTGCTATCAAATTAAACCGGGTTTTTTTATTTTTTTGTCTTTTCTTTCGGACCGCTTCTTTTTCTTTTTAACAAAAAAAAAAAAGCACGAGGGCCTAATCTTCATCTCTATCGTTTTACCTTCCCTCGCCAAATCGCCTCCGATCTGTTTCAGATTTATTTGAATTTCGTCAAATCTCTATTCGTAATCGTTATTTCTTCTTAATTTCTTTCAGATCGCATCTCTTTGCTTGATTAGCCTCAAATCTATATCCGTCTATCGATCCCAAATTATCCTAGGGTTTCATTTTCAAATCGTCAAATTAATCCCCTTTCACCTTTCTCCCTCCCAATTTATCTCATACTACGAATCGGATTCTTGTTTTGATTCATTCCCCCTTTGATTTCTTTCTAAATTTGTATATAATTTCAGTCGGTCGTATTCTTAGGGTTTCGTAATTTCGATATTTTGGCTTCATTTTTTCTTCTTCAAATTGGTAGAGGGTTTTTTTTTTCTGTCGACGTGCGTAACCCTTTTTTGTCTTATTTGTTAGTGGTTTTATGGTTAATGACCTAAATTGAAAATCTAGGGTTAGGGTTTTCTAGGCCTCAGGCTTCATCCAATTGGATTGGGGGTCCTTCTCACGTTAAGGATTCAAATCTAGTACAGATTTTGATTGTTCTATCCTACGAATTAAACCATCTAGGGTTTCCCTTTTGGTCCTAGTCCCAAATTTCCTTTGGCATCTTTCAAATTCTAAAACGAAGATCTTTTGGAGGTAAAAGCTCGTTAAATATTGTTGTTTTTTTCTTATGTTTATTAGTTACTCCTGTAACTAGGTCGAGAAAAAATAATTGTATTATTTTTTAACGTATGTATTTAATTATTTGTATATTTTGAAATACCTTTTGTATTGCTTATAATTTTGTCTCTTGTTTTGCAAAAAACTTTTGAGGACATTTAAAATTGCTCACTTTATACTATAAACTGGGTAGTCAAAGATGGGGACCGAGGAGATGTCACTATAACTTTAACAACCTTGACGGCAATAGCAGTGATGCTAACAATTAGTAAAGATGGAAATAGTTCAAGTTAGCTTAAGCTGATCCTTTTGTTAAATTTTATTCAGAAATTTCAATGATTCTGCTCTTAGGCAGAATATCAAATTCAATTTAGCCATCTGAAGTTTAAGAACTAACGGAATTGAATACTTTCTCTAATGCACTTTTCCTGCTTATGGTATTTAAAAAATTACTCTATGCATTGTTTCGGGTTCTGAGCTTGCTACTTATTATTATTATTTTTTTGCGAGTATGTTTTTATGTGTTAATTTGAATTCCATAATTGGAATATGTCCAACTTGGGCTTTTCTTTTCAGGGTAATTAAAATTCATTTTTATCCTCATTTTCTGCCTTTATCGTGTCCTAGCCTCTGTTTATGTGAGTTGAGTGTAATAATGTGATGTACTCTTCAAATTTTGATTTCCGTTTGCTTCTTTTCAGATCAAAATGGGTTGCAAAAGGCCATTTGAGGATATGGGTCTAGAGGAGATTTCTTATAAACATTTTCGACAGCTTGAACTCAGCAATAAGATAAATCCAATATCTGATGATATTTCATGTTATAAATCAGATCAGAAAATTTATATCAAAGGTAAAATATGGTGGTCATTACTGCATAATTGGTTTCAAATATTTCACACGTTTAATGGCCTATACTGTTAATTGATTAAACCATCTAGTTTTAAGATATTCCTATGCAACATTCCAGGTGAGAATGAGGGTGGTGCTTATAAACTCCATTCAAATGATATTTATGAGAAAGATATTCCCTCCGAACTTTCAACTTTTTTTGAGAAAGATTTAGAAAATAGTAACCCGTTATCATGGGTCACCAGCAGTTCTGGTGAAGAGGATGCTGATTCAGCTCATTCACATGTCCATTCTAGTCATCAAGAATGTGTTATTCCCCAGAGGATATACGTTCCTTTGAATGTAAATTCTTATTCATCCTTAGATGATTCTCCTAGAAGACATATTCCCATTGGACCAAATCATCAAGCCAGCATTCCAGCATGGATTGGATGCAAAAATGGCAAAGAGTTAGACCAGACACCGAATAGGTACTCCTCGTGGTATCTGGAAGCTGGGAGTGTGGTTGATTGTGAGAATGTGGAAAGGCTGATGGGGACCTGCATCATTTCGATGCCTGACTCAAATTCGTCTTCAGATGAGAGTGACAAGGCTGGGATTAGCAGAAATGATTGTGGCTGCTTGGATGCAGATTCTCTCAACTGTGTGCGACAACATATAATGGAGCGATGGGAGAATCTGAGGAAAATCCTTGGGAATGAGAAATTTGTTAATCTTGGATTCTCTGTCATGGGAGAAGAAGTAGCAAATACATGGAGTGAAGAAGAAGAGCTGGGTTTTCATGAAATTGTTTACTCCAATCCTGCATCATTGGGCAAGAATTTTTGGAAAGTCTTGTCTGCAGCATTTCCTTCCCGAAGCAAAATGGAGCTTGTCAGCTATTATTTCAATGTGTTCATGCTTCGCAAGCGAGCAGCTCAGAATAGGTCTAAGGTGCTAGACATTGATAGTGATGATGATGAGTGGCACGAAAGGGAGCGAAGTGCCAATGATGCTCTAATACCAGAAGTAGATGAGGATTCTGATAGTGAGTCTCTTCTTGATCAGTATGATCGGCTAGGCAATAAAGAGGGTATATCTAATGAAAGTGATGACGATGATGATGGCAATGACACTGGTGGTGGTTATGATGATGACTATGTAGGGCAGGATAGCAGAGATTTCATTCATGATGGCGGTGTAATAGATCACATATCAGAAGCATTTATGTCAGATATAGTTGAAGGTCGCAAAGGTGACTCTGTATATAAGATTTCGTGTAGCACTAATGAGGTGTATGGTCTCCAGGATGACTCATGCCTGTCTTTTGAGTGTGAACCCAACATGCCTGACTCTTGTGGTCCGTTGGATGATGGAGCTGCTTTAGAAGCAAGTGATATTAGGAGTAGCAGTAGTAAGTACTTGTATAGCAAACCTCATACAGGTTCTAGTGAGGTAGATTATCTATATTTCTCTCCTTGTGATGCTAAAGTTTGGGATGATAGGTTCCATATGGGTCCGGCTAAAGCTGTTGATCTCTTACCCACATGGAATATGATCGAGGATATCTTTGCTCAAGGCATGGATGACAAAGAGACCAAGGACGAGTGAGCCATCGACTTTACTAATGGCTCTTCTGGTTTATCCTGGATTTTTTGCAGGCATCCCTACCCTGTAAATTTAGCGTGGCCTCAAAAAGTTTAAATTTTTTTAGGCTTTGCTATTTAAGCTTTTTTATTTAAGAAACTTCATTTGCATCCATGGTTTTGATATATAACTTATATCTTGTACATTCTTTACTGGAATCTTTCTTAGTCTGTTTGTTGATAATGCTCTGAATGGAATATTCTTGTGTTTGTACTATCGTACGTTTTTAAAAGGAAAAGGGTGGTGAAAGTCTTATTAGGATAGGTCTTATTATTAGTAATCTAGAATAGAAAAAAAATGTTTTTTTTATAATTTTCTTAAAAAGGGTCATATAATGGTAAAAAGTAAAATTTATTATAAAACGTTATTATTATTTGATATATGTTTGATATATGTGAAGAAAATATTATTATTTAGATGATGGTAAAACGAATATTAAAATTAAAATTGAATAATAAAGAATAATATATTAAATAAAATATTAATATGGGGTGAATGTATTAGCAATTAGAAGGGGTATGTATGATATAAATAAATTTTTAAATGTAATATTTATAAAGTTATAAATAAATTAATGTATAAAATAAAATTTTATTTTATTTGAATTTTAAATTTTAAATTTTAAATATTTAATATACCAATAAAATTTAATAATTTAAACATATTTTTATTAAAATGATATATGTATACTATTTTTTATTTAAAATTAGGAAATGATTGAATTATAAATGGTATTATTTTTTAGTATATATATAATGTTTATTTTGGAGGTAAATCTTGAACCGATCACTTATATTAAGATTTTTGTACAGTGGGAATAAATATTAAAATAAAACTTTAATCCTTATTAAGGAAACTATATTCAAATACTATTGTAAATTTAAATAAAAAAATTTAAAAATTAATTTTGTTGTTATTTTATCATTCTTTTTAAAAAAAGAAAGATAAAAAAGCATTATTTTTTAGATTTAAAAGAACCAAATTGAATAACTTAAGTTATTATGTCTATTCTTCACCTTTATTTTAAATAATATATTACATATTAACACACTTGTATACCTTAAATAGAAATTAAACACACATCTTAATGACCACCTATAGAAAACTAGTTTATCTCCACGTCCTATCTTAAATAAAAAGGAAAAGGGGATATAGAATTGTACATTTGACACTTACACTGAGGCAGCTTAGTCCCTAAGAGAAGTTAAAAGCTAGAGAGGCTTTATGAATCAAAGAGATCTAAAGAGAAAAAAAGGGTGAAAAGGAATATAGGAAGCAGATTTTCATTACCTGTAAATCTTACACACTCCTCAAAAGTGAAAACTTTGGTTTAGTAGTACTCGAGTAAATTCAACATTGAAAGGGGGCAAAAAAAAATACATTGAGGTTTCTTTTCTTCAAAAAAATTACCCTCTTACCCACTTTTTAATAATACTCCTTTTTTTTTATAAACTTGTAAATAATGATATATGACCCACTTCATTATATAAAAAAAAAATCTATATCTTTGTGTTAATAATTATTGAAAAAAAAATTACTATATATTTTAGTGTTTATTATTTGTTCATTTGTACAACTATATTTTAGTTGAAATTCATTTACACCAAAATCTTTTTTTTTTGAGATATATAAGATTCGAATCTCGGTACATCTAAGTCATCAAATATTATTTGAAAAAATAATTACGTATTTATTTAAGATTATGGGAAATTTTCAAGTCATGTTAAAAAATAAGTGTTCGTAATTAGTTGTTCAAACTTTATAATTTACATTGAGGAAGAACTAGATTCGCTCTATTCTGTACTTGTCACTGATTTTGTAGCCTCTAGCTAATAAAATACAATCCTTCCATTCAAAAAAGTTCCATATTCTTTATTATCTTTTCACAAAAGTTTATAAAATAAATAAAAAGAATGACCCGTTATGCTTAAAGTCTTGTAAGTCAATGTTTTGTAAATGATTATCACCTTTATTTATTTATTTATTGAAAATTATAATGTTATTTTATTAATCGATAAATTTGGAAAAGATATTTTGAAAATAATTAAAATAAAGAATTTTTTTTTTCAATCATATTCAAACAAATATATAAAAGAAAAGAAAAATAATTCTCATTCATTAAATAATAGAAGATACATTTAAAGGTAATTATTCTAAATAATAAAAAACTCTTATAAATATCTATTCTGTATTTGTCATAAATCTCGTTAATATCTCATTTCAATTTACACTTCTATACATAACAAACAAAATTTTGTAACATATAAATAAAAATATAATTAAATTAATGACATTTGTATTATTATACAAAAAGAATATCCCTTGTTAATTAAAAATATACTAGTACAATGTTTATAAATAGTAAGTAACTTACCTTCTTTCAAGGCTAATCTTTTACTAAGTCAATCAAATGTAACAAGAAAAAAACTAATAATCCTTCAAAGAAATACAAAAATCTTATAAAAAGAAAATAAAATAAGTAGCTTGAATAAAATTAAAATATAATAAAAATATGTTACAATTGTAAAGTCTCCTAACAAACTATCTATACACTCTAAGGAAAATATTAGTGCATAAAAATAATATCATATATTAATTAAAAAATATATTAATATATTGTTTTATAAATAATATTATGCTTATTTTTATTTTTTATTAACGATAATGTTCATAGTACAAATTTTACGATTTGTAAATCAACAATTTATAAACATAAGTAGAAGAAAAAAAACAAAAATACTTAAATTATCTATTTTATTTTTATAATTAATTATACTTTAAGATCTTTTTATTTAGTAAAAATTTTTATCAATGAATAAATATTTGCCACTAATAACTTATTTATTAGAGAAAATTAATCAAACATAGGTAGAAAAGAAACAAAATAGCTATAGAGATTAAAGTGTTAAAATAATAAATGGATAAATGTCTAACAAGTTTATTAGGTAATGTAATTAGAGCATTTGAATTTAATAATTGTTTTATGATAACTTAATATATTAGTTTTAAAAAGTTACAGTTTAACTTTAAAAATTACAATACATTCTCAATAGTTAAATTTTGAGTTTTTTTAAATTAATTTTTAATTTTCTAAAAAGAATATTTTAATATAAATATTTATTGAAACATTTTTAAAAAATAAAAAAATAAAGAAAAATATAAAACTGATTATTTAAATATTTTTATATATATTAAATATAAAATTAAAGATATACGATATAATAAAGTGCTTACTAACAAATACCAATAAAATTGTATAACGTGAATTGATATTTTCATCAAACTTCTCAAAGGGCCGATCCATTATCTTCTAGTACTCCTTATGCTTTGGGATCTTTAAAAGAATTCAAAAGATCCTGACCGTTCAATTGAACAGCGAAGTGTCCTCATTTGAGTACACGTGGTGCCTAATCTTTCCTTCTTCTTTTTTTCCTTCCCCTTAATGCATGGATTCATGGAATTCTCCTCCAAGTATACAACACAAAACAGAAAGTGAGAATTAAAATAAAGAGAAAGTTTCTACTTTCTACTTTTTAGAGAGATAAATAGTAGGAGGTGCAACAGAGAAAGAGTCATGGGTTTGCTTTGAATATTGTTTTTTTTATCTCTTCTTCAAACTTGCTTTCATGCCTCATTAGCTACTAATTTTCCCATCTCAATTTTTATTTATCTTCCTAAACCCATTAAATTCTGAACATTGAAGAAGATATTAGAGTGGTTGGAAAAATGGGATTCTAATATCCCTTTTTTTGTGGTCGGATCTTGTACTTCTCAAAAACTAAACTGTCACATCTGACCACTTCAATTCTCATCTGTTCATCAATCTGCAAAAAAAGAAGGAAACTTTCTGATCTCTTTTCTGAACTTGTCGATCTTAGATTGTCTCTTTAGTTTCTCTGTTTTCTTCATTATTCGTGTCTTCTTCATATTTGATGAAATGCAGCATTGGGTAAGACTAAGGCTTCGCTGATTTTGTTTTTACTCACTTTTCTATTTTTTTGAGTGATGATCACCAAATCAAATCAAACAATGGCGGATAATCAAAAGAAGAAATTCATTTGCAAATTTTGCAACAAGAAATTCCCATGTGGAAAATCTCTAGGTGGTCATATCAGAACCCATCTGAATAGGAATGGAAATTCTGCTAGAAAGAAACAAGAGGAAGAAGAAAAGAGAGTTCAAATCACAATTACAAAGTTTTCTTCTTTGAATGGAATAACTAAAAGCCATAGAGATTCAGATTCTGATGTTGGTTTGCCTTCTGGTTATGAGCTAAGAATGAATCCCAAGAAATCATGGAGATTTACTAATCCAAGAAGTCCATTGAATGTAGAAGAAAAATTCTGTAAAGAGTGTGGAAAAGGGTTTCAATCTTTGAAAGCCCTATGTGGACACATGGCTTGTCACTCTGAGAAACAAAAGCTTATTGATGATGAAGATAATACAGAGGCTACTGGGAAGCATAAACTAGTTCTGGATAGTCAATCAGATAACGAAACTTCAGGTCTGAGGCAGGGGAGGATCTCAAAAAGCACTAACAACTACAAGAAACTTGAAATTCATCCTATTTTGGGAAATGGATCTTCATCTGTTTTTGGAATTGAGCAAGAACAACAGGAGGTGGCTATAAGCTTGATGATGTTGTCAAGAGATTTTGGTTATAAAGGGGGTTTGAATTCCTTTGCTGAATCTTCATCTAACAATTCAGTGATTTTAGAAGCTAAATCATCATCTATTGATATGGTGGGTAGTACTAAAGAAGGTGTGAATAGTGCTACTAAGATTAAAGACTTCGTGAAGATGAAGAAAACAAAAGATAATGGTAACCTAAAGTTAAATGAAATTAGTGTTTCTGATAATTCTGATTCTGGGTATTTCAGAAATGGTCATAAGAAGATTGAACAAAATGTTTCTGCTCGTGGGTTTCAGAGAATTAATAGTGAAGACAAGAAGATCAAAGTAGAATTTGGATCTGGAAATAATGGTTGTGATGCTAAGTTTGGGAATAGTACCAACAAATTAGATAATACAAAAGCTGAAGTCGTGAAGAATTTGCTGAGTAAAGAAGCTAGCAATAAAGTGGGAAACATAAACTCTTCAAAATATGAGTTGAGAAAGAGAACTAAAGATGGTTTTTGCAAATCCAAGCTTTTGTTTGATTCTTATAGCAAGGAATCCAATGTTGAAGTTATCAGAGATTCTCAGAAGAGAAGAAAAATCATTCATTCAAAGACCAATGGTTGCTCTGGACCAATGTATGAGAGTGGAGAAAATAGCATAGGGACTGATGATAAGCTCTTTGAAGTTTGCAGTGGAAAAAACCCAAATAAGAAGAACAAAGGGTATGAGTGCCCAATATGCTATAGAGTTTTCAAATCAGGCCAAGCTTTAGGAGGTCACAAGAGGTCACATTTCATTGGAAGTTATGAAGACAAAACTTTGGTGATAAGGCAAGAGTCCTCTGAAACTGAGATTAGTCCATTTTTTGATCTTAATCTTCCAGCTCCAATAGATGAAGAACCAAATGGGAGTATTACATTAATGGCTTGGTAGAAGTTGAAAGAAGCCAAAAGCATGAATTTTTCTTTTTTGGGCTTGTCTAATTCTTGATGACAAGTGCTTTATCATTGTTTTTTCATGAAGGTACTTCAAAAATGTATCGACAAATCAGTAAAAGTTTTTTTTTTATTGTTATTCTTTGTTAAACTGTTCTTAGATCCCAGATTCAAGTTTGTATTGCAGTGTTAAAGGTTCCAATTTTTTGAGTTGGGAATTTTTCTTTCTACTTTTTAATGGCTACAGTAATATAGTTATAGTTATTGATCTGTTTGTTTCTTTTAGGTAGCTCAGATCTTTCGTTCACCCAACTTAACAACCTTCATCATTTTCCTCTACTTTTTAATTAGCCTTTAGAAGTGCTTTTTGAACAGAAGAAGTTCTATTGGTTTGTGATAAAAACTTTTATAATCAGATTTCTATATATTGTTCTAATGATGAAAACCTGAACAATTTAACTGTTGAAGTGTTCCTTAAATATCAATGTAAGGGAAATGTTAAAAAAGTGCAACTTCAAATTAAGGAGAGAGATTTTCTATAAAAGCCACTTTCTCAATATTCGCAAAACACTATATTAACTCTCGTCTTTGTACTCAAGTTGGTAATTTGAGATGCATGTTCCCTAAATTATAAGGAATTTTATGGTAATAATTCTCCTAAATTTCAAATTTTAATTAATATAATAAAAAGTGTGATATTAATTATAACGAAAGCTCAAGTATTAAGGCATCAATATTACTAAAAATTATATATTATAATAACTATATCTAACAACTAATTTATGATTTTGTTTGTGCTTAAATAATATTTTTAAAGCACTTGAAAACTTTAAAAAAATAAAAAAAATTTGTCGTAATTAAGCGTTTTCATGTCTCTGAAATCACATTTTGTGATTACTGAAACAACGTTTTTTGAAACCGTTTATATTTGAAGTCACATTGAACGTAATAACAAAAAACTATATATATTCTTTCATACCAAATACAATTTTTTTTTTTTAAAATTAAAGTTGCTTTGAGCATATATATATATATATATACCTCTAGCTATAGGTAAGTGATGTTGGGTGTAATTAGAAGCTACAGTTCTTCTACCTTTTCCAAGAAATAAAGCTTAGCTTTTCACCTGGGCCACATGAGGAACTATGCATGCATGATACTCAAAGATACACACCAATTAATGGCTACTATCCAACAAATGGGTTCAGTTCAATATTATAAAAATTTAGAATACAAGATTCTAATAGAGTTGTGATTGAAGTAAGTTGTTAGCTAGAGCTTAGAATTGACTTGGCTTGTCAAGTCTGTTGTTTTGTTTTACAACGTGTACTTTTATAATTGGTAGTGTTTGTTGTAATGGAAGACTGTTGTTAGAGGTTGTATGATTCACAAGTTTTCTAAGCTTACAAATTCTTTTATTTCCTTCCTCATTTTTTTGGTTAATTTGAGATGTATTATCAGTGTTAATCTAGTAATTTGCTTGTTGTGGAAAAAAACGATAGTGATTAATTAATTATTTTATTCTTTTATTCTTTTATCGCTATCTAGGTATTGATTCGAGTAAAATGAGTCGAATATATTAATCCTTTATTTTTTATATTTATAAAAAATAATTATAAACGGTAAAGATTGAATTAATAACTGATAGTAATATAAAAATAATATATATATATATATATATATATATATATATATATATATATATATATATAGAAATAAAATTTAATTATTCTAACAAGTTTCGCACATGAAATTAACACAAAATTTAAGAAATATGTATATATTAGTTGAAATTTTCAATTATATATTTAGGCAAATATGTATATTTTCAAGTAATATATATATTAGTTAAAAATATCACTTAATATATATATATATGTATATATATATATATATTGACATAGATTACACCTATTTAATTAATTCAAAATAATTAAAAGTTATTTAAAATTTTCTCTCCCCTTTATTTTAGAAAAAAATTAATCAGATATAAGATTTTCTTTTATTATTAGATGGAAAATTTCTTAATACATGAACTGTTGTAAAAATCGGGTATATTTTTTCTATTCTAAGTAGTTACTATTCACTTATGATTTAAATGAATAGAACTCAAACTAACCCGACAAAATAATGCTATTGGAAATATAATGTTAAAATAAACTAAAACAGATATTGAAACAGAAATATTAAAGAAAAAAAATAATAACACAAAAAATTTAACGAGGTTCGGTATAAATGTTACCTAGGTCCTCGGGCGTCGTTAACCACTTCCACTATCTCCAAATGAATGAACTTCAAAATTACAACTAATTGGGCAAAATTGAGCTAATCAATTACCCTTACAAAAGAGAGGAAGATTTACAAATAGTGAAGGAGGGCTTTATTTATAGCTCCAAATCCAACATCCATTTTCATTCCTAACCAATGTGGGACTTTTCTAATTTTCTCACTAAGGAGCAATATATAACAAATCTCCACCTTAGCGACTTAGTGGTTTTAAATTATTTCTTCAATTCTTGCATCAACGACGCCTTGGTATCAATTTAGATTTGTAGGATGTTAATCAAGTCAGGACAATGTTTGAACTTGATTCTTACCACCTCGTCATTCATATCTGCGGGATTCCCTGTCGTACTAATCTTACGAAGCTAGTACTCCACCTCTTCAATAATCTCTCGCACGAAATGATAACGAACGTCAATGCTTTGTACGTGCATGGTGACTTGGTTCTTTGCTAAATGAATAGCAACTACGACTATCACAAAACACCTTAATATGTTTTGACCCTCCCAAGTCTTCAAGCAAACCTCGTAACCAACAACTCCTTCACGGCTCTCTAACTGCCATATACTCTGCCTATGTAGTAGGCAAAAGCAATGGACTACAAGCTAATTTCCAACTCAGGTGGTGCTCTAGCAAGAGTAAACACACAACCGTAAGTTGGCCGACGCTTATCTAAATCTCCTGCGTAGTCGGAATCACAATATCCGACACGTTGACCAATGGTATTATCACTGTGAAATACTAACCAACATTTACAGTGTTATAATATACCGTAGAATCCATTTCACAGCCCAACCAATGTCCTTTACCAGGATCGTACGTAGCTTACATGACTAACCGCATGTGAAATGTTAGGTATTCGTACACACCATTCCATACATCAAGCTACCAACTGCATTTGCATATGGTACTTTCGCTATATATTCTCCCTCTGCATCATTCTGAGGAGATAATTGAGCACTAAGCTTAAATTGAGGCACCAGCGGAGTACTTACGGGTTTTGTCTGCTCATTCATACCAAAACGTTGTAGTATCCACTTCCAAATATTGACTCTCGGGTCAAACTAAGCTTCCTTCTTCCCGTCTCTACTTATCTCCATACCAGAATCTTCGGCTTCTCCCAAAATCTTTCATCTCGAACTCCCGACTTAGTTGAGCCTTCAACTTTTCAATTTCTATTTTGACTATTCGATGCAATCAACATATCATCGACGTCTGATAGGAGATAGCGAAAGACTCATTTTGTAGCTTGCGAAAATACACACAATGATCGTGTGTGTGCTTTTGGTGTACTTTTGCTGCAACATAAACTGATCAAATCGTTTGTACCACTACCTTAGAGATTGCTTCAATCCATATAATGATTTGTTCAGCTTACAAACCCAATTCTCTTTACCAGCAATATTAAACCCTTCTGGTTGAGACATATAGATTTCATTTTCTAAGTCGCCGTGTAGGAACATATTTTTCACATCAAGTTGAACTAGTTCCAAATAAAATTATGCCACCCAGGCCAACAAAATTCTAATGGAGGAACATTTTACAAATGGAGAAAATACCTCATTATAATTGATTCCCTCCTTATGAGATTAGCCCTTAGTCACCAACCTTTCCTTGTAACGAATACCATTTATGTTAGGAAATATTTATTTTTTACAAACACCATTTGCATCCAATTTCCTTCTTACCTTAGGTAGTTGTGTCAACTTCCATGTCTTATTATTCTAAAGGGACAGAACTTCTTCATCCATGGCTTCCTTCCATCTTTCAACTTCAATGCATCTAATTGCTTCTTTATATATGGAAGGAACATCAAAATGCACAAATCGAAAGTGCACGAGCATCTTGTATTCTTAAATTGAGCAGTAGGTCTTCAAAATCCTTGTATCGAAAGGTGTACCTTGACATTTTGTCGTGGGCCTATCAAGCTGATTTCTTCTTGTTCTTTGCTGAAGGTCTAAGGTTAAAACCTCTTCATCTGATTCATCTTCTATCAATGGAGGATCAGCTTCTGTCTTATCTTCACTAACTGGATTAACAATTTTGCTTTCAAACTCCACTTGTTTCGGAGTTTTCTCCACCTGCTCTAAAGTGCCATCAATCTTCTTCGTTACCTTTCTCAACAATGTAGATTCATCAAAGGTAACATCTCTGCTAAAGATTATCTTTTTCGTTTCAAGGCACCATAGTCGATATCCCTTAGAACCAGAAGGGATCCCCAAAAAAATGGCTTTCTTGGCTCTCCGTTTTGTTGTGGTGTTTTTCGAATAGTGAAGTGTCGCACTATCCCTTCTTCGTCACAAAATTTCATAAATAGATCATTTCAGGTACTGGTGCACATTATCGAGACCTCGTACGCTTGATCTTTTTACCACCGAGTCTCGATCATCTTCTTCCACTTGAGAAAAATCCCCCAACACTTCATCCTTTTTCTTCATGAGATACACCCAAACTCTTCTGGAGAAGTCATCAACGAAAGTGACATAATAATGTTTGCCACTCATGGATGGAGTTCTTGTTGGCCCCATACATCAGTATGGATGTAATCCAAAATGCCACTTGTATTATGAAGAGAAGTGCCAAAGCTTACTCTTTTCTCGCTTCCCCAATACACAATCTTCCATGCAATTCTAACTCACGGTTCTCGCACTTTAACAGGCCTTGCTTACTAGAATCTGTAAAAGCTTTTTCACCAAAGATATCCCAAACGTATGCCTGACTTGGTAGTTTCTAAATCTCTTTCTTCATCTGAAACTGTTGCTGATGCTATCCCAATAACCGTACTACCAAGGTAGTAGTACAGGTTATTCTTCCGAACACCTTTCATGGCCATAAGTGCTCCAGAAGTAACCTTCAATGTCCCATTTTGTATGGTCACAGTGAAGCCTTTTGATTCTAAGACTCCCACAGCAATGAGATTCTTCTTCATATATGGAACATAATGAACATATGTCAAGACCCTGGTTGAACCATTTTGATTCTTCAAACGAATTGTACCGATTCCCAAAACTTTGCATGGATAATCATTACCCATGAAAACAACTCCACCGTCTAGTTCTTCAAAGTTAAAGAACCACTCCTTGTTAGGAGACATATGGAAAGTACATGCTGAATCAAAAATCCAATCACCAGGATGAGATGATGTTGACGAACCAACCAATGCAAAATCTGAATCTGAATTGCTTTCACTTCATGCATCAGATTACTGACCTTTTCCTTTCTTTTAGCATTCGGACCATTTTTCTTCCAATGGCCTTTCTCGTGACAAAAGGCACATTCATCTTTACCAAGTCTTCCTTTTGATGTAGATCTACCTCTCCTTCCTTTATGTTGTGTTTCCGGACGTCCTCTTACGTACAATGCCTCTGTACAACCATTCCTTTCTCTTTTATCTTTCTAATTTCATAACTATACAAAGTAGTACAAACTTCCTCAAAAGACACTTTATCCTTTCCAATGAGTAAGCTCGTAATAAGATGATCAAAATCATCAAGAAGGGAGGCTAACAACATCAAGGCTAAATCTTCATCTTTAAAAGTTTCATCCATATTTAACAAATCTGCTACTAATTGATTAAAAGCACTAATGTGGTCGTTTATTATAGTACCTGGAAGGTATTCAAACCGGAACAACTTCTTCTTCAAATAGAGCCGATTTTGTCCACTCTTCTTCATGAACTTGTTCTCCAACTCCTTCCACAACTTACTTGCGGATGTCTCCTTCATGAATGTGTACATTTGTTCTCTTGAGAGACACGAACAGATTGTACCACATGCCAATCGGTTGATATTTTTCCACTCTACTTCATCTGCTCCATCTGGTTTCTCTTCTTCAATGGCGATGTCTAGACCTTGTTGAAACAGAGCATCTAGAACTTCACCTTGCCACATTCCGAAATGACCGGTTCCATCAAAATTCTCCACCTCGAACCTTACGTTCATCACCATAGTTCTACTTGACGTGGATGACTGGCCTTTATTTGAAAGAAATTTTTCTTCCGCCATTTCTTCAAATTACAACAACTAGTAACTATATTCCAATAGCAAACAAACGGAATACAAACAAATTCTTAGGTGGAAAACCTTCAGCTCTGATACCAATTGTAGGAAAAATCGGGTATATTTTCCCTATTCTAAGTAGTTACTATTCACTTATGATTTAAATGAATAGAACTCAAACTAACCCGACAAAATAATGCTATTGGAAATATAATGCTAAAATAAACTAAAACAAATATTGAAACAGAAATATTAAAGCAGAAAAATAATAACACCAGAAATTTAATGAGGTTCGGTATAAATGTTACCTAGGTCCTCGGGCGTCGTTGACCACTTCCACTATCTTCAAATGAATGAACTTCAAAATTATAACTAATTGTGCAAAATTGAGCTAATCAATTACCCTTACAAAAGAGAGGAAGATTTACAAATTTTGGGATGTTTACAAATGGTGAAGAAGGGCTTTATTTATAGCCTCAAATCCAACACTCATCTTCATTCCTAACCAATGTGGGACTTTTCTAATTTTCTCACTAAGGAGCAATATATAACATGAACTCTCAATCACTTAATGAATTTCATTTAGTTTGTTTGAATAGATACTTATTAGAATCTATAATATTTAAGTTACACTTTGATTTCAATCTAATGTATTATTCACTTAGATTTGCAGGTGATTTTAAATATGCTTTGTTTTGTTTCAATTTTTTTTCTAGATTTATATCTAAATCTAGATTTTATTTATTTGATATATTTATAATTTGAAAATTTTAAGATATGAATGGTCAATTAGATTAATAATTTAACGTCTTATAATGAGAAGAATCATATATATTTAAAGAATTTAAGAAATCAAAGATAAAAATTCGAACGATACAATATATAAATTTTTATAAATTTTACGATAATTTAATATATTTTTATTTTATTTATTTAATTATTTTTGTATTTTTTATTTGAATGAAACAGAGTAAACTTATTTCTGGATACAAAAAGATTTTATCCGGATCATATTTAACTTTAATTACTATAACCTATGCAATCAAGGGATTGAGCCATAGCTCTACTACCATGAAAACCTTTAGAAGATAACAATCTACATTGATGAGCAGAGAAAGAAAAATGAAGAAAATGTAGAGATCGTGGAAGATATCAAGAATTGCATTTAATGTATTTACTTCATTATACCCAAGGGATTGCAATTCATACTATATGTAAATAACTCTTACAATAGCTGTTATTACATTACATGCTAGTTATCATCGAAAAGCGTATTAACATACTAACACGTATGCTGTTCATTGGATCGAAATCGTTGATTTTATTATCATTCGATCCGATCTAACCATCCGTTCGGATTGAAACATCCTAATCCGCAACCGATCCGAACACCTCTTACATCCGCTCAATTCGATCCGTAAACTATTCGAATGACATCCGATCAATCTGACCAATAAATTTAATTAACTCTATTTTTTGTATTTTTAAATAATATTTTTAAACTTTTACATAAATTATAACATAAAATTATTTAATTTAAAAAAAACATTAAAACATTAAAAAATTAAATAAATATATATTAATTATATATATATATATAATTAATTTTGGTCGGATCGAATCGAATCAGATAAATCGTAGCGAAATCCGTCATCAGATCCGCACTTAACAGATGGAAAAAATTTACATCTGTTATATATTGCTCCTTAGTGAGAAAATTAGAAAAGTCCCACATTGGTTAGGAATGAAGATAGGTGTTGGATTTGGGGCTATAAAAAAAAAGCCGTCCTTCACCATTTGAAAACATCCCAAAATTTGTAAATCTTCCTCTCTTTTGTAAGGGTAATTGATTAGCTCAATTTTGCCCAATTAGTTGTAATTTGAAGTTCATTCATTTGAAGATAGTGGAAGTGGTCAACGACGCCCGAGGACCTAGGTAACATTTATACCGAACCTCGTTAAATTTCTGGTGTTATTATTTTTCTGCTTTAATATTTCTCGCTTTCAATATTCCGTTTTAGTTTATTTTAGCATTATATTTCCAATAGCATTATTTTGTTTGTTAGTTGAGTTCTATTCATTTAAATCATGTTGAATAGTAACTACTTTTTAGAATAGTGGAAAATATACCCGATTTTCCCAACAATTGGTATCGCAGCCGAAGGTTTTCTACTTAGGCATTTGTTTGTATTCCGTTTGTTTGCTATTGGAATATAGTTGCTAGTTGTTGTAATTTGAAGAAATGGCGTAAGAAAATTTCTTTCAAACAAAGGCCGCACCATCCACGCTCAAGGTATCCATTGGATGAACGCAAGGTTCGAGATGGGAGAAGTTTGATGGAACCTGGTCATTTCGCATGTGGCAAGGCGAGTTCTAGATGCCTGCTTTCAACAAGGTCTAGACATCGCTATCAAGAGAAACCGTATGGAATCAGATGAAGTCGAGTTGGAAAATATCAACCGATCGCATGTGGTACAATCCGTTTCGTGTCTCTCAAGAGAACAAAAGTACACGTTCACGAAGCGAGACATCCGCAAGTAAGTTGTGGAAGGCGTTGGAGAACAAGTTCACAAGAAGAGGGACAAAATCGCCTATTTCAAGAAGAAGTTGTTCTTGGCTTGAATACCTTCCACGTACTACAATAAACCACCACATTATCGTTTTAATCAATTAGTAGTAGATTTGTTAAATATGGATGAAAATTATAAAGATGAAGATTTAGCCTTGATGTTGTTAGCTCTCCCTTCCCGATGAGTTTGATCATCTTATTACGAGCTTACTCATCAAGCGATAAAGTTGTCTTTGAGGAAGTTTGTACCGCTTTGTATAGTTATGAAATTAGAAAGAAAGATAAAAGAGAAAGGTGAATGTGCTAACAGAGGCATTGTCTCTGTAGCAGGACGTCCGCAAACACAACATAAAGGAAGGAGAGGTAGATCTCTATCAAAAGGAAGACTTGGTAAAGATGAATGTGCTCTTTGTCGCGAGAAAGGCCATTGGAAGAAAAATTGTCCTAAGCCGCAAAAGAAAGGAAAAGTCAGTGCAACTGGATACGTGTAGCCGAAAGCAATCTCAACATTCGATTTTGCATCAAGTTGGTTCGTCAACATCATCTCATCCTAGTGATTGGATTTTTGATTCAAAGATGTACTTTCCATATGTCTCCCTAACAAGGAGCTGGTTCTTTAACTTTGAAGAATCCAGACGGTGGGAGTTGTTTTCACGGTTTACGATTATCCACGCAAAGTTTTTGGGAATCAGACAATTCGTTTCAAGAATCAAGATGGTTCAACGAGTGGTCTTCGACAGATGTTCATTATGTTCCGTATATGAAGAATCTCATCACGCGGGAGTCTTAGAATCAAAAGGCTTCACCGCGACCATACAAAAGTATCAAGGTTACTTTGAGCACTTTAGGGCGATGAAAGGTGTTCTAAGAATAACCCGTACTACTACCTTGGTAGTACAAGTATCGGGACAAAGATCACAGTTAGCCAGATGAAGAAAGAGATTTAGAAACTACCAAGTCGCGGGCATATGCGTCAGACATGCCGGTGTAAAAGCTTTACGTATTCTAGTAAAACAAGGCCGTTAAAAAGGTGCGAGAACCCAGCAAGTTGGAATTCTCAGCGAAAGATTGTGTATCGGGAAGCAAAAGAGTAAGCTTTGGCACCGCTTCTTCATAATACAAAGCGGCATTTTGATTACATGCATACCGATGTACTGGGCCAACAAGAACTCCATCCATGAAAGTGGAAAACATTATTATGTCACTTTCGCCGATGACTTCTCCGTAAGAGTTTCGGGTGTATCTCAGCGAAGAAAAAGGATGTATGTTAGGTATTTTTCTCAAGTGCAAGATGATCGAGACTCAGATCGGGTAAAAGGATCAAGCGTTCCAGGTCCGATAATGGCACCGAGTACACAAATGATCCATTTATGAAAGTTTGTGAAGAAGAAGGGATAAGTGCGACACTTCACTATTCGAAACCCCACAAAAACCGAGTCAGCAGAACGTATTTAACCGGACTTTTGCTAGAAAAGGTTTGGTGTACGTTGTCAAACGCCGGTTTAGGCAAGCAAGATTGGTCGAGGTCATGGACATACGCATGTCATCTCGTCAACCGTCTACCATCGTCTTCACCAAGGCAAAACGCCATGAGGTAATGGTCTGAAAACCCGCTGAGATTACGATTTCTTACACGTGTTTGGTTCAATTGCATACTATCATGCAACAATCAAAGTCGGGACCCAAGAGCCAAGAAAGCCATTTTTTCGGGGATCCCTTCCGGTTCTAAGGATATCGACTACATGCGCCTTGAAACGAAAAAGATAATCTTTAGCAGTATGTTACCTTGATGAATCTCGCATTGTCGAGAAAGGTAACTAAGAAGATTGATGGCACTTGTAGAAAGAGTAGCAAACTTCGAAATGTCAAGCGAGTTTCAAAGCAAAATTGTTAATCCATGAGTGAAGATAAGATAGAAGTCGATCCTCTATTGACAAGTACATTTAATCGACGTGAAGAGGTTTTAACCCAAGAACCTCCACAAAGAACAAGAAGAAACTCGCATTGATAGCCACGATGACAAAATGTCAAGGTACCCGTCGATACAAGGATTTTTGAAGACCCACCGCTCAATTTAAGAATACAAGAGTACTGTGCACTTTCAACAGGTATGATGATGTTCCTTCCATATATAAAGATGCAATCGAAGCCTTGAAGTCAAAGTCGAAAGAAGCCATGGATGAAGAACTTATGTCCCTTCGTAAGAATAAACACATGGAAGTCGACACAACTACCTAATGGCAAGCGAGGCAATTGGTTTTAAATGGGTGTATGCAAAGAAAGATGGATTTCTTAACAAAGCACTGGTATTCGCTACAAGGAAAAGTCATGGTGGCTAAGTGGCTACGCTGGAGGAAATCGATTATAACGAGGTATTTTCTCCATTGTAAAACATTCTTCCATTAGAATTTTCATATTGGCCTTGTAGCACGCCGATTTGGGAACTAGTTCAACTTGACGTGAAAACCACGCTTTCACACCTGACTTAGAAGAGAAAATCTATATGTCTCAAATTTTAAGGGTTTATTGTCACAAAGAGAATTGGTTTGTGTCTAACAAATCATTGTATGGATTGAAGCAATCTCCAAGGTAGGTACAAACGATTTGACGCTTTACGTTGCAACAAAAGTATACCGTAAGCACACACGATCATCAGGTGTATTTTCGCAAGCTACAAAACGAGTCTTTCGTCTATCTCCTATCAGTACGCCGATGATACGTTGATTGCATCAAGAGTCAAATAGAAATTGAAAAGTCATGCTCAACTAAGTCGAGTTCGAGATGAAAGATTTAGGAGAAGCCAAGAAGATTCTCAGATGGAGATAAGTAGAGACAGAAGAAGCTGGAAGCTTAGTCTGACTCCAGAGTCAATATTTGAAGCGATACTACAACGCTTTGGTATGAATGAATAGACAAAACCTCGTAAGTACTCCGCTAGTTCCTCAATTCAAGCTTTTCGCTCAATTATCTCCTCGAATGATGCGTAACGAGAATATATGGCAAAAGTACCTTATGCAAATGCATTGGTAGCTTGATGTATGCAATGGTGTGTACAAGACGTGACATTTCACATGCGGTCAGGTGGCCGTGCAGGTACATGTACGATCCTGGTAAAGGACATTGGTTGGCTATGAAATGGATTCTACCAGATATTATAAACATCAGTAAACGTTGGTTTAGTATTTCAACAGGATAATACCATTGGTCAACGTGGTAGTCTGGATATTACGATTCGACCATGACGCAGAGATTTAGATAAGCGTCATTAACTACCTATGACGGTTTATTTCTCATGGTGAGCACCAACATAAGTCTACCTCATACCACAAATTGCTTTGTCTACTACAGTAGGCAGAGTATATGGCGCTACATGCAGGCTGGCGAATAAGCCTATCTCAAGTTACGAGGTTTGCTTGAAGACTTGGGAGTTGGTCAAAAACATATCAAGGTGTTATCAACACCAACACATTCACATACATGTTTAAATTTGAAAAATCAATGGATCGGCTTGATTAAATTTTTTGCACACCCCTACTAACATGTATAGTGATCTCTAATCTAGACATACCAAGTTACACATTGGATTATCAACACCAACACATTCACATACATGTTTAAATTTGAATTCTAATTGCATGATAAGTTGCTTCACAGCATAATATTATAGTTTGAAGAACACGACACTGTTACAAATGTGATATGATTTTGCATGGAATAATATTATTTATTGTAAGTTTATAATAAATCATAATTAACGTGGCAAAATATTATTAATAAATACAGTTAAATTTATATAATTATATCCAATGAGAAATTGATATATTAGTTGTAATTGTAATATAATTATGATATATAAAAGTTATTTTTTGTGATCTACCAATTTACACACAAAAAAACCGGTAAGATTTAGAGCTTTTTACTTAAATAACATTTCATAAATTAATTAATTTTTTTCTAAATAAAAATAATTTTTTTCAAAATTTATAATTTTAAATCAAACTATTCAAAAAATTGACCAAAATATTTTTATTTTATAACTTCAATAATATGTGATAAAGGTAAGTCTCTTCTACTTCTACAATGATCACTATCGACAAACTTATTGGAGCTTGGGTATATGTAACATGTTATATACGGAGCTACGATATATATAACATGTCTTATGTGGAGCTCCAATATATATAACATGTTATATACATAGTTTCAATGTATATAACATGTTACATAAAAAGACAAAAGCAAATGTAACATGCTACGTACGGAGCACCGAGGTATTTAATATATTTCATACAAAGATAATGATAGATATAACATATTATACGCATATATATATATATATATATATGTAATAATTTATATACAAAAATAAAGATAAAAGTAACACATTACATAAAAATAAGTAGAAATAAAAGTAACATTTTATTTGTGATAGATTAAAAAGTGACAAATTTAGATTAATACTTACAAAAATCATTTAGATAACATTTAACTTAATTGCATTCAAAATGATTAGGATGAAATCATAGGTAAGTAACATGTTAAGATTAATACAAATGTTGGAACAAATATGTGAAAAACTATATAAGAACAATATTACCGATAATTTGAAATAAACTGCTTGGGTTGAGTCATGCGGACTGGATTCTTTCTTTTTAAGGCGTTTACGCTCTCTACATTAAACAAACCTTGCCGTCCATAGGATAAAACAACCCATAATCTTTTTTCTATCTCGAAACTTCACTGCACTGATGAAGTTTAGAATACTGCACCTCTTAAATATTTATGTTGCTCGGAAATCTGAGAAAATAATTTTGAATTTTCTTTTCTTTGATTTTGCTATGAAAAATCATAGAACTGTTTTTGAGTTATTAAGTTCTCTTCTAAACTGAGAATTATTACCCCTATTTATAGTTAAAAAAATATGTGTAACGGTAATATAATTATGAACATAGCGATCGATAAAAAATAAAAAAATATATATTTTTTATTTAAATTGATTTCCAACGAAAAAAATATCAAACCAAACGTCATTACACTTACTTCATAAATAAGCAAAAGTCTTCAGCTTTTAGCCATTAAAGCAAACACGTACAAATGAAATCACTGAATTCTTAGAATTTTGACAACGCTTTCCAACATATACGTGCCCTTTAGCTCGTTAAATTGTCAAACAATTAGTTCCTCTCAGAGATACCGGCCAGTCTTAGCGAGCTACAACAGTGACAATATCATTAGTTAGATCGCAATCTCTTAGAAGGTAATTTACATCAGGTTTTAGCAAACTGTTTGTCACTGGTTCATTTGAGAGCGAAAGAAAATTCTCTCGAAGATGTGATTCCTTCAGTAGCCATTGAATCTCTATCGAAGCTTCAGATCGATGATTTCATTATCGATGAACAAACTCTATGGTTTAATTCCATCATCTATATTTTGTAACGTTTTAAGTTATACGACATCGTTTCATATCTTCAGCTTGCTATATAGAGTCGCCAGTTCTTGATGAAGTAAAAATATTGAGTCCTATAAAATTAAATTTTTTTTTAATAATTAAGAAAACTGATAATACATTTTATTAAATATGCAATAATGTACTCAGTTTTTATATAACATTAATAATTTCTAACTTAAAAATTATTGTATTAAATTTGATTTTTCTGAAGAAAAAAAATTATGGAACCGTTGTGCCGTCAGCCGTAAAATAAAGTATATCAATTGTTAGATGTGTGACGTCTACCTCGTTTTCCAGATTTCGATGATAGAACAGCAAATCTAAAGAGGAAAATATTTTGTTTAGAGAAAAAGAAGGCTGCATAGTAATATATAGTAATATATATATATATATATATATATATATATATATATATATATATATATATATATATATATATATATTGTCCAGAAGAAATGTGAGATCTATTTGAAAAGTTTGAAGCTTGCTTGTGATTTGTTACAGATGGTGTTGTTGCAGAGTTGAAAAGGCTGCATAATTTCCCATCTGATCAATTTCTAGATTCTGCTAATATTCTCTTAACTGCGAGGTATAACTCTATCCCCACACAATTATACGCCGTCAATTAACAGATTGAGGTAGCATTGTGTGTGAATTTTGGACCTAATAATAGAATTCGGTTCTAGAATTAAATGTTATCATGATCTCATATCTTTAGATGATGAAAATAAACAATATGTTATAATGGCAGATGCGATCATAAGGAATCAATCAGTGTCAATGAATGCTTAGCATAGAAACACAAAGTTGAGGAATGAAGTTGGTTTGTTTTTACGTGTTAAATCCCACATTAGCTAAGAGTAAAGCAACAATACTACTTATAAGTCTAGTCAATCCTCTAACTCACAAGCTGGTTTTTGAGTTAAGGGTTGGGCAGGTTTTAAGATGGTATCGTGAGGCTGTTTCTTGGCTTCTCGTCTCCATCGGACTCGTGCAAGTAAATCAGGACCGTCAGAATTCGGGCTAGATGTGGAGGGATGTTAAGTCCCATTATGGTAGAGTAAAACAACAATACTCCTTATAAGTCTAGGCAATCCTCTAACTCACAAGCTGGCTTTTGGGTTAAGAGTTAGGCCTGGGTTTCTAAGATTACGTTTATGTATTTTACAACTTTATTTTAAGATATTCTAGCTGTTGCTATTACATACATAATATGATTCCCCTGGTTTGAGCTGCATGTTTGCCATTTGTTTAATGTACACTCTTACAATGTTTTGCTCTTAATTTCCCTTAACTTGTACAAACCAGATGTTCCAATTATAATTGCTTCAGGAAAAAGGTATTACTTTTACATTTCCGGAATTAAGATGGTACATATAAGGAGAAGGATCAACATATCAGTTGCTGGTTCGGCAAGCTGCAAGAAATGGAATGCAGCAAACATCACTGAAAGTGAAGAATAAAGTTGGGTTTGAGAAAAAGAAAGAAATAGTGAGAGAATTGATGACTCTATTTGATTTTGATGATTTTCACTCTTCTTAAGCTCTATTTTCCTTAGAATTATGTGTTGAAGATGGACTGTGTTCTTCTCCTTTTTTTCTCTCTGGTTATATTTCCATTTAAAAAGTTTGTCTTCTTCTTTCTGAATATATACTTTATGCAGGAAGGAGATCGTTAATTCTGGGAGACAGCAAAGGTCACATATATGGACAAAGGAAGCCTTCAAAACTCAAATAAGAAGCTAGACTTGTTTATTGATGGTTTGAATTCTTACTTGAATATTCAATCTAAAAATATAAAATTAAAACATAAGATAATAGAGTATTATATATTAATATTAACATTGTTTTTGTTGCATTTTCAATCTATTTCATACGAACATACCAAACTTTAACATTTTAGTAAATCACTATTTGATCGTGACAGTTTGAGGGGATGTTAATGTATATCTAGTAACATATTAACGTATATATATATCTATTAATGTATATCTATTTACTTTAGTGATATCTATATTTAGTTACTTTAGATATATCTAGTGTACTTGTAATTCTTATATAAAGGCACTATGTATATTCATTTGATTACAAAATAGAATACAATCATTAAGTATTTCTAACATGTTATCAGAGCCACTATTCTTTTCTTTCTACCAGTGTTTTCTTTTGGTGTTATTTAACCCTTATAGTTTCCGCTGTCACAATAGCCGCTGTAATCATTCACCGTTTAACCTTCAACGTCTTTCGGCCGTTGTCCTTGGGTTCCTAATTACGGTAGTCGTTCTTAAGAGTTCGCGACCATTCAAACAACTACAATCACCGCCGCCGCCGTGCATATTGTTAGAAATATTTTTTACGCGTATACCACGCGAGATCGGCTCGACCCGGATCTGCACGATCGTGGAAGTTGAGAAACCATCGGAAGCCGCCGCGCTCCATCACGCGCCGCACCAGTACGCACCGTAACGCGCGCCCGCCGCCGTTCATCTTAACCCGACGACTTATCTGCAGCGGATACCACGTGATCGGCTCGGCCGGACGCACACAACCGTGTAAGTATCACGGTCATCAGGCCTCGTACGCGCCTCGCGCGCCTCAACATCCACTACGCGTGGATCGACGCGCCAAGCCATCGCGCGCACTCGTGACGTCGCCATCGGTACTTGCGTGGGGCGACATCATCATCACCTCCATGCGGCGTCCCAAACCGATCGACCAATCGGCCGTTGACCGGATTGGCCAGGGCCATGGATCGTGATCGAATTTTGTCTGAGGTTCACCCTACCTAGTTTTTCGCGTAGATCTCGTTTTTGCAGTCTGTTTTTGAATATTGTGTTTGCAAATTGATAAAAAGGATACTTTTGTTTCTTGCCCTATTAATACTATATTGGAGAGGACTAAGAATTATTTATCATGGTCTCAAGCTATGCGCAGTTTTCGTAAGGGTCGTATGCTACGGCATTATTGTCTTGGTGCGATTAGTATTACGATAAAGGAGCAAGTGAAGAAGATGATATCTTTCTTCGTCGCATGATTGAATGGGATAGTAACAACCACATGATCCTCGCGTGGATTCGGAATACTTCCATTCCATCCATCTCCACTGTTTGGCGAACTTTGACGATGCCAAATCGGCGTGGGATATGTTGGCACAAAGGTACTCCACTACTTACTCGCGGATCGGCAGGGACCGGGCAATCCATCAATGACTACTTTGATCAACTTCGCTTCCTTTGGGACCAAATTGACCTTTGTGATCCAATTTGAAGCATGCTCAACCGGATGCTCAAGAATATGCTACTATTAGGGATGAATTTCGCCTCTACATGAGTTCTTGATGTCACTCCTGAGGACTTTGAGTCAATCAGGAGTCGACAACTGTCGTAGTCCTCCTCCCTCTTGATCTTGCCAGTAAATGAGTTGGTTAGAGAAGAAGCTCGACTTGCAACCCTTCAACCCAAAATAAGCTTAATGTTTTGGCTATTACTCCTCCTGCTCCTACCATTGAACAACCTCAGTAATCAGGTGATTCCTCTGGTTCTGGCTTTTACAATCGTCGTGGCGAAGCAATAAAGGTTAATGTGCATTATTGCAAAGCGTCATGGCCACGCCATTGAGACTTGTTACGTCGTAACAAATCTCATTCTTTGGTGCTAATCGAGCCTACTTCGTTGATGCCTTCTAGTTCAGCAAAGTCGCAGTCTTCTGAATCCACTATCAACCTACGCAAAGTAACATTAAAGAATAAAAGTTATGGGTTATTATTGTACGTGAGAACGCTTAAAACACACTCAAAAAAGTAAAAAAAAAAAAGGAAAAAAAGAGAAAAGATTATCCCAAAATAAATGTCATATAGTGCGATACAAAACACGAGAGATGATCAGAATGTGATTTACTAACAGTTGTTAATAAAATATATGCTTGTGGAATTTTTTACTAACAATTCACTCTTAATTAAAGATAAAACAAATTTTCATTCAGACAGGTTTTTTAAAAAGTGCGTATACAATCACATGTAATACACAAATGTACTAACTCTGCTGCCTCTTTTCATAAACAAAGGAGAATAAGGTAATTAAATATACACTATCAAAAGACTTTGGTTGTTATGAATATCAAAGGATATGGGTTCATAAAGAAAAAAAGTTATGAAAATGAAAATGCATAGTAAGTCTTTAAAAAGGTGAAAAGATATGGGTGGAATATCTACTAAAACCTAAAATAAAGTGACATTAAAGAATAAAAGTAAAGAGAAACTAACCAACTTCAACTTCATTTACACTTCTTATGTAATAAATAGCAACGATAAAGATTTTAGATTAAACTAAAAAATATAGATAAAATATTTCTTATAATTTTAATAAAGATATATATAATATATATACATATTTAAAACTTATTTAAGTTTTTTTAATTTATCAGTTTTAACATTTATTTATCTTTTTAAATATGAAATTTAAAATGATATTTTTCATTTATATATTTAATAATTAAATATTTAATCCTATATATTAATTCTTTACATATTCTATTCGGTATGCAATATTACATTTTTTTCCCCTAATAATTGTGCATGCATTTGTTAACTTGTTATGTCAATCGTCTCATTTTTAATTTTGCATGACTGTATTGTTATAATCATATTACTGAGTATGTGGATCGCAAATTAAAAAATACTTTCATTTCTCTTTCAATATTCTCTCTCCATTTTCAAAATGGATAATTTTGTTCGTTCGTCATGTAACGCAAAATTACAATTATACCCTTATTATTTAAATTACATAACTTTGGTCGTTCCACGTGTAATCCAAAATTATAATTACACCTTACTATTTATATTTCACGCTATATACTCTCGTAAAAAATAATATGCATAAATTTAAAAATAATAAAGTCTAACATATGAAAAAAAAGCCATCTAAGCTTAAAGAAGATAGACATGCTTATTGATAATTTGACTTCTCAATTAAATAATGTGTTGGGTTTTCTTCTTGGTTTGTAAGAACCCAAGTGAAGTTCATGTATTGTAACAGTCTATGGAGTAAGAAGAAGTCAATTATATCATTACATTGTTTCATTAATAAACTCATTTAAGGTTTGTTGTCAGTAAAAATCAGTAGAGAGACAAACGTGTGCAGCAAAGTAGCAGTTGCGGCAGAAAAATTGAGAGCAGTTTTTCAATTTCTCCTTTTCCAATAAGCCTTCATCAAGTGTTCTGATGGAAGGTCATTTGTGGTCCGATTGAGCTGAAATTTTGCAAGCATGTTCACGACGCAAGACTTTTTAATATGTACGGTGTGATTTGGATTTGACTAACCGGTTTGTGAAATTTTGGTCCTTGAACAATGACTACGAATTTGGGTTAGATTTCTTCATTCTCTTGAAATAATTGTTAGTTTCTAAGAAGTGTATTCTTGATGAATTTTTTGATTGTACAATTTTTTCTTGATAGTGAAAGTTTTGGAGAGGAGTGACATGGTTGTTTCCTTCCTACACTGGGAAAGTTTTTCCACGTAAATTACTTGTGTTGATTTTGTGGATGTTTTTATTTTGAGCTCTATTTATTTGTTTCCTAAAAGATTCACACAAAGAAGGAGAATAGATTTAATTCTGCTGTTTAGAGTTTGATTAAATTCGTATTAAAATTGTGATTCTTCTAACATAATGTTCACGTACAAAATCATTTATTTTTCCTACCTTTTTTTAAAAGAGGAAGATAATAAACTAGCAGATTAACAAAAAGAAAAATAGAAGTGGAAATTATACATTGTTGTTTTAATTTAGCATTGAAGATATTGTAAAAGTAGATAGCATCGAACTCTAATAAGTGAAGATGGTACTCGTAAATATGAGCCATTTGAAATTGGATGAGTTTATACTTGAGTGAGTGTTATGTTAATTTGTGTTTTGAATACCAGCCACCTTAAAAAGTTCCATTCCCGAGAATCATGTTTAGAAACATCAATACTTATAAATGAATTATTAAATCTACTTTCATAAGTTTGAATTTTTGGAAGAATTGTTGCATAACATTTCTAGAACCTCGTCACTCAAGAAAATCTAGATGAGTTTGCACTTCTTAACACTTGGATTACTGACTTGCAAGGCTTCACAAATTGATGTCAAGTGCAGTAGTAATTGATCTGTTGAATTCTTGTTACAAGCCACTATGTCATCAATTAGAGTCTCCAAATTCAATGTGAAATGATTTCATGATATAAAGAAACTGTATTTGGTAAGTCTTTAACCATTGTGAAAAAACAATTACACCACCTCTCATTCTCTTTGAGTTCAAGTAATTCATTTTCATGTTTTCTCCTTCAACCGCCATTTTTCTTCTGCTTTTATTAGCACTAGTTTGATATTTTATAGACAAGTTTGGCAATTGAAACATAGTTTCTTCAAGGATCTCATGGAATTGATCAACCATATAAGCATGTTTGCCATTATATTTTATCTGTTGGGAAATAACGCAAATTCCCGATAAGCTAGATTTATGAGAAAGCAAGAATAGAAAAAATAACACACAAAATTTGATAACGGAGTTCTACTAATGCTTACGCCTCCGACCGCACAGATTTTTTTTTTACTGAAAGGGGAGAAATTACACAAGTTGTTTACAACACTCACAACTCACAACCCAATTACACCCAAGAAAATTACTCTCAATTTTCTCTCACAAAACCTTTTCTCTCTAAGCTTTTCTCTCAATTGGAATGAACACTTTGGATGGTTAATTCATTACAATTACACATCTATTTATAGGAAAATTCACTCCTTGAATTACTCCTTAAATTAATGGTTCCTTGAATTGCTCCTAGAATTAAGCTCCATGTTTTGCTCCTTAATTTGCTCCTTAAATTAAGGAGCTTTATAACAATAATATCTAACAATCTCCCACTTGAAGACTGATTTCAATCTGTCTTCACACCTTGATCAATGCACCGCTTTTTCTAGTTTTGCTATTCTAAAAGACCAACCGAAGTCGAGCACAACTTCGCCATTGTCAATAATCACCACCTTTGTTAACATATCTCAATGATTTTTGCTCCCTTGAATCTTCTCTAGTATTAACACATCATCTTCTAATAGATCTCATGAAGTGATAACGAAGTCCAATATGTTTGGTTCTAGAATGAAATGTCAATTCTTCGCCAAGTTGTATTGCACTTGACTATCACTACGCAGTAACATTCTTCTCGTTTGAATCCCAACTCAGCTTAACAAACCTCAAGCCATATCATCTCTTTACTAGCTTCGCCATCGCTACATACTCACCAGAAGGGATGTAGCCGACAATTTTCTCAGATTTGCGACATCCAACTAACAAATGTAGCTCCAACAAGAAATATATAACTAAATGTGCTTCTTCTGATCAACTTCACCTCCAAAGTCTCGCATCTACGTATCCTTGTACTTTTAACTCTCCTTTACTAAAGTACAAACACTTTTCTCGCGTGCCTCGCAGATACCTCAAAAATCCACTCGACCGCTTTCCCAATGAGTTTTCCCCCGGATTTGACATAACCGCTAACAACTCCCACCGCACGCCAATGTCTCCGGTCTTGTACGCACCATTGCGTACATCAAACTTCCAATGGCCGAGGCATAAGGAACCCAGCTACATGAATTCTCGCTTCTTCCTCCGTCTCGAGGGGACCGATCCTTCGATAGGCGAAAATGACTGCCGTGCGTTAACCGGCTTCGCATCGCTCATGTCAATCTATGCAAAACACGATTGATGTACTCTGCCTGAGATAACTACAAGGATCCTTTCTTCTTATTTCTTGTGATTTGCATTCCAAGAATCCTTTTTGCTGGACCCAAGTCTTTCATGTCAAACTCCATTGACAATTGATGCTTCAATCTTCTGATATCATCCATATCCGAACCTCGCTACTAACATATCATCAACATAAAGTAGTAAAATGATATAACCGGACCTATATCTTCAAGTAGCAACAATGGTCAAGCATTGCACTTCCGAAACCTTCCTCAGTGTACGAAGCTATCAAACTTTCTCGTACCATTGTCTCGGCTTGTTTCGTGCCATACAAACTCTTCTTAAGTCTGCACACCCATGTTCTTCTTCCCTCTTTCTCGAGAAACCTTCCGGGCCGGTACATGTATATCTCTTCATCTAAATCTCCATGAAGGAATGCAGCCTTCACATCCAACTCGTTCAAGACGAAGATCTTTAATGGCTACAATACTCAATACCGATCCGATAGTATTGAGCCATAATAGGAGCGAAAATGTCAGTAGTCAACTCCTTCCTTCGTTGAAATCCTTTAAAAACTAGGCGTGCTTTGTATCTCTCGGGAACCATCATCACGCTTCTTTCACCCGGTACACCCATTTGTCAGGAAGTTGCCTTCTTTCCCATGCAACTCGCCTAGTTCCCATGTCCGTCGAGATGAGAGATTTCATTTCTTCTTTCATAGCAAGCTCCCACTTATTGGAATCTCGAGTCCGACAAGCTTCATCATAGCATCTGCTCCCCTCCATCGCTTAGCAACATATAGTTCATGTATCTCCCGTCAGGCATACGAGGTCGAGTAAGACCTTCTGGCCACAGTGAGCCGGAGCAAGAGGTCAGTGATGTGCTCGAATGCCGTGTACTACCTGCCTAACCAGTTCCTCTCGGGTCGAGGACTTGTTACAATTGGTTCTCATATAAACCATTCCGGGGACATCATCCGCATCCGCAAATACCGACTCATTCCTCGCTTCCGATTCATCGGGCGTTCATTTTATGCATGTACGCCCTTATACATCACCCTTTCGTTGAAAATCACATCTCTACTACGGATAACTTTCTTGTTTTCGTCATCCCAAATACTATAGCCAAACTCATCCTCACCATAGCCGATGAACGTGGCATTTCTTGGATTCGGGATCAAGCTTATTCCTACCTCGATCACCGATACGCACAAATGCTACACAGACCGAAAAACTTTTAGATGTGATAGTTTCACCTCTTTTTCGCTCCATACCTCCTCCGGTATTCTACGCTCCAATGGAACGTATGGGCCTCTGATCAAGTAAGCCGCCGTGTTTGATCGCTTCTACCCAGAACCGCTTCAGGACCCGATCAGTACACGAATGCTTCGGCTCTTTCGTCAACGTTCGGCTCATACGCCGCCTACACCATCAGGCCGGGAGGCGTGCCCCGCACGCGCTTCTTTCCATTCTCGATCCCACGCCATAGCAAAATTTTTGAATATGGTGTCTTCATATTCACCACCACATCGGATCCGAGCTTTTGATCTTCAAACCCGTCTCATTTTCCACCATAGCTTTTCCATCTTCCGAAAGCCTCAAATACTTCATACTTACGCTTTAGAAAGTAAACCCACGCCTTCCGAGAACGATCATCCACGAAAGTCACGAAGTATTGTTTCCCACCAATGGATGAGACGGTTGTTGGTCCCCAAACATCCGAGTGAATAAGCTCTAGCTTTTCCTTCTTTGGTTCTACCACTTGTCGAAAGCCGACTCTCTTTGCTTTCCAAGTATACAATCTTTCGCACATGTCCATCTCTATGTACTCATGCACTGAAGTTTTCCTTTTCAGTGCATAATCTTCATCCCCTTCTCACCATGTGGCCTAATCTCCGGTGCCACAGTTTGGTGTGTTTCATTGCCTCACACCGTGATTGAACAACGTGCTTCGCCGCCATGTAAAGAAGTGCCACTTTTCTCGCCTCGAGCAACCTCATGCACCCTTTGAAATCTTCCCCTAATCACCATGGAAGATCGTAGTGTAGCCTTCACTAGCTAACTACCCCACCGAGATTAAGTTCCTTCCGAGGCCGGGAATACGCCCACATCCTTTAGCTCCCAAAACGTAATTCGCTTAACTTAATCTTCACTACACCTTGCCAATAATAAGACATGGTTGATCATTACCAAGATATACCTTTCCAAGGTTTCCTGGACATATTTCTCGAAGAATTCTTTCCGTGAAGTAGCATGGAATGATGCTCCGCAGTCTAGCACCCAAGATTCTTCCTCGCTCTCCAAAGAAAGCATATCAACGCATCATCTCCTCCCGAGGCTGAAGTAACATTTGCCTCTCGCTCTTCACTTGTTTGTCCTTCGGTGCATTCTTGCACCGATTTTTGTAAGGTCTCGGTTCTTCCACAATTCCAACACTCGATAGTCTTCGAGCTAGCGGAATTATTAGGATTCCTAGATTTCGGGACCTCCGTCCTTCGATCTACCCTGTAGGGCTTCGCCCATCACGTCCATTTCCTTTGGTTGAATTTCTTCCTCGATCAGATGCAAAACCGAAGAGGGTTGACGATTCAATTGCCTCTACGCTCTGATCTCTTCACCGAGAACCAAATCACGAACATCGTCAAATTTCAACTTATCGTCTCCCGACGAGCTACTCACACCGCGACAAGAGCATTCCAAATTTCTCTCGTGCAGAAGACAAAATTATCAATGCCGTACTTCTTCATCGACTCATTTCCACCGAACTCAACCGGGCTGTAACCGTGTCGAGTTCTACCGAGATGTCGAGCTACCGATGCGCCCTTCCGTCATCCGCAAATTGAACAAGCGCCTCATCAAGTGCACTTTGCTTCGAGGTCACGACGCTTCTCACATATCAGAGAAATGCACATAAAGCACCCGCCGTGGTCTTTTCCTTTGCTAGCGTTGAAAGCAACATTACGGGATAACGTCAATCGAATAACTTCGGCTTTCTGCCTGTAGAAGATTCCAATCTTCTTCCTTCATAGCCTCCGGCTTCTTCCCCGAGAGGTTGATATAGATTTCTTTTGATACGTATAATCCTCTATCCGCATTTTCCAAAACCCGAAACTGCCATCAAATTTCTCGAGTTTCACCTCTTCCTTCATCTCGTGGCCATTGCTCCCACTAAAATCTTACTTCCTCTCGATCGTTTCTCGACTATTTCTTGCGTAAAATTGACAGAATCACTACCAATAGCTCGATACCGCTTGTCAGGGAAATAACGCAAATTCCCGATAAGCTAGATTTACGAGAAAGCAAGAATAGAAAAAAATAACACACAAAATTTGATAACGGAGTTCTGCCAATCTTCGCTTACGCCTCCTGACCTCGCCGCAGATCTTTTTTTTTTTTACTGAAAGGGGAGAAATTACACAAGGTGTTTACAACACTCACAACTCACAACCCAATTACACCCAAGAAAATTACTCTCAATTTTCTCTCACAAAAGCTTTTCTCTCTAAGCTTTTCTCTCAATTGGAATGAACACTTTGGATGGTTAATTCATTACAATTACACATCTATTTATAGGAAAATTCACTCCTTGAATTACTCCTTAAATTAATGGTTCCTTGAATTGCTCCTAGAATTAAGCTCCATGTTTTACTCCTTGTTTTGTTCCATGTTTTGCTCCTTAATTTGCTCCTTAAATTAAGGAGCTTTATAACAATAATATCTAACATTATCAACTTCAAAAGATAAACATCATAGATTGGGACAAAGCTAGGTATGCATAATAAAAATTGAGAAATTAAATCTGGACATGTTCTACACAGCCTTAAAAACTAACTCAAATTGAGATATTGTTGCTCCTTTTTGGTGATATATTTGCATATAAAGGTGTCAATTTGTGAGGGTTGTGTGTATTTATGTCATGTTTGTTTGTGTTTTGTATGTTTTTACTTGTTCGTATTTTTCGGTCCAAATTCACATATTTTTTATTATTATACAATTATGAAAAAATTAAATTATTTTTAACCAATTTATTTATTTATAATGATAAAAAAATTTACTATCTTTACAAAGATAAAAAAGTAATAGTTAAATCTAATTCAAAATTAATTTGTCTAGGATTTGTGTTCTAGCTTGTAGCCTAAATTGGGATGGGCATAATTCAATATTAAATACATATCTTAAAAATAATATTAGGATTTTAAAAATAACACTCAAATTGAAAGTCTTAATACATCTAATATCACTCTCACATAAAATATAATAAATATAAAATGTCAAATATACCAAGTAATTTTTTCTCTTAATTTATGCTACCAAATTAAACACATGATAACTATTTTTTTTCTTCTTTTCTTTTGTCATGTGTGGTATATCTCTATCTAAGTCATGAACAAATCTTACATCACCCATGGTTTGAATAACTATCATACATCTTCATCTTGATAGTTCTATTTTTAACAACTTTCTTCCTTGATTCATTGGCTATTACAACATCATCATCAATACAAGACCATTAACCATCAAATAATTTTTTCATTGCACACATACGAAAATAACATGCATAATCCAAAATTAAAATATTCAAAGAGATTTTACTTATAGTCACATATATGATATTAGAACTCATTAATCCTACTATTTTCATAACCTCTTACATCTTTAAGTTTGTCTTCATAAAACCTATTAATGTGATCTTTTTTATAACAATAAAAACATTCAATATCATCTCTTAAATGAGATATGAATCAATTTTCATCTTTATTAGAATCTTTTTTCTCATAGATTGCTTTTTCCTCCACTTGATGAACTTACTCTTGAATCTTCTGGTTAACAAGAACATCTACACGTACAAGAACTACCTATTGGATCATATTACTAGTTTCTAAAAGTGTTGTTTACACCTCAATCACGGTCAACGTATTCTTTCCAAGAAGTAATGATGTCACCAATGTATTATATGATTTTGGTAATGAGCACAACAAAATCATTATTTAGTCTTCGTCATCTATCTACATCAACACTTAGAAGTTCAGAAATACATCTATTGAACTTGTTCATGTGGCTTCTAATATCATCACTTTCTTCTATCCTCATTTTTTTCCAAGTATATCCTATTTGTAATAGACTTTGACATATAATTTTTTTCACAATTTCATTAGATAAGTTTCATTTAACACACTTTACTTCATAAATCAAACTTAAGCAAATAATGCTCATTGCATTTGCTTTCATTTATTCCCAATCATCCTCCTTTGTATCTTTTGGCTTTGTTCCCTTTAATATCTTAAGAAAACCTTATTGCACCGGTGTCTCCTTTATATTGTTTTGCCAAATATTAAAGTTAATTTTTGCAACAAACCTCTCTATCTCAAACTTTGTTGTTGTCATGTTTCTCACTTCAAGACCTCTAACATTTGACTCTAATATCACTTGTTGTTCACAACATAAACACAAAAAATAAACAACAAAAATAAGAACGTAAAAAATTTTACGTGGTTCGACAAATTAACCTAATCCACATCCAAATGTCCCAAATAAATCTACTAATATTACTTCTTGATACAAGAGCCATGATCCAATAACCTATGCACCTTATATCCCAAGAATAATATTAAGATACTAAAAATAACACTTAAATCCAAAGCCTAACATACCCAATATCACTCTCACACATAAAATAAAATAAATAGAGAAACTCAAATACACCAAGTTATTTTCTTTATTTTATTTTGTGCGGAAAATACACACAACATAATTAAGATTGTCAATGAGACAGAGCATGACCAAAGATTCCCTCCCCATTCCTCATACACAATTTAGAATTTAACTATTATCTTCACTTAAAATCCTTACAGGAACATGTCGGGAATCCTTTATGAGAAATGAGGATCTCAAATGAAGAATGAGGATCCAAGTAATATTTTTAATTTTTTTTATTATAAATAAAAATTTATAAATGTAATAAGCTAATAATAAATATTTTATATTAAAAAAATAAATTTTTGAGTCAATAAATAATAAAAATAAGTTATATTTATGCAATAGAGAGAAAAATAGAACATATATAACAAGAAATACATAATTATTTTATATTAAACAATATTGATAATATTTTGTTACAAACTAATTTAAAATAATAACAATAAATTATAAGATTTAAAATTTAAAATTTGTAGAATTTTAAAAATATTTTGAATAATTTTTATAAAAGCAAAATTATTGATGTTTTAGTATAGAAAAAATAAAGAAATATAAAACATATAGTGTATTACTTATTATTAGTTGGAATTTAAATATAATAAATTTATAAAAAAAATTAAAAATATGAATTTCTTATATATTTATTAAAATAAGATATATAATTTCGAAAAAAGTGATATAAAATACCATTTTCATCTTTACCCCAACTCATACTATGAAATATGGATCTCCATTTTCTATTTCTCATTTTTTTTATTTTAGTGTCATCATACTTACCTCTAACCAAATAATTTCCTCATAGATTTACTTCATCAAAAAAACAAATTATAACCCTAAATACAACTCCCTTAAATTTTGTTTTCTTTTGCCGTGTATGAGTATATCTTTATCTCCTTCCTAGAGTTATCAATATATATATCACCCAAGACGCCTTTTGGCTTCTGTCCATTTATTACCCACAAGACTGCCAAAAAAAATCAATTAAAACAATAGGCTTGCCTTTTGGCTTATGACCACCCCAAATGTTTTTACCTTTAAATTATCACCCCTACTTGCATAGTATCCATTTGAAGAATGTACTAATCATAAACCCAAAATATAGGCATCCGTCTATATGGGATCCATATTCCTTATGGTGGCGTTTGGTTCGTGGAATGGAATCAGAATCAGAATCGGAATTGAAAGGAAACAATGCGATTTGGTTTGACCACTACAATCAAGCTCGGAATCAGGATTACAGTGTTTGGTTTGCCACTGGAATATAATGAAAAAAGCTATAAATGACCTAAATACCCCTACATGCTATAAAGTTCAAATAATGTCATTTAATTACTATTTTTTCGTCAGACAAAATAAATTATTGAAATCATTATTTTTTTAAATAATTACTACTTAATTAAAAAGAAATATATTATTAAAATTATTATTTTTCTAAATAGTGTTTAGGGTTTTAAGGCTTGGGATATTGGATTTAGGATTTAGGGTTATATTTATGGGTTAAGGTTTAGTTTTAAAATTATTATTTTTCTAAAAAGGGTTTAGGGTTTTAGAATTTTGAATTTAGGGTTTAGGGTTTTAGGATTTGGAATTTGGGGTTTAGGGTTTTGGGATTTATGTTTTAGGGTTTTGAGATTTATGTTTTAGGGTTTTAGGATTTAAGGTTTAGGGATTTAGGGTTTAGGGTTTAGTGTTTAGGGATTTAGGGTTTATTGTTTTGGGTTTAGGGATTTGGGGTTTAAGGTTTAGGATTTAAAGATTTGGGGTTTAGGTTTTAGGTTTTAGGATTTGGATTTAGTGTTTAGGGTTTTGGAATTTTAGTTTTAGGGTTTAGGGTTTTGGAATTTTGGGTTTAGGGTTTTGGGTTTTGGAATTTTGGGTTTAGGGTTTTGGAATTTTGGGTTTAGGGTTTTGGGTTTTGGAATTTTGGGTTTAGGGTTTTGGAATTTTGGGTTTAGGATTTAGGGTTTTGGAATTTTGGGTTTAGGGTTTAGGGTTTTGGAATTTTTGGTTTAGGGTTTAGTGTTTTAGAATTTTGGGTTTGAGAATTTGGGATTTGAGTTTAAGGTTATATTTTAGGGGAGGGTAAAATTGGAAAAAAAGTTTAGATAGGAATGAAATTATGATTAACAAAGGGGGAGAAAGAATTATGATTCCTTCTTTTTTAGTAATCCGTCCTACATTCCGTCATCTATTCTGTCCAACCAAACACACAAAATGGAATGAATCAATTCTGATTCCATTTCATTCCCTACAACTAAGCATGGGATATATGTCAAAAATAATTGGCTATTTGTCCGAGGAATAATGAATAATTGTTGCATTTGTTATAAACACATATAGCATTAAAACAATCCACATCGAAGTTTTGAGCACCTGAAAATTCAAAATATGCTAGTGCCATTGATGGATCTTTTTCCCAGCTTAATTAATTCGAACGTCATTCGAAATTTTGTCCATTGATTCCTCCAATTTTCGAATCATTTTTCTTCGTATCTTGACCCAATGAAGCATATATAACATTTGCAATGGGGTTTCCTGAGTGGAAAACATTTGAAAAAATTTAAAAGGTACGCTTTATATACTAGTAATTTATTAGTCTCTTAAAAAAAATAGAGATTATTTGTTTAATTCACCCTTAAAAAAAATTTAATGTAAGTTGATACTTTTTCAACTTTCAAGTTCATGCTAAGTACTTACCATTAAGATTGAAGAAAAATAGTTTTTGCGCTGGCGGTACTTTAGATCAATCATATGCCATATGTCTTGATATTATGTAAAATTATAAGTAATGTAAATGGTAATTTAAAAAAAAAAAAGTAGCACCTCGTTGTTCTCTCAGAATAATCAAGTATTTCCTCAAATTAAATTAATGAAATCATGGATTGCCAACGACAAAGGATATATATACTAAACATATATATATTTGAGATGAAGCATCAAATCATCGCTATTAATTAGTTGGTCCAAAACTCTATTATCACAAAACCCATATAAATCATTAGAAACCCTCAGCTGCCTTCTATATATATATATTGTTGTCTTGTTATAGAATTATATGCAGTGACTAGAAAAACCATAATGCGTACCATTAGAGTTTTTGCAAAGCGTGACCAACAAAGAAATCTGGCAGCTAAAGAACTAACTAAGAGAGCAGAGAAAATCAGCCCAAGGACAAAACTGTCCATTTTAGCTGTCATTTGTAGCGTTTCTCTCATTTGTATGGTAATATTTGATTTAATAGCAAGTTTGTTAATTTATCTTGCTATATATATTACCACCAAATTAGAGGATATTTTGTGGGTTTGATTTTTGGATTTTGGTATAATTTGTGGGCTATCTGAATTGGTGTTTGTATCTCCATTTTGATTATTAGTGATTTTTACAGGTGTGCCGTCGATGGAGTAGACTTTTCATATTGAAAAAGTTGAACCACTTAAATCATTCAGGTGCCATTTAATTTCTTACCGCTTATTACTTTTTCTCGTTACCCATTATTATTAATTTGTGCGGTCCAAAATTGCACTCGATATTTGCTTCCGCAGGCCAATTCTTTAACAAATTAATTATCGAGCTATCAAGGTTATTCTGGTATTTATTGGGAACTGATCAAGTTTCTTTCTTTTGGATTTATTTTCGAGCTTCCATTATCGATCGGGTTTCATATTTTCTGGTTGTACTGCTTATTTAATATCGGTTTTTAAATAATGCGAAAATATGAAATTGAGAAATTCAATGGTAGAAATGATTTTGAGCTTTATGGCGTATGAAGATGCGAGCATTGATAGTTAAAGGCGGCGTCATAAGACACTTCAAGGTAAGGATAAATTGCCGTAAAAATTGACTGATGAAGAAAAAGATGCATTGATGGAAAATGCTTTGAGTTCAATTGATTATCCTTGTCCGATGAGGTATTACGCGAGGTTGGTGATGAGAATCTCCTGCTTAGTTATGGCTTAAATTGGAGAATTTGTATATGACCAAGTCTTTGACGATCGGTTATATTTGAAGGCGGCGTTTGTATACATTCAGAATGTCAAGGTACACCTTTACACGATCATCTTGATGAATTTACTAAAATTATTCGTGATCCTGAAAAAGGTGGTGTTAAGATTGATGATGAGGATCATGCCTAGTTCTATTATGTTCTTTACCTCATTCATTTGAGCATTTTTGTTGATACTATGCTATATGAATGGAGACACTATTTCTTTGGAAGATGTCAAAGCATTTTGAATTCCGCAGAGTCAAGAAAAGGTGTCTACAAGCATGATGAATCTAAAACCGCCATCGCTAATTCTCGCAAATACTTTGGTTTAATATTTGTAAAACTCTCAAGCAAGTGCAACGAATCATTTCGTAGAAAATGATAAGTATACTCCCAAGGTCGATCTAAGGAAGGAATGTACGTGGTTCTTAATTTATTATTCAAACTTTTTAAAAACGAAATTAAATCCTAAACATCCGTCACGATAGTTTGGTTTTTGTGTTTCTAATCTAATAACATAAAATAAACATATATACAGATTAATTAAATATAATCTAAACATAGATACAAATTCAATAAATATTTATCTACAAATAAATATAATTACAGATTCAATAAATATTCATTGCAAATTTTATCATTTATATTAATGAGTATTTATGGATATAATAACTAAGTTAATTATGCTTGCTCTATATTATCTAGGCTATTAAAGATATAAATTGATATTTTATTGATTCTCTTTTTTGTATGAATACCACCTTTGGTGAGTTAGATACTTCTTTGTTAACTAAACAAATCAATTAACACCTACAAGGTGGGGTTGATAACTAATTTGGTTAATTAAATTAAATCCTTTTTCTAAGAGATTGAAAATGAACCATTTAAATGCCACTTATTTTGGGTTAGATGCTTTAAACTTTATTCAAGGTGTCCAAATTAAACCTAAGAATTTAGTTATCCGAGTACTAACTTTCAAGTTTTAAAACCACTTGAAAACATGTTGTCAATACATTTTCACATAATAATTCTTATAAAAACTTTTGAAATAGAGCTTCACTCTAACTACCTAGGATTGTAATTAACAAATAAAAGAAGACTACTCTAAATTAGACCTGGATAACTAAACCTTAAAGTCTAATCTTCAGATTTAAGTTTGTAATGAAAAATAATATATTTCTCTCTAACATCCTTAATATAAAATCTTGAATAAAAATAAAATCAATTCATTTTAGAAATTTTCACCTATTTAATATTTCGTAAGCATAACAACGTTATTATTATATCATGATTATAAATACTAAAGTATAAATTTAATCACAGACAAATTAAATATAACATGTAGGAATAAAGCATAAAAATAAGCAGTAAAGAAAATAAAATCCTTATAGAACTTGACGCTATTCCCGCTAGAAACCTCCAAGCGGAATTTGCACTTCCATTTATTGAATCAAAAATCTAAATTATTACAAAAACATTACAAGTTCCTCTCAAAAAGAAAGAACTCTAAACCTAAGACAATTGAACTAAAAACTAAGAGAAAAACTAAGAAAAGCTTAGAAACTAAGAAAGAAACTAAAGAAAACTCAAAACTAAGAAATGAGAGAAAGAAAGAAGAGAAGAGAGGTTTTGAGGTGTTTTGAAGGTGTATGGAAGTGGTATTTATAGGTGAGGATGGAGAGAAAAATGATTAAAAAAATGTTAAAAAAAATATTAAAAAAAATAAAAAACGTGTTTTGGACCTACGAGGTCATCAATGACGTCAAAGATGACGTCATCAGGCTGCACGTGAAAAATGGGTCAAAAAACGCGTTGGCGCAGCTACATTGGCTTCTGCCATATGTCATGGCGGAAAGGTTCAATACATAGCATTTGAAGCATTTAATACATGGCGGGGCTAGTAGCCTTGTACGGGCCAATGATAATATTGAGGCTGTGGCCGCCGTTTTTCCGTCTTTTGACATTTTTGACCTTTTTCGACCCATTTTGTCCAATTTTTCCATGTTTGTTGACCTTTTTCCACTTATTTATCAATTTATTTGTGATGTATTGCTTCAAGTATTCTTCTTTGAGTCTTTTACATTGCGTTTTTAGGCCAAAATTGAAAAACAATAAAAATACCCGTGATTCCTAAAAAGACAAATTTATATAAATATATGATAAAACATATAAATATATATATTTTAATCAATTAAAGTGCATAAAATCACGGGTTATTTTAGTGCTTTTTTTGAGCACTCATCACAACCCCTTAACCAGCCTTCGCTAGTCCCTTAGCAAGAGAAGCGATAAAAACTAAAAATTAAACTATCCTAAATCACTTCCGTGGATTGACACGGTTGCATTTAAATTTACGCATGAACAAGCCTTTAAACCCCTAGGTCGCTCTACTGACGAAGTTTCAGTCTCGTGAGGGTTTTCAAGAATGATACCCACAAACATTGTACTAAATGTAAAAACAAAAGAAACAAAAACAAACAACTTAAAAATTAAATTTACAACAAAATCACAAATTAACAACATTTCACAAAAATGTCTCATACTTTTACTCTCCTTTAAGATCATAATTAAAATCTCAAGCATAAGTTATCTTAATCTCTTTAAACAATCATGATTTATTATAATAATTATCGAAAATCATTTTCATATTTCATATCAAAAATGTATCAATTTAATTTCACCCAATTTCAAAGTCATGAATCGGAATCAATTCGGCCACTCTATTCCTCACAAGTCAATACTCAAAACATCAATCTCATGGGTTCAAACACTCATACTAATTTATATGCGAAAGAGTTGATGTATAGAAATGAACTAATATGTTCGCATATGTATAAAGAATAAAGGCTCAAAGTGTCATTTTAACATTGATCTCATGAAAGGAATCAAATGTATAAATTATAAAGATATCATATATAAAAATTATTTTCATGCATAAATCAAACTCATTAAGAAAGAATTTCAAGATATATGCCTTTTACAAATGAAGAAATTGCAATGACTTTTTGGGAATTACTTCTTATATCTTTCTTTTGTAATTAGCCTTTACTCACAACTTTGTAGGCAATGCGTTATATAGATGTAGATGATACTATTTTTATCTATCTCTTATTTTTTCGTAGATATTTTTCAATATGTGTATTTCTGTAGAGTCAACCCACGTATGCAGTTGTACATATTTTGGATTTTGGTGAGCTGGTTAATTTTGTGGATTTTACTGCTTGATCTTGGTTTAGGTAACCCCGAGATATGTCTTTTTGTTTTTGTAGTAGTCACATAAACGAGATATAAGCATATACTATCAACTTCTACTCAAATCATTTAATCTAAGCAAAAATAATAATCAAAAATATATGATACTCTATTAAAATGAAAAAAAATCATACATTCAATACGCTAATACCTATAGAGATCATCTATAAATTTGAAGAAATAAGAAATGTGTTTGAAGAAGAAAAAATATATACTTCACTCTGAATAAAGGAATTTAGGCTCAAATTATATCTCACAAAGGTAGTCTCCACTAAAAAAAACTCATAAACACCGATTTTGGGTTTAATATAATTTCAACATCTTATCAAGAAATACTAATTATGACAAAAACTAACTAATTATCAAAAATAATTACAAAATATTTCATGATATGTTTTCAAAAATTAATCTAACAGTACAAAAGACTTAACTATTTACTTAAATTTGATTTTAAGGAAATGATAAACTTTTGTGAAACTTTCTTTTTTTTTTCTTTTTTTTTTTTTTTTTTTATTCCAAAAATTACTAAATCACACAGAATAGAAATAAAACCAAACACACAAAAAGTATATATTTTTTTTTTAATTAAGCATGGTAACTTTTCACCACCCCCAACCTAGAACTTACATTGTCCTCAATGTAACAACTGTAAATTAAAGATAAAGAGAAGAGAAGAAAGATTACCTATTTCCTGAGAATGTGCAAGTAGTAATGGAAAATGCAGGTGCATCCATCATATTCATCATTAAAGTGTATACAGACAGATCGCTGTAAACTTCTAACATCTCAACAAATATTTTTAGTTCTAACAATTTAAAAATTATTCACATGCAATTAAAATGAAATAAACAATAAAATTAAGTAAAGAAAACAAATAACAAACAAAAATTTTTTTTTTTTTTTTATTTTACCTAAAATGACGGGTCATCCATCAAGCTTAGTTTAACGTCTTAGCAAGACGAATCGGGATTGCATTTTAAGTAAACTCAATGTCCCCTCATCATCAGTCAATCAAAACCTGGCAGGTAAGACAAGGTTGTCTACCATACTTTTTCAAATGCGCCTTTTGATTTTTGATTTCTTTCGTACTTAAAACTAGAGGCATATTTTGAGTTTTAGATAACCCACATCTAGGTACAAATCAAATAATTAAGGCATAAAACACAATTGTACCTAGATTAAACAAAGCAACTAGCTCGCTTAGATTGTAATTAAAACTTTAAAATTTTGGAGATAGTTCAAATATTTTTGTTTTTTTTTTGTTTTTTTTTTTTTTTTTTTTTTTTGTTTTTTTTTGTTTTTTTTTTGTTTTTTAAATAGCATAATCGGATAACCAAGAAGAGTGCTCCCAGGAAAGAATTGGTGAGCGCCAAAACCATCCTCCTGTAAACAACGCTCCCGCAGTTAAAAAGACAAAGACTTCAAGAAGTAGTCTCCTGCATATTTAACTCCTTAGATCTTTACCTTTCATGTTATTAAGTTAAGTTAAATAAAACTTTAAGTTAATGAAAATCTAAGTTACTTAAGTTTAAAGAAAACGTTAATTAAGTTAAGGGAATTAAAAAATCTAAGTTAATTAAGTTAAGTAAAAAAAATTTGTTTGAATTCAGTTAAGATAAAAAAAAAGTTAAGTTAATTAAGTTAGAAAAAAAAAATTAATTAAGTTAAGTGAAGTGAAAAAAATCTAAGTTAATTAAGTTAAAAAAAAAAAAAATTAATTAAGTTAATTCAAGTAAAAAATCTAAGTTAATTAAGTTAAGTTAAGTAAAAAAAGTTAATTAAGTTAATGAAAATTTAAGTAAAAACCTAAGTTAATGTTAAAAACAATCTTAAAAAAAAAACTAAGTTAAGTAAGTTAAATAAAAATCAAGAAGAAAAACAAATATAGCTAAAGAAAGAAAATTAAAAAAAATAATAAAATAAAATAAAATTGAAAAAGGTAAAAGAAAATAAAATAATTTAAAAAAATTAAAATTATGATAAAAAAAATTAAACTTAAAAAATTAAAATTTTGGTTTTTTTTTTATTTTTTTTATTTTTTTTTTATTTTTTTTATTTATTTTTTTTTTTTTTATTATTTTTTTATTTATTTTATTTATTTTTTATTTTTTTATTTTTTATTTTATTTTTATTTTATTTATTTATTTATTTATTTTATTTATTTATTTTTTTATTTATTTTATTTATTTTTTATTTATTTTTTATTTTTTTATTTATTTTTATTTAAAATTTATTAAAAAAAATTTTTTTTTTTTATTTTTTTATTATTTCTTATGAAATTTGATTAAATTTTTTTATTTTTTTATTTTTTTTTTACAAAAACAAAAAAAAATCACAATTATTTACAGCACAAAAATATTTTTAAAATTTTGATAAATAAATTAAAAATTATTCACTTCAAGAATCCGCTACAAAACTTGATGACCGAAAAACCTAGCGTCGCTAATTCTCGCAAATACTTTGGTTTTAATATTTGTAAAACTCTCGCAAAGTGCGAATCATTTCAGAGAAAATGATAAGATACTCCCGAGTCGATCTAAGGAAGGAATGTATGTGGTTCTTAATTTATTATTCAAACTTTTAAAAAACGAAATTAAATCCTAAACATCCGTCACGATAGTTTGGTTTTTGTGTTTCTAATCTAATAACATAAAATAAACATATATACAGATTAATTAAATATAATCTAAACATAGATACAAATTCAATAAATATTTATCTACAAATAAATATAATTACAGATTCAATAAATATTCATGCAAATTTTATCATTTATATTAGTGGAAAGTATTTATGGATATAATAACTAAGTTAATTACGCTACTTCATATTATCTGCGCTATTAAAGATATAAATTGATATTTTATTGATCTTCTTTTTTTGTATTTAATACCACCTTTGCTGTGTTAGATACTTCGTTAACTAAACAAATCAATTAACACCTACGCTGGGGTTGATAACTAATTTGGTTAATTAAATTAAATCCTTTTTTCTAAGAGATTGAAAATGAACCATTTAAATGCCACAGCGTTGGTGGGGTTAGATTTTTAAACTTTATTCAAGGTCCAAATTAAACCTAGAATTTAGTTATCCGAGTACTAACTTTCAAGTTTTAAAACCACTCATCAAAACGTGTCATGTCAATACATTTTCACATAATAATTCTTATAAAACTTTTGAAATGTAGGCTTCACTCTAACTACCTAAGCGATTATCAAGCAACAAATAAAAGAGCACTACTCTAAATTAGACCTAGGATAACTAAACCTTAAAGTCTAATCTTGATTTAAGTTTGTAATGAAAAATAATATATTTCTCTCTAACATCCTTAATATAAAATCTTGAATAAAAATAAAATCAATTCATTTTAGAAATTTTCACCTATTTAATATTTCTAGCATGTAACAACGTTATTATTATATCATGATTATAACAAATTAGCAGACAATTAAATTTAATCACAGACATAAATTAAATATAAATGTAGGAATAAAGCATAAAAATAATCAGAAGTTAAAATAAAATCCTTATAGAACTTCGACACTATTCCCGCTTGCTGAAAACCTCCAAGCGAATTTGCACTTCCATTTATTGAATCAAAAATCTAAATTATTACAAAACATTACAAGTTCTCTCAAAAAGAGTAAGAACTCTAAACCTAAGACAATTGAACTAAAAACTAAGAGAAAAACTAAGAAAAGCTTAGAAACTAAGAAAGAAACTAAAGAAAACTCAAAAACTAAGAAATGAGAGAAAGAAAGAAGTTATATAAGAGAGGTTTTTGAGGTGTTTTGAAGAGTGTATGGAAGGGGTATTTATAGGTGAGGATGGAGAGAAAAAATGATTAAAAAATGTTAAAAAAAATATTAAAAAATAAAAACGTGTTTTGGACTCATTGAGGTCATCAATGACGTGAAGATGACGTCATGTTGACGTGAAAAATGGGTCAAAAACGTTGGCGACGCTGTCATTGCACGGCCTAATAACTGGTAGCACACATATTTCCGTCGATATGGCCGCTGAACTGCTGGCGCGTGAATACAGTTCAGCATGTATGTGCTGCGGGAAAACATCGCGCGCGGTGCGCTCTATTAGCCTGCGCTCGGTGCGCCGCTGTGGCGCCCGGGCGCTGGCCGCGGCGCGTTTTTCTTTTGACATTTTTGACCTTTTCGACCCATTTTGTCCAATTTTTCCAGCTCACACCTTTTTCCACTTATTTATCAATTTATTTGTGATGTATTGCTTCAAGTATTCTTCTTGAGTCTTTACATTGCGTTTTTAGGCCAAAATTTCCCGAAAAACAATAAAAATACTCCGTGATTCCGAAAAAGACAAATTTATATAAATATATGATAAAACATATAAATATATATATTTTTAATCAATTAAAGTTACATAAAATCATGGTTATTTTAGTGCTTTGAAAGACTCATCAAAGCAATAATGAAAATAAGCGAAAGGGTTTATTTGTCGAGGTAGAAATCAAGAAAAAGGCACAAGCAAGAATAGAGGCAAGTCTAGATCCAAATCTAGAAAAAGAAAAGATAAATGCAATTATTTGCCGTCAGGATGGCACCTTGGAAAGTAAATTGTCCGAAACTCGAAAGGTAAAGGAAAATCTACCACAACGCGTCTTCGGGTACTAATGATGTCGTGTCAGATAGTTACGCTTTCCGATGGTGAAAATGTTCATCGTATCTATTGGTTCTTCCGGGAGATGTTTGGATTCTTGATTCTGGGTACTTACCATACGTGTCTCAGAGAGATGGTTTGCTTCTTATTAGTCTATTGATGGGGTGTTGTCTTCGATGGGAAACAATATGTCCTCGCAAGGTTATTGGTATTGGTACTATCCGAATTAAGATGACGTGATGGTATTGTTAGGACTTTGAAAGATGTTCGCCATGTTCCGATTTGAAAAAGAATTTGATATCTTTGGGCACTTCGATTCACAAAGCTATAAGTATGTAGCTCAAGGTGGAGTTTTAAAAGTTAGGGTATGCTCTCATTGTTATTAAAGGCAATTGACGACGTAGTGCTCTATATGCTTCGAGGTAGCACTATTATTGGCGATGTATCATTTCATCCTCGTCAGATCAAGATCTCGTACACTACTGATTATGGCATATGCGGCATTGGGCATACGGAGTGAGGGCGGATGTCTATTTTGAGCAAACGAGATTTGTTTGTGGTCTAAAACCTGGGAAGCTTGATTTACTGAGGCATTGTGTCTACGGAAAGCATCGGGCGGTCAAGTTCGTTCAAGACAACCATCCATAAAACGAAAGGTACCGCTGATTATATTCATTCAGCATCTTTGGGGTCCTTCTCGTGTTGGTCTAAGCGGTGGTGCCCCAGATATGTTGACTTTTATCGATGACTTCTCTTCACGTACATGGTGTATTTTCTCAAGAATAAGAATGATGCGTTCTCAAAATTTGTAAAATTCAAGGCTTGTATAGAAAATCAAACAAGTAAGAAAATCAAGCATTTGAGAACCTGATAATGGTTTGGAATTTTGTGATAGTCATTAATGAGTTCTCAGGAAAGGAATGGCATAGTGAGACACCGCGCTGTGCGTCGCATACACCACAAAGAAATGGAGTAGCGGAGAACGTATGAAGAGGACTTCTTAGAAAGAGCTCGTTGTATGCTCTTTCAAGCCGATTTGGATAAATCCTTTTTGTAAGCTTGTAACCATGCCTGCTATTTATTTAGTAAATCGCCCATCAACCGCACCGAGTTGAAGACTGCTTCGAGGTATTCTTTGGTACTCGCTAATTATTCCTGATTTGAAAGTTTTTGGTTGTCACTGCTTACTCATGTTAATGATGGTAAACTCGAGCCTAGTGGTATTGAAATGCATATTTTTGGGTATCCTTCCTGGGTGAAAGGTTATAGACATGGTGTGTTGAACCCAAGTCACCTAAATTTTTGATTAGCAGAGATGTTAAGTTTGGATGAGTCTTCTATGTTGCAAAAGAAAAAGGAGTCTATTGTTGCGAGATAAAGACCACGGTGTTAGTGAAGCGGTGGAGCTTGAGAGTGAGTTCCTAGTCGAAGTGCAAGAAGGCACCGGATCGACCATCTATGGATGAGATAGATGATTACTGCTCGTGATGTAGTAGAAGAGCAACACGAGCAACCATACAAGATCGCTAAGGGTAAAGGAATAAGAGAGATTGACGCTTACCGCCTCGTATCACGCGGATGCGTAATTTAGTTTCTTTTGCATTGTCTCACGTGGCGTAGTCTATTGAGGTGTATGAACCTCTATCGTGACTTCATCAGGATGAGTCATTCGCGTGGTTGGTTGTTTATGAATGAAGAGATTGAATCACTTCATAAGAATCATACGTGGAATTGGTGAAAAACCGCCTGCGGCGAAGATTGTTGGAAACAAACGGGTCTTCAAGAAAAGGAAGGTATACCTCGAGGTCAGCTAGCGACTAGGCTTAAGGCACGTGTTGTTGCAAAAGTGGCTATCACGAAGAAAGGTATTGACTTCAATGAAGTATTTTCTCCGTTGTGAAACATAGCTCTATTCGTGTGTTGCTTGCTACATGGTTGCATTATTTGACATGGAATTAGAACGACTTGATGTCAAGACAACCTTCTTACATGGTGAGCCGAAGAACAAATATATATGCATCAAACTGCAGGGGTTTGTTGTTCCAGGTAAGGAAGATCATGTTTGTTTATTAAAAAGTCTTTATACGGGTCAAGCGATCTCCAAGGCAAGATATAAGCGGTTTGATTATTTTATGATTGATCATGGTTACTCTAGGAGTGATTATGATAGTTGTGTTTATCATAAAAGATTCCGATTGTTCGTCATCATTTATTTGTTGCTTTACGTCGATGACATGCTTATCGCTTTTCTAAGAATAAATCCGAGATTCAGAAATTAAAGTCTCACTAATGGTGCGAGTTTGAAATGAAAGATTTGGGTGCAAATAAGAAAATTTTGGGCATGGAAATTTACAGGATGTATGACGAGCAAGCTTTTATTTGACTCGAAAAGTTATATTGAAAAAGTTCTTGAACGTTTTTGGCATGAAAGATTCTAAACACATGAAAGTACGCTGGCAAGTGCGCATTTCAGGCTTTCTTTGGATTTGTCACCACGATCCAGGAAGAAGAAGAGCGGTACATGTCTCAAAGTGTCGTATGCATACCGCTGGGAGTTTGATGTACGCTATGGTTTGTCTTCGTCCAGATATTTCACATGCGATTACAGTCGCCAGATATATGGGTAATCCCTGGTAGCGGTCATCGTAAGCAAAGTGAAATGGATACTTTGCATTTCGAGGTACATCTAATTTTGGTTTGGTATATGATGGAAGTTCTAATCGTCATGCGTGTTATCAAGCGGATTCCCATTATCTTTGGTGATCCGGATAGAAGAAGATCTCGACAAAGTTATGTCTTCACTCTTTCTCATCAGGCCATTAGTTGGAAGGCTACTTTACACTATAATTGCTTTTCACCACAGAGGTAGAATATATGGCAAGCAGTATGAAAGAAGCCATTGGCTTAGAGGTTTGGTTTGTGATTCGGGTTTATAACGAGATACTTCGTTGTATTTTGTGATAGTCAGTCAAGGACACACTTGACTAAGAATACTATGTCATGAAAGAACCAAACACATTGATGTCGTGATATCACTGTTCGTGACGACATTGTCTCCCGGTGCTATATTGTTGTTAATAAGATAGCCACTACAGGATCCACCGGTGATATGTTAACCAAACCAGTTTCATTTAACAAGTTCAAGCATCGCTGACTTTTGGTATTTGTTTACATGATCATCTTCTGCTTTGGATGACTCGGTTATTTGGTAATCCAGGAATTTCATATTTTGAAGAATTTGTCATTGTTTTGAGCCAAGGTGGAGATTTGTTAATTAGTCAGTTCCAAAACCCTATTAGCCCAAAGCCCATATAAATCATTAGAAACCTCACCGCTTTCTATATATATATATTGTTGTTCTTTGCTAATTGGGAATGAGGCTAGAAAAACGATAATGCAGCATTAGAGTTTTCATTGACCACCAAAGAAATCTGGAACAATTAAGAGAAGAGAGAAAATCACCAAGGACAAAACCGCTCCATTTCAATTGCCATTTGTAGTGTTTTTCATTTCGTTTATGCGGTAATATTTTGATTTAATAGCAGTTTGTTAATTTATCTTTGCTATATATTACCACCAAATTAGAGGATATTTTGTGGGTTTGATTTTGGATTTTGGTATAATTTGTGTTTATCTGGAATTGGTGTTTGTATCTCCATTTTGATTATTATGGATTTTCCTCAGATGCCGTCGATTGAAGAGACTTCTTCATATTGAAAAGTTCGAACCACTTAAATCATCATGTGTCATTTAATTTCATCACCTTATTACTTTTACTGTTACCCATTATTATTAATTTGTGCAACCAAAATTGGACCTGATATTCGCTTCCGCAAGTGCCAATTCTTTAACAATCGCTATTAAAAATACAGTCAAATTCACTTATAATTATATCTATGGAATGAATATTTACGTCAATTATGTTTAGATATATATAAATTTTATATATGTTTAGTATTTCTAAAATTATAAACAAATTATATATATATATATATATAATAGAAATATATCACGTTTAGATTTTAAATTTAGTTTTCAACTCATAATATTTTATTATAAATTTAAATAATTTTTCAATTAAAAATAATTATTAATGTATAGCAACTAATTTTTTTTACCGTGTACCTATAATGTTCTTTAGATATTTTAAATTTTAAATTTATTATAATTGTGATATATTTAATATATAATAGTGGATTAAAAAAACCATGAAACGTCCATTCCTAGCTAGCTAGAGCCTATATCCACATCATAGAGAAAGAAACGAAGGAATTAGAGATGAGATTATATAGTCATGAGTTTATTACTCCAACGACATATATTTATAATTATATAGCCCAGCTTAGCTTAATGACTCTAGTAACTAAAGGTTTAGGCTATCTAGCTAACAATACTAAAATCATAAAAAAAAACTAATTAGTGACTCACTAATGTCAAGGAGATGCTGAACAAAATAAGAGAAATTATTTATTGATTATATAATATGTGGTAATGTATTATACAATGTTAATAAAATCTAAGATTAATATAATTTTTTTAAAAAATAAATATTAAGAAAGAAAAATCAATTTAATAATAAAGAGCATACTTTAACGTTAATAAATAACACTTCTCAAAACAGAATGCCGGCCGGCTTGGATAACACAAAGTCATAACCCATAAGTGAGGACTATATATTGTCGGCGAGAAAAAACAAAAGATATACTGTACATATATATTTATACATTTTTGCTGAGAAAATACATTATATATATATATATATATATATATATATATATATACAAAGTGCTGATTATAAAATGTTGGTCTACATTAAATTATAGCTATATATATATATATATATATATATATACTCAAGGTGAGTAACTCAATGAAATGGATTGTGTATCACCACTCTTTTGTGGTGAGTACTTGATAAGTTTGTATCAGTGCATGAGCTTAAAATTTTAATGATCTATCAAAAGTCAGGTAGAGTTTTGACGTGCATCTTACATGCAAAGACCACCCCCATTGGATTTCTGATCAATTGTCATTGTTCGTTTGATGGTGCTTCTTCATACTAAATAATTTCACGTCGATCTGTATCACCTCCAATTCTTTATGCATAACCTGTACGTTTATGTTTGATTTTGGAGAAATTATATATCCCTCGTGTATTCTAAATCAATAGAATATAAAATAATTATAATTTTTTCGAAAAATACAGTTAAATAAAAATTAATTATAACTAAATATCAAATTGAATTTTTTAATATAACTAATTATTTATAAGAGAATAAATAACTAAATAACAGCAATTGAATTTTTTAACTAACTAATTATTTGTATATCATGATTTTGTATACAATAATTACTTTATCATTTTATAATTATAACTTTATATCAAATCAATAATTATTGTATCACATAATTCATATATCTTCACTACTCATATAATATAAAACATTTAGATTTTTGTCTGCTAGAAATAGAAAGGTTAAGTTTAACTAATCTATTTATAATTAAAAAAAATGTAACTAATCTCATATCAAATAAGTAAATTAATTCTGTAGAAGAAAAAAAATAAGTACATTAATCGAAGATTCTAAGTTGATATATAACTATGTTTTCTTTCATAATTAATTTGTCGAACAAATCACCAATTTGATCTTCACTTTTCAAGTTCGACTGATTTAATTTTTCGATTTTTCATTTAATCCGTTTAAATTTTTCAAATACAATCAATTTAGTCCTATTTGACCAATTTTATTTTTCTCCCATTTACTTTTGACTAAGTTATTCAAACTTAAAAAGTATATGAAATAAATTAATTGGAAAAAAAGATATTTAGGACCAAATTTATAAACATTTTTAAAGTTATGATTTAATGAAGAACTAAATAGTCAGTACCTCAAAACATGAATAGCTAATAAAATTGTTTTTCCCCTCAAGTTATCATAGTTGTGTGTAGGGTTATAATTGATGTGTATTGTGCCAATTCCTAATGTGTTTATTTTTGTTTTGAGTATTCGCATTTATATTTTCTAATCAAATTTACATATATTTTTTATTATAAAAATAATAAATTATTTTTAATAAATTTATATATTTATAATAGTAAGAATTCACAAATTTACAAATACAAAATTAATAATTAATTCTAGTTAAATGTGTTATGTTATATTCGTGTTATAGGTTTGTAACCCAAATAATTAACACCCTTGAATATGTGTTACTCTAGCTGAAGTTAATGTTAAAAAATAATGAAAAGGAACAAAAGCAAAATAATACAAATAATAATAATCGAATATTATAGAAATGGGTACTTTTTCATGTTCGCTTTGGTCCACCGACCACTTCCAATAAAAAAAAAGTTTGATTCTGTTAAAGAAGTTCATTGGAAACTAAATTTTACAGTAATTTCGATTAGAATTAACTATAATTATTGACTGAAAAATGTTGCTCCACCAAGCAAGTTGAACTATTTATTTGTAGATGTAAAGATATATATATTAATCTTATCTTCAAATCAACAAAGAGTTAAAGTAACCTTACTAGCTATATATAACAAAGTAAATTTGAACTAATTATTTAATAAGTACGATCTTTAAAGCACTCTTGACAAAGAGACAGGTACTGGCCTTTTAGGTTCCCTACGTGAGGGTCTATTATCCGCCTAAATCTAACATCTAATTAATATATATATGCATGCAAATATCATGTAAACTATTAATTCAATAGTATTCAAATTTTGAAAATTCAATACTATTCTAATCATAATTTGACAATTTTATTTGATATATATATAATTAAACAATTGTAATAATTAAAAAGATTCATAATTAAAATGTTTAGCGAGTTGAAGTTATGATTTTAGTGAGTTAAAGTTAATTATATATGACTATTTACTTTATAGTTGAGGTATGATTGGTATACTACATTCCATTAATTTATGAATACATCACTTTTGTTTTAAAATTAAATTAAATGATATAAATAAAAAATTAAAAAAATAAAGCGTGATTATATATGATAATCATAATCTCATTAGAGATAATTTTAAATTTTAAGTGAGATAGATTATGATTAAATAATATAATTTTAAAATGTTAACCTCTTAAATATATTAAATTAAATTAAATAAGATTATGCAACACATTTTACCTCTTTAATTCTTAGAATTTCACGGTCAATTTATTGTAAAGTTTATTAAATGGTATTTCCCTCCTCCATTAGGAAATTTGGAAAAAGAAAGACAAATTAGTCATTAATTTCTGCTTCCATCACATTTCGCGTTTGTTATAGCAAATTATTTTTCCCACGTAATTTTATTGAGCTAAAATTAAAAAAGACAACGGGACTGTTATGTTAGTTGTAGAATATCACTCACTAACTACAATAGTTTGAAAATTTAGAAAAATGGAGCTTTGATAACTTACATAAGATTAAGAAGACCGTATCTAGAAAGTTATTTCCCAAATCCTCAACGATTCATCTTTAATCTTTTTGAGGATAAAAAGGAAAAAAGAAGAAGCTCAAATCAGTCATTCGACATTATTCTAGTGGCCACTAAAAAGCTGATTTTCACAACCAAAGTCACAGCTTCCAGACACAACCTTTTGTAAGAAAACTGTTGGCATAAGCGATAAGGAAACATAATAAAGTGGGCAATATTCAAAGATAAGAGTATGCACAAGAACTACAAGTCAACCCAACCCAACCCAACCCAACCCAACCCAACCCAACCCAACAGTAATAGATATTCTCAGAGCCAATACGAACTACATGATCGATGTTTGTAATAATGCACGGCCACTGTGAAACCAATTAAAACACACAGTATACATCACAAGAAAGAAACTGACATAACCCATCAGCTATAGCAATATCCACTAATTAGTATGTTTATTGTATTGTGGGTCTCTATATGTCTCATCAGGCATTATTAATTGATTATGGAATTACCACATAGCATGATGTTCAGGATGATGTTAATACCCTATACATCCTTAATATTCTTATAGTCTAGCATCTTATCGATCACACAGAGATTCAATTGTTTTCTTATTAAGTACTTTCTAACTAGAATAAAAAAGTAAAAACATATTCCTAGTCCCACAGTCAAGTTTGTGAATTCAGCTACCACACCCATTAAAGAAGTCGTAAATTCGAACCTCACATGACATAAAGTGTGTTCTTAGTTCTTTTTCCCCTTAAAGTTTGCTTGGTAACTTTAAAAATTCCCCTCCCCGTTCCCATTTGTTGATTGGTAACATTATATTTTGAATTGGGTTTTTGAATCATAAATATTAAAATCTAATAATTAAAAGTAGTGGTGCAAATTAACTATCAATGACCATTTAGATGATGTATATATACCAATTTTCAATTTTATTCCTTTTCTTTTATAAGATGACTCTTCTGTCTCTATGAAGACGTACTTATCTCTTTTACACTAACAAAAAAATCCCACTAAATGTACACAGCATATTAATCACTACCATACATTCAATATATATAAGTTAGATTATGAGATGAGGCTTACCGTTTAATAACCATTTCACCATCTGATAAACTGTTAACGCATTCCAGGAGGCACAATGTCTCCTAACAATCCTTCATCTGTATGTTGACGAGGAGGCTCTTGAATCAATGGAGGCCCATCACCTGCTTCCCTAGGATCTTGATGCGATTGTGTCATAGTAAGACGACTATTTCTGAGTAACTGAGTTGTTGGATATTGAAATTGTGAGAGATGAGCTGGCAGCCGCCCAACCATGGCAGCTTCAGGACTAATGATTCCGGCGGTTCGAGGGAATCCAACAGTATGATGGCAGTGCTGGCCTTCGTATGTAGTAATTACAATACTAGGATCCTCACAGGAACGTTCCACCCTTTTCTTCACAGTACATTTGTTATTTGTGCACCGATAATAGCTCCTGTATGACATATGATTAACTTACATTGTTTAATTTTCACACAGGTACTTGCACGTTTTAGGCATCACACTAATTTGCAGAATTAGGAACACATTTACGAAATATGAACCCATAACATATCGGCACATAGTTGAGAACATTAGAAATTAAAAGTCACACATTAATCATAAAAGATAATATTATATAAGAGTTTAAAAGAAATGTTAGTGTGTTCAACTATTAGGTTAATCTTTTAAAATTGAAGATTTTATTAATCTCAAATTGAGATATTACTCTGATATACTAAGTAGTTTCCTTATTAACGTTTGCCTATTTCAAGTACCGCCTGGCCAGTCAATTTATGATCAATGTACGGAGAAGTTTTTTTCTCCCTGTTTTATGTCTAACAGTAGTCATCCGTGTTGAAAGATTGAAATCTACAGCATATTACAGATAGCTTGATAAAAAAATGTGATTTAATAATAAGAAAAATACTTTTCATCATGCATCAATAAGTGTGTTAAAATATGTATTCTACGATTACTCCAACATCTAATCTTTTAAAATCTAATCTAACACAAAATCATCTGATTTAATATAAACAATATCTTAATACATATAACATCTTATAAACCTACTCTCATTTATCAATATAAGATTTGTTTGCCTTCACTTATCATCAATTCTCCTTCAAACAAAATCACTTGATTTATTATGTTTATATTCCGACTCAAGCTAATCTAATCTAATCAATTTTTTGATTGCTTACCCCTCTTGAATCTTTTTTACCTTATTTGACTACATTGTCAGGATCCTTCTAAGATCTTCCAAATTCAAACTCTCCTTAAACTTTTACTTTAAACTTCTTATTTGTTCAAAGTTTTAGATTTTTTAAATTTAACGTTTGAAATGTGCTCATAACATCGTGAGTTTTAAAGAATTTTATTTTAAATTTAACTAAATTGACATTTCTCAAATTTATCAAGATAATAATTATAGGTTCTAATATCATTTAATAGATCCATTAATTTTAATGAATTTTTACAAGACAATCAGTTTCTAAAGGTTTATTTATCGTGTGGAATTAGCTTATGATTAAAACCAATAATCACGTTGATATTTTATTAATATGAAACTTGTTGGGAAAATCGGGTATATTTTCCCTATTCTAAGTAGTTACTATTTACTTATGATTTAAATGAATAGAACTCAAACTAACCCGACAAAATAATGCTATTGGAAATATAATGCTAATAGAAACTAAAGCAGATATTAAAGCAGAAATATTAAAAGCAGAAAAATAATAACACCGTAAATTTAACTTGAGGTTCGGTATAAATGTTACCTAGGTTCTCAAGGCCGTCGTTGACCCTTCCTTATCTTGAATGAATGAACTTCAAAATTACAACTAATTGGGCAAAATTGAGCTAATCAATTACCGCTTACAAAAGAAGGAAGATTTACAAATTTTGGGATGTTTACAAATGGTGAAGAGGGCTTTATTTATAGCCCCAAATCCAACACCCGTCTTCATTCTGGCACGATGTGGACTTTTCTAATTTTCTCACTGGGAAGCGATATATAACAAATCTCCACCTTGGCGACTTAGTGGTTTTAAATGATTTCTTGATTGCTAGATCAGCGGCCTTGATTGATTTGTAGGATATTAATCAAGTCAGACAATGTTTGAACTTGATTCTTCTACCACCTTGGTCATCATATCTGCCAGGATTCTCTCGTCGTACTAATCTTCGAACTAGTACTCCACCTTCTTCAATAATCTCTCGCACGAAATGATAACGAACATCAAATGCTTTGTGCGTGGTAGACTTGGTTCTTTGCTAAATGAATAGCACTACGACTATCACAAAACACCTTGATATGTTTTTGACCAACTCCCGGTCTTCAAGCAAACCTCGTAACCAAATAAACTTCCTTCACATCCGTAAGCGCCATATACTGCACTCTGTAGTAGACAAAGCAATCGGGCTGAGGTAGACTTCCAATGGCGGTGCTTTGGCAGAGTAAACACATGTAGGTAGTTGACCGACGCTTATCTAAATCTCCCTGCATAGTCGTAATCACAATATCCGATCGCACGTTGACCAATGGTATTATCCTGCTGAAATACTAAACCTGACATTTACGGTATTTATAATATACCGTAGAATCCATTTCACAACCAACCAACGTGTCCTTTACCAGGATCATGCATGTACTGCTTACAACACCAGCCGCATGTGAAATGTCGTCTTATGCATACCATTGCATACATCAAGCTACCAACTACATTTGCATATGGTACTTTTGCCATATATTCTCGTTCGCATCATTCCGAGGGAGATAATTGAGCAACTAAGCTTAAATTGAGGAACTAAGCGAATCTTACTGCAAGGTTTTGTACGTTCATTCATACCAAAACGTTGTAGTATCGCTTCAAATATTGACTCCGGGTCAAACTAAGCTTCCCCTTCTTCCTGTCTCTACTTATCTCCATCACCGAGAATCTTCTAGCTCTCCTAAATTTTTCATCTCGAACTCTCGACTTAGTTGAGCCTTCAACTTTTCAATTTCTATTTGACTCTTCGATGCAATCAACGTATCATCGACGTCTGATAGGAGATAGACGAAAGACTCGTTTGTAGCTTGCAAAAATACACACAATGATCGTGTGTGCTTACAGTATACTTTTGTTGTTGCAACATAAACCGATCAAATCGTTTGTACTTGCCTTGGAGATTGCTTCAATCCATACAATGATTTGTTCAAAGATACAAACCCAATTCTCTTTACCAACAACAATAAACCCCTTATGGGTGAGGCATATAGATTTCTCTTAAGTCACCGTGTAAAACGCAGCTTTTCCACGTCAAGTTGAACTAGTTCTAAATCAAATTGTGCTACCAAGGCCAACAAAATTCTAATAGAAGAATGTTTTACGACTGGAGAAAATACCTCATTATAATCGATTCCCTCGCTTCCGGCGAAATAGCCGCCTTAGCCACCAACCTTGTGGCGAATACCATCTTTGTTAGAAATCCATCTTTCTTTGCATACACCCGTTTGCATCCAATTGCCTTCTTGCCTTTAGGTAGTTGTGTCAACTTCCATGTTTTATTCTTGAAGGGACAAAAGTTCTTCATCCATGGCTTCCTTGTCTTTTAACTTCGTGGCTTCGATCGCTTCTTTATATATGGAAGGAACATCATCACCTGACAACCGAAAGTGCACAAGCCGCCGTATTCTTAAACCGAGCGGCAGTAGGTCTTCAAAATCCTTGTATGAAATGGCGTACCTTGACATTTTGTCGTCGTGGCCTATCAGCTGAGTTTCTTCTTTGTTCTTTGTGGAGGTTCTTGGGTTAAAACCTCTTCATCCGATTCATCTTACTCACAACGTGGAGGATCGACTTCTTATCTTCGCTAACCTGGATTAACAATTCTGCTTTCAAACTCCACTTGTTTCCGGAGTTTGCTCCACTTTCTTCTAAAGTGCCATCAATCTTCTTAGTTACCTTCTCGACAATGCATTCATCAAAGGTAACATCTCTGCTAAAGATTATCTTTTTCGTTTCAAGGCACCATAGTCGATATCCGCCTTAGAACCGAGAAGGGATCCCCGAAAAATGGCTTTCTTGGCTCTTGGGTCCAACTTTGATTCTACACATGGTAGTATGCAATTGAACCAAACACATGTAAGAAATCGTAATCTCAGCGGAGTTTTCCAGACCCGTACCTCCGTAGGCGTTTTGCCTTGAAGCGAGATGGTAGACGGTTGATGAGATGGCATATGCGTATTTGACCTACTTTACTTTGCCTAAAGCATTTTTTGACAAATACACACCTTTTTCGGCAGAAAGTCCAGGTTCGTACGTTCTGTGACTCCGTTTTGTTGTGGTGTTTTTCGAATAGTGAAGTGTCGCAGACTATCCACTTCTTCTTCACAAACTTTCATAAATGGATCATTTGTGTACTCGGTGCCATTATCGGACCTTAAGACGCTTGATCTTTTACGGTCTCCCCGAGTCTCGATCATCTTCTTCCACTTGAGAAAAATACCTAACACTTTATCCTTTTTCTTCACAGAGATACACCCAAACTCTTCTCGGAGAAGTCATCAAGCGAAAGTGGACATAATAATGTTTGCCTTTCATGGATGGAGTTCTTGTTGGCCCAGTACATCAGATATGGATGTAATCCAAAATTCCCTTTGTATTATGAAGAAGCGGTGCCAAAGCTTACTCTTTACGCTTCCCCAATACACAATGCTCACAGAAATTCCAACTTAGGTTCTCGCACCTTTTAACTGAGGCCTCGCTTTACTAGAATCTGTAAAGCTTTTTCACCAAGATGTCCCAAACGCATATGCCACAACTTGGTAGTTTCTAAATCTCTTTCTTCATCTGGCCAAACTGCTGGCGATCTTTGTCCCAATACCGTACTACCAAGGTAGTAGTACGGGTTATTCTTCGAACACCTTTCATCGCCACAAAGTGCTCGAGTAACCTTGATACCCCGTTTGTATGGTCGCGGTGAAGCCTTTTGATTCTAAGACTCCCACAAAGAACGAGATTCTTCTTCATATCCCGGAACATAATGAACATCTGTCAAGACCCTGGTTGAACCATCTTGATTCTTCAAACGAATTGTCACAGAATCCCCAAAATTTGTAAATCTTATACTCTTTTGTAAGGGTAATTGATTAGCTCAATTTTGCCCGATTAGTTGTAATTTTGAAGTTAAATTCGTTTGAAGATAGTGGAAGTGGTCAACGACGCCCGAGGCACAGGTAACGTTTATCTGACTTACCGTTAAATTTACAGTGTTATTATTTTCTTCTTTAATATTTACGTTTGATATCTGTTTTAGTTTATTTTAGCATTATATTTCCAATAGCATTATTTTGTCGGGTTAGTTTGAGTTCTATTCATTTAAATCATAAGTGAATAGTAACTACTTAGAATAGGGAAAATATACCCGATTTTCCCAACAAAACTTATTTACTCTCATTTATTAACATTTAAATTAGCAAGCCTCGTGGAAAGCATGAAAATATGAAATATACATTCTCTAGCCAACATTCGAAGAAAACGAAGAGATATAAGAATATATAAGCGCATTAGAGAAGTGGAAATAACGAATGTTACCGTGGGAATGGACTATTTTTGACAGCCTTCTGACCGTATTTCCGCCAACGGTAACCATCTTCAAGATATTCAGTTTCACTTTTAGTCATGAATGCAAATCGTGGTTGCCGTATTCGCTTCTGTCCCTTCTTCTTAATCTTACTCCTGCACACCAAAATCACCTACTTATTATCAACATTTAAGTGAAGTAGTGAAAAATGGAGAAATATATATATTTCTTTTGGGAGCATATAAACCTGGTAATACTAAAAAAAAAAAGAGTTAAGGCCAAAGCATACATGATTAAATCAACATCTCTCAAAATACAAAAAACGCAATGACAAAAATAATATTAAGGAAAACACGTTTATTTGGATAAGTAGATATGAAACGTGTGATCGAAGGAAACCAATAAAAGAGCACAAGATGAAAGAGAAAACTAGCTAAATTATATAATACATGAACACAAGCCATGATAAACTAACACTATATAGCGTCTTATTAACAAAGCTTAGAATCCTATATAACACCCCCATAATCTTAATAAACAGAATAACACATCTTACATTCAAATCATATTATTTGTATTATAAAAAATACACTCAATCCAAACATTTCACATTTATTCAAATTTTAGTAGGATAATATTTTTAATATTATAAGAGTATTATTTTTATTTTTATACATTTAAAAAATAAATAAAAGGTTATGTGTTGGAAGAGTAAAAATCAAAAAGAACATATTTTGTACAGAACACTTTTTTATATATTTTATTACATATATCAGACTGAAACATATCAGTCTCCAGTTTACTTAAATAGCTAGGTAATGGTAATTGTGATAAGTAAAAAGCTGTTAGAATTTTTAACATATATTACAACACTAATATATATAGTATACATGTTAAAAGAATGAAAACTATATATCATCAACCTAAAACTATACTGTAAAATAAGAATCGATTACCCCGGAGAAATATATCACCCACGTAATTAATCATAATTAGGTATTCTATAAAAATGGGTAGAGAAATCAAAAATAAAAATAAATTTGGTCATGGACCACAAGATAAATGAAGTTCAAAAAAACAAACTTATAGTAAAAGCATTAATTATGTCATATTGTCATGCAAGTTACGGACAAAAACCACATTTAATCATGTTATGGGTGTAAAGACGCACTCATTTGCCATGGGATGAACTTGAAACTACACAACCATCATCACATTTGAATTAAAATTAAAAAAAGGAAGACACCCTCAATTATTTATATAGAAATTTGAATTATTGATATCTTATTAGACTTTAGTATCTTGAAGTTGAAAAGTAATGCATCAAAAAGTTGCGAAGTTTTAGTATATTGTGCCTTTCTTTCACCATATTCTCATGGCACATTCATGTAATTTTCTAAAAAGACTGAAAGTTAAAAAAAAAAAAACAAAAGTTTATTCCTCAATGGGTGAAAACTGAAAAGCTTCCCGCCTCCATTGCGGCGGATTTTAGGAATCAAAAGTAAATAACCAACACATCCTCTTATTTGCTTAAATTCACTTCCAAACGCCCCTATTTTCTAATAAATTAGGAAACTACCTCGCTTTACCAATCCTGTACGGACTGTAAAAGTGCACTATCTCACTCTCCATTGATGAAATATAAGAATGCAGAAACTATAATTCAAAACGTTTTCTGAAAATTTAATCTGACGTTGATACCATGGTTTTCACGAAGAAAAAAAACTAATTACGAATTAGGCCAATATTCATTTCATCATAACATTGTGGTGTGGAACCGACTCACGGTTTCTCAGGCGGTGGTTTGCCGCCGGAATCCGTATATTTATCTGGCTGATCCTCACTGGAGCTTGAAGAGACCGACGGATTATTCGATGTTGTCGTTACTGATGATGATCCATCGCGAACAGATGCCGACGCCGGCTCTGAGATTCCCACAGTACCGCCACCGCCACTAACACCACCACCAGTACTACTTCCCGCCAAATCGGACCTCTCATCGGCAACGATCAGGTCTAAGTCCCCGTATCTATCCCGGTTCGATACGTCTTGTTGGAAATTCCAACCAAACTCGCTGAGTATGTTGCTCTCTCTATCACCAGGGAAGAAGTAAACGCCATCAGCGAGTGGTGACCAGCTCGAATCGGTGCCAAACTCGGATGCTGGATCGGACTTGTCTTTGTCATCCATGAAAGTTACAACAGCAAAGTAAAATGATCAGCCACTGAACGATTTGAATTCGTAGCTTCGTAGAGAAGATTGTAATCGTTCCAAATTCAAATTAATACAAAGACGCAGAGAGAGAAAGTAGAGAGAGAGCTAGGGTTCTTGGGGTTGAACTCGTTGTGAAATGGAAAGGACGCGTAGTTCTGGAAAAGTTGTGTTCATCAATAAACAGTTGAAGAGGGGAAAATAAAAAGAAAAGAGATAAGTTAGAAAAATCGCCGTCAAAACTGGGAGTAGAAATACGGGAGGCTGACATTTAAGGGAGTTGAAGGAGAAAAGAAGTGGCCCCCACGCGCATGAATTTATGTGTGTAAGATACCTTACCGGCATTTGAGAAGTCTCTCTCTAAATATCTTTCTCCCTCCATCTCTTTCCCCTATCTCTCATATACTACAAATTTATATATAGGCATTTTAACTAGCACAACAATTTCTTATCAATTATAGTTTCATAAACTCTATTTATTAATAAGATGAATTCTGAAATTATATAAATTCAGGTGTATTTTTACAGTTAAGTTATTTATTTTTTTAAATAATTTTGTAATGTATCATAATATAAATAGTTTTTTTATCTAAATGATATAAATAATTTGAGTTCAAAAATAAATATAAATTTACACTGTATTAATATTTTTATAAAGAATAACCTTTTTCATGAATGGTGAGATAGTATCATTTATAAGTTAGATAAAAGATTTAGTCTCAATACTATAAGCTCGTACATATAACAACAATTAAAATAACAATTAACTTATTTATATCTCATATTACATCTATAAGTATTTTCTTTTTATTTAGTTTTATGTTCATTATTTCTTTATTTTTATAAAAAAAAATTTCTCGAAAGATTTGTTTTAATTTATTAAGTGAAGTGGTACTACTTTAATTCTATTGATCTTTCTTTTAACAAAATAGCAAACAGCTTTATTTTTTTAAAAAATTATTTATATATTGAATAGTTTCTCTAAACGATGCTACTTGCAATTAAATTTGGGAAAAAAAATGATGATTATCTCTTGTGAACAAGGTTCATCCTCATTTTAAAGTAAGAACGATCAAATCATACGAAGTGTTGGATTTAAAAAATCAATGGTAGTAAAGGTCTATCTAAAAAATAGACTAAATGTTTGATGATTTTGTGAACCTTACCTGGTTTGATAACGAGACTGGTATATAATAACCAATAAAGATAGTCAATTTTGTGGGAAGTAGCTTCACCCGGAACAAATAGTATTAGATTATGCATAATTTATATAGAACAATGTATTAGATCTCTCTTAGTAGATTATCTCATAATTATTTAAATATTTTTGAAATCGTTAGATTCACATAAAATCCTATACCGAAACAATGATTAAATGTTAGAAGTTATGGGGAAATAATTTATTTCAAAAACTTGAGCTATTGAAAAAAGTTTTAACAATATTTATACATACTTATCAGGAGTTACGTACTATGCTTTGAGTATAAGATCTTTATCTTTAATATCATGATATATTTTGTTGGAAAATGATAACTCTTTTAAAAATTGAAGATATTGAGAACAGAGTAAACCATACTTTTATATATTTACTAATATCTTATAAATGTTTATTCTATATAAAATGTAGATTAAACACTTCAAATTTGATAATTAAGGATACTAAGGTATAAATATAATATCTCAAGTTTTGATATCATTTATATGTTAGAAGTTAGTTAGTTATCAACTCATTGGTTAACTTAAATTATTATGAGAATAGTAAACAATTAATATTCTTATGCATTATATTAATGCACGTATGTATTAACTGTTATGATTAATTAAAAATAATATTATGTTTGTTAGTCAAAATAAGAGTTGCTTAATTTAGAAGAAAATTCATGGAAGGTGGATTAACATATTGTCAAAGATGTAAGTACCTAAAATTATTTGAATATAGAATAGGAAAATTAGGTAGCCTAATTTTGTTGAATGAATAAATGTTTGGCATATGAAATGAGAACTTGAAGGCTATAAATATGGCATAATTTCGTTATTGATAATCATCCCAAAAATAGAGAAAAACTTGTATGAGAAGTTCTTGAGTGAGAAAATTATTGAGAGTGTGGTTGTAACAATTTTCCACATAGTGAATTTTTCTCTGGTTGTCTTTTGACAACTAAAGTGGTTTTTCTCTAATTTAGAGTTTCCACTGTAATTCTTGTATTGTGTATTATCTATTTTTCTATAATTTAATATTTTACTAAGGAAGATCTTGTGAGAAAAAATCTATGATTATATCATTTTATTCAAATTTATTAACATTAACTCTATATATTAAACTAACACTTAAAATTCAACGATTATAGTGATTAGTTCATAACATAGGATTTCTAGCTCTAGTATATCATGTTAAAAATAATTAATAAATCAACACTTGTACAAATTTAAGTTATCAAGACAAAAAATCAAAAATTTTTTTATACATTCCATCACTTTATTTATATATTTTATTTAAAAGTTATTCTTTATTGTTTAATACTTAAATGTAAAATTAGCATAAAAGAGTTTTTGAGAAGTACTTAATCAGTTAAAATAACTATTCTTTTTCTTTCTTTTTTTGATAGTATAATATTTTTGTCTGATTTAAACTTTTAACTTAAAATAAAAACAGAAACTTTTAACTTAAAATAAAAACAGAAATAAGTTTTAATATTAGACGATTAGATAAATCATAATCGATAACTATTAAACTATGCATGTGAACGATGAATGTATATATAAGATAAAATTTAAGCCATTGAATAGTATATTTTTAAATTTTATTACAATGTGTTGTTGGGCTTGGGACAACAATTTAATATCGATGTCATTGGGCTTTACTGGCTCTCTCCGTTTAATTTATCACATTTACCTCCAAATATACAATACATTATATGTATATACAAATTAATCATTCAATGAAGCAAAAGAGAAGAGAGAGAGAAAAAAAAAAACAGTCACGTGTTTCTTGTCTCTTTCAAATATTACAACGTAGATATAATTTTATTATACATAAAAATTAAATACAATATAATTATTTGTTTTAAATCAAATTATTTAATTAATAAGGAAAGAGTATATGGTAAAAAAAAATTATGTTAAAAATGTATCTAATAAAAATACGTGACGTACAGATTCAGAGAATTTGTTGAAAACTGGACAAATAACTTAAAAGTGAAATTTTTTTGTTCAATTATTTGTTACTGATGACACACTAAAGAAAAGATATCTTAGCTAGCCTTAATGATTGATCACTTCAACCTAAAAAAAAATTATGGTATAGATTTATTATACGTCCACTTTTAACCATGTTTACCTTAATTTTTTTATTTCCTCATTTAGGTCTAATTCTGCAATTTTGCACTACTGTCCTAAAAAGTTAACCACTACAAAATACAAGTTTAGTATATTATGTATAAATATTATTTTAACATATTTATTAATTAAAAAAGATTATATTTTTTTATATTTTAATTTTACTTAATTTATTTGTCTGTTTTTTTGTTTTTCTTCCAATTATTTACCTATTAATCAATTTAAATTTCGATAACATATTAAAATTAAATGAGTTATTTAATACTATAAAGTTAATCTTAAAATTATTATTGAAAATCTAATATTATTTATTAATCAATATAAAATAATCTCTTTATATGCTAATATTACAATTAATAAAACTCTAACAATTAGGAAATAAAGATAGGCATTTTGAAATTTAAGTATGATATGTTGAGTAATTTTCTCAAAATTTTAAGGTGTTGTGGCATTTTGAATTACCTGCATCAAGATAAAGATAAGAAAGAATTAAGGGTGAGAAGGAGTATTAATTAATCTTTTGCTTAGACTCGATCGGGTATGTATATTTTGCGTGATGGCAAAAATAAAGCCGATTTTTCTCTATTGCCAAAACCAAATTTTCATATTTCCTTCCATATTTAACTTAATATTTATAACATGTAGATTTCATCTTTCTAGTATATTTTTTTTTTAAAAATAATAATTATACTCATACCATACTTCAACAAAATCATTTACATATACCTACACAAACTGCTATTGAATTGCGGCTATTTTGTTTGCAATCACTTTGTCTTTAATCCCTCTCTTTTGCTTCTTGACCTCTCTCTCATGTGGTTGTGTTTTTCTACTTACATGTGGTTGCGTTTTTCTACTTGAATACTTTTTTTTTATATAAGGATAAATGTATAAATATATAATAACCATATTTCTAATATCTTAAATTTTGAGAAAAAAATTATTTTCTAATAACTTTTAAATATAATATTAGAATTAGATGTTTTGTTTTCAAGTACTAACAACATCAATGTTAAATTAAAGCGTTTAATGTAGATACTGTATAAAGATAATACTTGTACGAAAGTGATAAATATATAAAAATATAATTAACATTCTTTCTAATAGTTTAAACTTTAAAAATAGTAAATATAATAGTACCAAAGAATTTTACAAGTTTGTTATGTTCTAATATATTTTTTTTTTCAAACAATAAAAATTCTCATAATATGCAAAAATATTATCCTTAATTTATCCATTTTTTTGAAATTAAAAACTTAAAAAAAATATTTCTTTTAAAAATTAAAATTACTAAATAAATTATAGCTCAAATGTAAAAAAATTAAACCTTGTTCCCCTAAAATAAAGTTAGGTACATGTTTTTCGTAAATTTTACAAGTGTGTGCAAAGTAAGAAGGGAAAGCAAAGCGATGAATTTTGAGAAGAATGAATGGTAGTACTTAGACAGCAAATTAAATGGGGGTAACAATATTGTAGGTGAGGTAGTAAGATAGGTGGCCCATCATTTCAATTTATAGGTTTCAACTTTCAATTGATGCAATATTGCAAGCATGCATTTCGGAAAAGCCTTCTTCTGCGTTTTAAAGCAAAATGGTCCAAACCAAAAAAAAAAAAAAAACCTTTTACGTGGAACTGTTATGTCCTTCCGTTACATGTATAAATAAATCTTAATAACCAATAATTATGTATATTATCTCAGTGTCTTCCTTAAAGTGTTTCAGGGTTGGCTCATTAACACATGCACAACCTTTTTCTTTTTACTTTTTCCTTTTTCTCTGTTTTTTTTTATTATATAAAATTATGATTAAATTTTGTTTAATATTATTAAAATGTTTTATAGATGTTATTTATTTTTATTATTTTACAAACTATTTTAGATTTGTAAAAATTAAACAAACCAATTCCTTAAAAGATTATTTGTTGAAATGATATTTAACAAAGTTGCTTTAACCCTGAAAATAAAATTATTGTGAAAATGTTTTTACGTACGTACAACTCCTAAGTCATAACTTATGTTTTGTGAGAATTATTAAAAATGACATCAATAAGTCGTATAAATAAGTGATATATTATTTGCTAAATATAACATCTAACAAATAAAACTATATTTATTTCTTGTAGTGATTGATTTGGGAACAGTATGAATTGCTTCATTTGTACTATTTATGCATTTAGTTAGGGAAGGGTAGTTGACAATTAAACTTAATGTTACGTGGATTAAATGCACAAATAATAAGTGTGCTGTATAATCTATTGGCTTTGGACACACATGTTAACCACATACACAACCAGTTCTGTTGTACATTTCATAATCATAATAATATTGGAAGAATATTAATTGCACGTACGTTTATATTTTATCAAACAAATGCTTACATGTTAAGCATGATATTATTATTTAGAAAAAAAAAATTGATTTTTTTTTCTTCCTTTAATTAGTACAGAGGCACGCAAGTATTAGCAGAAGGATCGGAGACGAAAGAGTACATGCAAGCTCATTTCATATTTTTTTATTATTAAAGATTAACAATGAATCAGAATGAAAGTATTATTTTACTTCTTTAAAATTAAAGAGATAATAATAATAATAATATAATAAAGTGTTATATATTGATAGTTAGTCAAAAAATTATAAAAGTCCCACATTAATATTAGAATCTAAGATGGGCTATTGTTGAGCCTATAAATAAAGTTCTTACTTCACCATTTCAGTAAACATCCCAAAATTTGTAAATCTTCCTCTCTTTTGTAAGGGTAATTGATTAGCTCAATTTTCGCCCCAATTAGTTGTAATTTTGAAGTTCATTCATTCTGGAGATAAAGTGAAAGTTTTATTAACAACGCCTCGAGACCTTGCGTAACATTTATACCGAACCTCGTTAAATTTCTAAAGTGTTATTATTTTTCTCGCTTTAATATTTCTCGTTTCAATATCTCGTTTTAGTTTATTTTAAAGCATTATATTTCCAATAGCATTATTTTGTCGTTAGTTTGAGTTCTATTCATTTAAATCATAAGTCGAATAGTAACTACTGTAGAATAGGGAAAATATACCCCATTTTCTCAACAATTGGTATCGTAGTCTAAAGGTTTTCTACCCTAAGCATTTGTTCGTATTCCGCTTTGTTTGCTATTGGAATGTAGTTGCTAGTTGTCAGAATTTGAAGAAATGGCGGAAGAAAAATTTCTTTCAAACAAAGGCGCCGCATCCACGCTGCCAAGGAACTACGGTGATGAACGCAGGTTCGAGGTGGAGAGTTTAACGGAACCTCATTTCGCACGTGTGGCAAGACGAAGTTCTTAGATGATCTGCTTCAACAAGGTCTAGACATCGCCATTGAAGAAGAGAAACCAGACAGCAGATGAAGTAGAGTGGAAAAATATCAACCGACAGTACGTGGTACAATCCGTTCACGTTCTCAAGAGAACAAATGTACATCGTCACGAAGGAGACATCCGCAAGTAAATCGTGGAAGGCGCCGGAGAACAAGTTCATGGTTAAGAAAGTGGACAAAATCGGCTCTATTTGAAGAAGAAGTTGTTCCGGTCTTGAATACCTTCCAAGTACTACAATAAACGACCACATTACCGCTTTTAATCAATTAGTAGAGATTTGTTAAATATGGATGAAACTTTTAAAGATGAAGATTTAGCCTCGATGTTGTTAAATTTCCCTTCCTCGATGATTTTGATCATCTTATTACGAGCTTACTCATTGGGAAGGATAAAGTGTCTTTCGAGGAAGCTTTGTACCGTCTTTGTATAGTTATGAAATTAGAAAAAAAAAGATAAAAGAGAAAGTAGGAATGAAGAAGAGAGGTATCATTCTGTAGCAGGACGTCCGCAAACACAACATAAAGGAAGGAGAGGTAGATCTCTATCGAAGTTGATCCTCCATTGATGTAAGATGAATCGATGAAGAGGTTTTAACCCAAGAACCTCCACAAAGAACAAGAACAAATCAGCTGATAAAGCCACGACGACAAAATGTCAAGGTACCTACTCGATACAAGGATTTTGAAGACCTCACTCGCTTCGCTTAAGAATACGGTGTCCGTGCACTTTCAATCGCGGTACGATGATGTTCCTTCCATATATAAAGAAGCAATCGTAAGCCCTAAAGTTGAAAGACGGAAGCAAGCCACGGATGAAGAACTTTTGTCCCTTCAAGAATAAAACATGGAAGTTGACACAACTACCTAAAGGCAAGAAGGCAATTGACGCAAATGGGTGTAATGCAAAGAAAGATGGATTTCCTAACAAAGATGGTATTCGCTACAAGGCAAGGTGGTGGCTAAGGCTACGCTGCAGTAGGAATCGATTATAATGAGGTATTTTCTCCCATTGTAAAACATTCTTCCATTAGAATTTTGTTGGCCTTGGTAGCACAATTCGATTTGGAACTAGTTCAACTTGATGTGAAAACCGCTTTCTACACGGTGACTTAGAAGAGGGAAATCTATATGTCTCGCCAAAGGGTTTATAGTCCGGTAAAGAGAATTTGGCTCAGTAAGCCGAACAAATCATCGCGTGGATTGAAACAATCTCCAAGGTAAAGTGGTAAAAACGATTTGACCGCTTATACGTTGCAACAAAAGTATACCGTAAGCACACACGATCATCAGTGTGTATTTTCACAAGCTACAAAAACGATATCGTCTATCTCCTATCAGACGTCGATGATATGTTGATTGCATTGATCAAGACAAGGTAAATTGAAAAGTCAAGGCTCAACTAAGTCAGAGTTCGAGATGAAAGATTTAGAGAAGCCAAAAGATTCTCGGTATGGAGATAAGTAGAGTCGTGAAGAAGGGAAGCTTAGTTTGACCTGTAGTCGATATTTGAAGCTGGATACTACAACATTTTGGTACGAATGAACAAACAAACCCGTAAGTACTCCGCTAGTTCCTCAATTCAAGCTTTGCTCAATTATCTCCTAAGAATGACGCGTAACAAGAATATATGGCAAATGTACCATATGCAAATGCGCTGGTAGCTTGATGTATGCAATGTGCGTAGAAGACCTGGACATTTCACATGCGTCGGCCAGTGTAGGTACATGCACGATCCTCGTGAAAGGACATTGGTTGGTCAGAAATGGATTCTACGATATATTATAAATACCGTAGATGCTGGTTTAGTATTTCAACAGGATAATACCATTGGTCAACGTGGCAATGATATCAGATTCGACTATACAGAGATTTAGATAAGTCACGGCCAACTACCATGTTACGTGTTTACTGCTAGAGCACACCATTGAAGTCTACCTTACAAATTACGCTTGTTGTCTACTACAGAGGCAGAGTATACGGCAGTTACAGAGGTCACATGAAGGAAGCTATTTGGTTACGAGGTTTGCTTCAAGACTGGAGTTAGTCAAAAACATATTAAAGTTGTTTTGGGCGATAGTCGTAGCTATTCATTTAAGCAAATAACCAAGTCTACCACGCACGCATAAAGCACATCGACGTCGTTATCATTTCGCGTATGCGAGATTATCAAAGGAGTACTAGTTCGAAGATTAGTACGACAGAGAATCCCGCAGATATGATGACTAAGGTGGTAACAACAATTAGGTTCAAACATTGTCTCGACTTCGATTAACATCCTACAGACCGACCGCATTGGCATTGACGCCATGGATCTAACAATTGAAGAAATCATTTAAAACCACTAAGTCGCTAAGGTGGAGATTTGTTATATATTCGCTTCTTTAGTGAGAAAATTAGAAAAGTCCCACATTGATTAGGAATGAAGATGGCCGTGTTGGTTTTGGCTATAAATAAAGCCCTCCTTCACCATTTGTAAACATCCCAAAATTTGTAAATCTTCCTCTCTTTTGTAAGGGTAATTGATTAGCTCAATTTTGCCCAATTAATTGTAATTTTGAAGTTCATTTATTTGAAGATAGTGGAAGTGGTCAACAACGCCCGAGGACCTAGGTAACATTTATACCGAATCTCGTTAAATTTTTGGTGTTATTATTTTTTTGCTTTAATATTTCTGTTTCAATATCTGTTTTAACTTATTTTAACATTATATTTCCAATAGCATTATTTTGTCGGGTTAGTTTGAGTTCTATTCATTTAAATAATTAGTAAATAGTAACTACTTAAAATAGGAAAAATATACACAACCTAAAGTAACAATATTGTTACAGCTTATTTTCTTTTTATAACAACAATATTAATAACTTTATCTGTTAATTTCAGTGACACTAGCTAAGTATAAATTAGTTAGAGAGGTATAGATAATAGATAATTTTAAGTATTTGTTATGATAATAATAAAAATAATCGTATTAATGTCATTATCCAATGTAAAATAAAATAAAACATCAAAATTAGAGATAGTTTTTTTATTGTATCTTCTAAGCTTGGAAAAGGGATATTGGGAGTGGAAACAATTATTAATGTCAAAATGTTAGGTTAAGCCTAACCCTGTTTATTTAAAAAGTTAACATAATGAGTTTATGAGTTTGAAAAAAAAATTAAATTATTAAACTCATGAAACATTTTCATTTCATAATTTTTTTGGCTCAACATTTCATTTCATTTTAAGTTGAACATTTTTTTGGCTCTAAAAAACACTATTTTTTACTCAATAATCAAATTTGTTTGTTGATAAACAAATTGAATCATCAATTTTTTTATTTAAATAATCAAACTCAAATTTTAAACAATATATATATATATATATATATATAGGCATGCTTTGGTGGTAAGTATGGGTAAAAAAAAAAAAAAACTACCCTCAAAGTCTCTCATAAGTCACGAGGATCAAAGGGATATGTGTTCTCTCAAATAAGTATCAGATCTCCGAAGGTACAAAAAAATATCGTTTTCTGATATCCTTAAAAGGATTTTCGAAGGATTTTATTTTTTAATAATTAATTAAATAAACTATACATTATCATCCGTCTTTCAATTTAATTTATTTAAAAATTAAATAAATTAAACCATAATACTAATTAGATGAAATAAATTTAATTAAAATGAACCATCTTAACTCATTTAACACGTCTAAAACCAATCAATATGAATACATGAATACTAAATTTGAGGATTTTTTATTTCTTTTCACCATATTTCTAGAAAGTAAACAAAAATGAGAATAATTTTATTTTTTCTTTGTTTCTATATATAATTTATGAAAGAACAAATTTCTCAAAAAGATAAAGATATTTTCGTTACATGAGATAAAAGATATTTAGTGCAAAAATACCCTTATTGATGAATGGCATGTTGTTAAATTTTTTTATATGATGTGCATGGAATCCAATGATGTGAAATTAAACAATATTAGAAGAATTAAGTTTATTCATCGTCATCTCAATAAAAAAAATATTAATATTATTTTTATATATTTATTAATATCACATAAATATTTGTTATATACATATCAAATATTTACAATTTAACAATTAATTAATTTAGAACACCTCTAACTATGTTATATTATAAGTTTTGTTAGAAAATAAATTTAATAATTTTAAATTAAATAATTAATTATTTAATAATCATTTATTAATTCTCGAATATAACTTCAATAGTGCCACCCAGAATTTTCCGTAGGAATAAGTTTTCAATATTGCCATCCATCACATATTAGTTTAATTAGTGGTAATGATGGTGTCACGTAATCTTGAGGTTGTAAAATCACATAAATAATTTGTAAAATTTGTGTTGCGTATTGATTTATACATGAATCATATATAGTGGGTCTTCTCAAGCTACCTAGCTATATATATCTATCTTGTAGAGCACAACTCAGCTCTTATGAAATTAATTAGTTGATCATGCATTGCCTACTAACCTAGCTAGGCATTTCAATAATTTTCAAATTTTTTTTTTTAAATTTAAGGACTAATATCATTAAGAGGAGAATATATACCTTTTTAAGATCTACATAATACGTCATCAGACTAAGTAACTCGAATGTGGATGATAATTAATTAGAAGAATTGGGCCCTATTCTTTCTTATTCTAACAAAGTATTGATTACAATTATTCTATATATCACATAAATGCATGCACATGTATACTAGAACGGTAAACAAATATTATTACAAAAATATCATCAAAATGATATAATTATAATTTTTATGACTTTTTATTAGCATTATTTCCTGATTTACTTAATGGTCAAAAATCATGATTTACTTATTAGTTAAGCGGTAAGATTCAGTTTTTTTCTTCTCTTTTTCACTCATTTCTTTTTCTCATTTTCTCTTTCTTTGTTTTAACGTAATTTAGGTCCCTCTCCCTTTACATGATTCTTTGGATGCTTCAACACATGTTTTTTTTTATTTAGTAAATTTTATTTTTAATCAATTGGTTTAAAAATTTAAACTTAATTCAACTTAATAAAATCTTATTAAGTTAAAGATTATATAAATTTATAAACAGTATTTCTAACTATCGATGTGAGACTTACTTTCTTAACATTCCTCCTCGTACCGTCAATGGTCAATCCTCTTGAATACCGACGGAAATGGTAAGTTTCATGTGTCCAGGACATTGCCAAGTATTTATTCTCATATCATGTTAGAAAATCAAACCTAACTCAATCCAATAAAATCTAATTAAGTTATGAATTTTTTATGCTTATAAACATTACTGTTATCGATCGTCTGGTAAATGTAAGACTTATATCCTTAATAAATTAGATATTGTTGGACAATTATAAATCGGAGACTAAAAGGAACGAGATTTAGAATTATATACGAATGAGCAATTGTGAATGAAAAACTCCAAATCTATAGAGACTTATAGACAAGTGAGAGGGGTGAGACTTATGCTCAAGTGGGCTCTGACCACTTCTCACCCTTTGACACTGGTGCGAGGAGTACGGTGGGCAACATAAGGACATAGAGGAGAATGTGAAGGACATAGAGGTGGTTTTGGTGGCACTGGTGGACTGTTTTGGAGGAGAACAAAGGTAAAGCAGGAAGGATGTTACTGGTGTTAGAAAATATTTCATCTGGAGTAGCATAATCACTTACAATTCTATATTATATTAAATCATTTATAAAATATATTAGGAGAAACTTGGTGCAAGTAGTCAAATATTAATTAAGCATATATTTTTTTCAGATTCATAGTACGATAGACTAAATGTATTATTATGTATGATGGGATTATGGGTTCGCCGGCACTTATAAATTCAAATTGGCCCATTAAATTTATGATTTGTACGAAAAGAACGGTATATTATAAATAGAACACGTACTACTATAATTGAGAAATTGAGTGCGGTCAGTTTGAGATTGTAGTATTTATTTTTTAAAACGTAATATTTATATTATTTTAATTAAATTTTCAAAAATATAGTTAAATTATTACTTAAATATCATTATTATTAAATTATCGTTAAAATGTTATTTTTAGTTAAATTATTCTACAGATATTTTCTCTAAAATTTCAATAAGAATTGAAAAAATATTAATTATTGATTTATGTTTTTCTTTTATGCTGTTCAGATTTATCTATTTATAATAACGCACGTAATTAGATAGTTTATTTAATTATTTAAAATCTTTTAATTGTTTATTGTATTTGTACGAAAAAAAAAATATTTTATAATTTTATAAATTTATTGATTAATATAAATATTTTAAAATACATATATTAAATAAAAAATTAATTTAAAAAATAAGTAATTTATTATTTTAATATTTTATAATAAAAAATTCTATAATTTTGATAAAATTTTCATAACTTTTGTGATTTTTTTTTTCAAAATTTTTATGAATAAAAAAAATATATTCAACATTTCTGTAAAAATTTGACGAAGTATCGAAGTTCTGTTACAAAGACTAACAATTTCTAATAGAGCTTATGGAGCCCAAGTGGCGGAATGCATCACTCATCATTGACGAAACAACTGTACCGACCGGGTAATCTACTTTGATACCGTTAAATTTGGGGCTAACTCCATCTCAAAACCCAGGTTCTGAGATGGAGGATTACCCTTGTTTATATGCACAGCGTGGGCGCAATCCCTAGTCGATGTGGGACTTTAACAGTTAGTGAAAGTTATATATAGAAATCCATCGCCGGCGGTGGTGGCGGGTCTAATTTATGGTGATGTTGGAATGCGTCCATAGCATTCCAAACTCCTCTTTTTCTTGAATTGATATTCTATATGGCTTGATTGTACCAATTGTTAGAGGAACTTTAGGAAATTCGTTTTGGATCATGATCAAGGTCTCTTGTGATTATTTGCAAATCGAATAACACCCTATGAAACGGAGGACGAGAAATGGTCACGTGAACCTCAAGTGACGTTCTCAATTAAGTTTCATAAGAAGATGATGGTTATTATATATACAAATTTTTTTAAATATGATATATATAAGGATAAATAATTTATTATTTTTATAAAAAAATAATTTAATTGGTGAAAAGAAAAACGAATAACACTCTATATATTGAATGATTATAAAAATTAATGATAATTGTGTCATATATTGTAGTTTGGTAAATTTTTTTAACAATTTTAATAATTTATTGGAAGAAAAACTATTTATGCTATATTCATGTAAATTCTAAAATAACATTCATATTATTAAAAAAATTAATTAAAATAAGAATATTTAAATTTATTTAATATTTAATAATGTTTAATTTAAACTATAAATATGGTTTAATATTACTAAAAATATTATTTGTATATTCATAATATTAAATATGTTGTTTTGTTAATTAAGTGATTTGAGAAAGAAGAAGTTAATGATGGAGAAAAGATAAGACATGATGAGAGTATTGGAATAATATAAATAAGATGTTCACGATCTTCCAACAACTTAAGATTATTGAAGATAAAATAATATGGCTAAAATTTATACAACCTCTCCTTTGTGATTTGTATTCACATGTCATTCCTTTGTTGGTGTGTGTTAAAACAGCGGAACCGTCTTTCGATGGAGTAAAGCGTGGGTAGAACCGAAAATATTAGTGGAGCGATAAAACCTGGATGTGCGGGTTTTATGATTGTATTTAATTTTCGTTTTCCTTATATACGTATATCTTAAACTCTTGTAAAAAAAAACGAACGATAATATCTTTGAAATATCGATAATTATGAGAAAAATACAATTTTGACATGGTATCGAGCGAGGATATTGCTAACTAATGAACTACCTGTGATTTATGATGGAAACCATATGTTGATTCTTTGATTTGCAAATTTGCGGTTGCTAATTTCTTGATTTACGAATTCCGATTTACGAATTCCGATTTCGATTTCGATTTCGATTTCGATTTCGATTTACGATTTACGATTTACGATTTACGGTGTGGCTGCGATTGTATTGCGGTTTTTTCCGTTTGTTGAGTTAGATTTCCAAAGTTAGAGATGGGTGTGACCGTGCCCGATACTGCGCCACGAAAAAGAAGAAGAAGAAACGAGAAAAGATGAAACAGCTTTGACTATGATTAGGTGTCTGTTTCTCTGCAATTTTGAAAAAAAAAAAAACGAATCAACTTCGCTCGGTGAGGGTTTTTCGAGAGACGGAGGATCGAGTGGAAGGTTACCTTGGTTGCTCGTTTGCGAGAGCGGGACGGCTGGCAGCTTGCGAGAGGAAGAGCGCCGCTTGCGAGAAAACGCGCCATTGTGGTAGAAGAAAGTCGTGCTCGGGTGAAAGAAAGAAAGTCGCGCTCGGTTGCGAGAAGAAGGTTTCCGGCAGCTTGCGAAAGGCAGGCGTGGCCTTGTAGAAAACGGACGCCGCTGGCTGTAGAAGAAAGTCGCTCGATTGCGAGAAGAAGGTTTCGTTCACTGAATGGAAATTTTTTTTCCTTAGGGTTACGTTTTGAGAGAACGGCGCAGGAAGAAAGGCGCCGCTGAGAGAGAACGGGAAAATAGGGTTAGGGTTTTCTGTTTTTTTCATTTATATAGTGGCTGCTTTGTAAAAAATTAGATTTCATGGCAGAATCTAGAGATTTAACTACCAATTTCGTGTTGGAAGATTTGACGGCGAAAATGACGGAAGTTCTAACTAGAGCTCAGATCAGCTCACAACCTCGTCGGTCGGCTGCGTCGGCTAACTCATTAGTATCAAGTTGGGAGGATCAGCCCATCTTGTGGTCCCAGTGGTGGAGATGTATATCTACGGCAAAGATAAGCGGGATATATTAATGGGGATGTTATCGACACTGTTGGCAAACCTAGTTTAGAAGATGGCGTCTTGAAAAATGCCATTGTCGAAGGATAGTTGATCAATTCGATGGACCCCACGATTGCAAACTTTGTCAGATTCCCAGTAGAAGCAGTTTGGGATTCGGTTTGCTACCAACACTATGACGGGACGGAGACACGTCTCGAGTGTATGATCTTCGACGTCGAGTTACAAATGCGAAAGCGGGAGGATCCATTGAAAAATACTCTGATGACCGCCCGAGGGTTGTGGCGGGAAATTGATTTCCGTCGTCTAATCAATGGAGTGTGCGATTGATATACAAAAATACAACTCCGTGATGCACGGGAAGATCAGTGTATACCTTATAGATGGACTTGATGATAGTGGATAAAACTCGAGGTGATGTACTTAGGATCAAACCATTCACTGCGGTGGAGACAAACTGTGGATTCGTGTGAGAAGAAATCGACGGCTTGTGATGATCGCGGGTGTAGATACGACACCGGAGCGGTTATGGCTTTTAAAGGGGTCGAGGACACCTGTGTCTAATGCCACAGAAAACCGGGACCTTTCTTAGGTAACGAGAAATCCACGGGAAATTTACCATCTCTTGACATGAAATGTGGCCATTGCGGAAACTCAGAACACCGTGGCCCGCGAGCTACGTGGGTATCCCAGAATGGTGGAATGATCTTGACACGGAAGAAACGGGACACCCGGGCGGCAGCGGTGGCTACCAATAATGCCTGCTCTATCCGCCTTCTGGACGAATCTTCCCGGGATCCGGGTATTTCAAGTAAAGTATTTCACATCTACCTCGCAATGAGAAAGATGAGTGGATTACGGACTACGGAGCTACGAGATCGCGTGACATTTGACCGGCAAACGATATCTCGATACAATGGCGACGAGACGGAGCGTGTTGCCAATGCGAGCAAACGGGGTCAACATCCGATTACGGGAGGCTGGAACGGTGACCTTATCTCCTTCATTATCATTATCTAATACTTTCTTGTACCTGCTGTCGAAGCAGAGCTAATGTACGTAAGTCGAGTCACTTGAGACCTTAAGCGCTTGTGTTGTATTGATGTATTCTACTTTTTGCCTTCTACGGGGATATTCTACTTTGAGGAGATCATTGGGCGTGGTACTAGGAGAGGAGGGCTATATTATGTGGATGACCTCGGTTCGGGGCAGGCCAATCACGTACGACATCTTGTTGGTAACAAGGAGCAACAGTTGGCTATGTCATCGTAGATTTGGGCATCAATCATTCGGGTATTTAAAAACACACTCTCCCCCGATTTATTTTCAAATATCACACGTTCGGATTTCAAATGTGATACTTGTATCCTAGCAAAAAGTCATAGGGCGTCTTATCACATGACGTGAATAAAAGTGTAGCTCGCTTTTGCTTTGGTACATTACGATGTTTTGGGGACCTTCCCGGTCATTACGTCGTCGGGTCATCGTTGGTTTGTTATTTTTGTTGATGATTGTACCACGAATGACATGGCTTTACCTTCTCGAACATAAAGATGAAGTATTTGTTACATTTCACATGTTTCACGCCATGGATTCGAGACACGATTTTTAGAAAAATTAAGATACTTAGGTCGATAATGGAGGGGAGTATGTTAATCGACAGTTCGAACATGCTTTGACAACCGTGGTATTCTCATGAAACCTCGTATTCAAGCAACGCGACGAGAATGGAATTTGCGGAGAGAAAAAATCGGCATATTTTAGAAACGGCTCGGGGCACTAATCGGTGCCGCGTATGCCTAATAAATGCGGAGTGATCTTTGTTACTACGGATGTGTATCTCTTGAATCAGAATGCTCTGACCTTACAATTTCGAGACTCGTTAAAGGTGTTATACGATCATCTTCCCTTTGCCCTCTTATTTTGATGCTTAGCCCGAATTTTTGGATGTGTTGCGTTTGTCCACCTCCTCGTAAAAATCAACGAACTAAGTTGGATCCATGTCTTTGTCCAGATGTGTATTCTTGGGGTATGGTGTACAAAAAAAGGGGTATGCAGATGTTATGATCCAACACTAAAAAGAAACTATACTACTGTGGATGTCACTTTCCTCGAATCGAGAATGTTTTCCCGTCAGATTATCCAATTACTCTTGGGAGGAGAGTTATGGTGAAGAAACGAAATTGGCTTGATGTTGAAATATTAGACCTGAGTCAACGTACTCGGATCGTACCCGATAATATGGAGGAGCATGTATCTGAACCCAGGAACTTGAACTTCGAGGTGCGAAGTAGTAATTGAATCTCCGAGAAGATGAAGTGGTTGATGTACCCTCGTTCTCTGCAGTACCCGATGATCCTCTCTTGAGAACAACTCACGAGGTAAGCTATCACGCACCTTTACCTTTGAGACACAATCGAGGTAAACCTCGAATCGATACTCCCAGAAGGAAGAACGTGACAACCCAGTATCCGATAGCAAATTGTGTATCTCTTTCGAGGTTATCGAGGAACTGTCGGGGCATTTGCCTGAGCACTTTCTCGTGTCCAGGTTCCAGGTAACATTGAAGAAGCCTTATACGATCCAAAATGGGCTCGAGCTATAAAAAAGGAATTTGAGAGCCTTTGCGGAAGAATAACACATGGGTGTTGAGCGGAGTTGCCTCGAGGAGGAAGATGGTAGGATGCGAGTGGATTTTCTCCGTTAAGTATAAAGCGGATGGGTTAGTTGATCGTTACAAGGCGAGGCTTGTGGCAAAAGGATATACAACGTGGGATAGATTATCAAAAACGCCTGCTGTGGCTAAACTAAAAGCGTGAGAGTTTTGTTATCTCTTGCGACAAATTTAGATTGGCCATTGCACGCAACTTGGCGTGAAGAATGCCTTTCTTCGTGGTGACATGAAGAAGAGATTTACATGGATATCCCGGGGATATCTTTGTTACATCGAGAAAAGCTGCATGTAGATTACAACGAGCATTGTATGGACTAAAACAATCACCATCGGCGTGGTTTGGTAGGTTGAGTTCGGCAATGAAGAAATATGGGTTCCAGCAAAGCTACGATCGTACTCTTTTTCACACAAAACATCGATTAGGGAAGATAACTCTTATAGTCTATGTAGACGACATGATCATTACGAGGGGATGATAAAGAAGAAATCTCTAAGTTCTGAGAACAAGCTGTCGAAGGAGTTTGAAATGAAGAATTTAGGAGAGGGCTGAATACTTCTTGGAGATGCGAGGTAACAAGATCGAAACAAGGCGTATGTCTTTCCCCGAAGGAAATATACTGCGGACTCTTGTGAGGCGGGACTACTTAGATTGTAAAGCACTTCGATATTCCAATGGTTCAAATCGTAAACTCGGAGAATATGTGGACGGTACCGGCGGATAAACGGAGATATCAACGGTTGGTAGGTAAACTCGTATATTTATCTCGTACTCGACGATGTGCTTATGCGGTGAGTGTCGTAAGTCGATTCGTACCTTGCCCAGTGAAGACCATATGGATGCGGTCGTACGAATACTTCGTTACTTAAAATCCACAGGGAAAGGACTTATGTTTTCAAAGAATGGTCGATTGGAAGTCCTTGGATATCTGATTCGGTGGGCGGGAAATATGAAGGATAGGAAATCTACTTCTTTGGGTACTTTACTTTCGTGGGAGAGCGATCTTGTCACGTGGAGAAAGCGAAGCAAAATGTAGTTGCCTTATCCGATCTTTGAAAATTTGAATTTGAGGAATGGTCGAGGAATATGTGAGCTCGCTTTGGTTGAAAAAACTTAGCGAGATTGGTGTTGCTCACTGCATACGAAATGAACTTATTTTGTGATAAGCGGCCGTTGCCATATCTCACTTGTCCGGTTCAACGTGATCGCACGAAGCACGTTGAAGTGGATCGGAACTTAAGTGGCTTGAAGAATCTTGAAGAAAAGATTATTAAGCCATTTGTTAAGTCGAGGAAGATCGATTGGGTGATATCTTTCGCGAAAATGCGTGTGCAGGAAGCTTCTGACTCAACGACAGGTTGGGCGTAGAGAGACGTATATGCGCGACTTGAGGAGGAGTGTTGGTGTGTGTTAAAACGGATGGCGGGAACCACGAATCTTTCGATGGAGTAAAACGTCGATACGGACAAAATATTAGTGGATCAATGGAGTAAAGCATGGAGCGGTGAAAAATATTAGTGGAGCGTAAAAGCACGGATGTGCAGGTTTTATGGTTGTGTTTAATTTTCGTTTTCGCCCCATATCATATCTTATTTCTTGTAAAAAAAACGAGAAATAATCTTTGAAATATCTTGATAATTATCAATCTGATTTTGACATCCTTCCTAGATGGAATTCACTCCGTTATCTGTATGCAACTAAGTATCTAACGCCGTAAAAAGGAAGTACAGGTTTAGCCGTTTTGGCTTTAGATTTTCAAATCATGTTTATTTTAAAATTATAAAAATAAACTATTTCTTATTACTACATTATTAATTAATCCTCTAGCTAGCCATATGTTTGAGAAGGACATGTATTCATTTATCATTATCGATCCATCGCTTTCGGAAGGTCCAATGCTAGCTAGGCGCTTAATTAATTAATTAATTTATTTATTTAAGAAATTAACAAAATTAAAAAGAACAAACCTACAACTTAAAATAATCATCTACAAGTTGCTAATAGGTAGTGCCTGTAATTTTATTGGTTTGTGAGGGATTTTAACGGGACCGGGTGGGTGGGAAGGTTCCGTTTAAATAATTTCGGAAACAATTAAATATAATAAATTTTAAATTTTAAATATAAAATTATAGTTATACTCAAATTAATTATTTTTCTTTACTGATCTTTACCGACCAACAATTTTTTTTTAATTTTAAAAGTTTTATTTAATAGTATATAATAAAATAAACTACTAGATATATTTTAATTAAATTTAAAAGTTAAGACGAGATTTAAAATTAAATAAATATTATAGAAAAAAAATCAACATAACATCCACTATGTAATTAATTAGACTCAAGTAAAAAAAAATCATACAAATTGTTACTGTAATGAGATTAAATGTGCACAATGCCTATGCTTTTATAGCAAAAATGGCACGATGAGTAGTGTTTCTATTTATTTGTGAGCGAGTTCGTACGAATATTATGACAAACTCAGAATAAAAACGAATTTTATTTCAAGAAAAATATCTGCATAAGAAAGAACATATGTATATATATATATTCTTAAACCTTTTTTTTTAATATTTATATAATAATAGCACATGATTATGGTAAATGTAAAAAATGAAAAAAAAAGTTATAAAATATTATTCAAAATTTTATGCAGAGTATAATATAAATATAGATATTGATTTTACATGCATGATAATAACTAGAAAAAATAAAATATATTGATTTTTGTTGCAGCATTTATCATAAAGATGTTTACACTTATGTTATTTGTATACAATTTTTACTTTTAAAATAAATAATATTTATATAAAATTATTTTATCACATAACATAATATAATTAGTGTAATTGGAAATTTATGAATTGATGTGTATTTTTTTTATTTGTATCTATATATCATCCAAACTTTAAAGAAAATCATACAAACAAGTTACGTGATCATCTAAAATAAAAGATTAAAAGTAATCTTACCAAAAGACACCCTCTATGAATTAATGTGTATATCATTAATACCATATTGTATATTTTCAGGTTTCACTTGGCATAAGGTTCCTATCAAGACGTCAAGTAATAATGGTCCTCGTGACGTTGCACTATAGTGTCCACATGAAACTCATATAAAAAGATCATCAGATGCGTTTATTTTTTATTTTTTTATTTATAGGAAGATGCTATTTATTTTAATTGTTTATAATTCAATCAAATCAAAAGATGATTATTCATCATTCGTCTCGAATTTTATTTTATCTCTGCTTATTAAGTGAACATTAAAAATTATATGATAGTATATCAAGAATATCTTATTCATAAAACAAACGGGATGATTAACAAAGTTCTAAAATCTGTTAGTTTTATTCTTCCAAAAATTTATTTTTAAAAAAGTGAGATGATCCCAAAAATGAAGTAAAAGGATTCAAGTCACATATTTAATTTTTAGTGTGTCATAACAATTTAGAGTATGACACATTTTACAACTTTAATTCGCTTTTAATAATATTTCATGACACTAGCTCACTTCTCCATATGTATTTTTCAATTATTGGTGATACTTTGCTGCAATGGCATATATACCTAAATGAAATACAAAAAATCAAAACTAATTAAAATTAAAAAAAAGGTGCATTCAGCCCCATTGAGCAAATTAGTTTAAATTTGAATAAATTGACACAAATTTATAGATTGATTAATAAATTCGATCCATTACCACCTAGGGTTTGTTTGTTTTTAGTTATTAAACATTGTACAAGAAAATTCAGATAAAAAAAAATGAAGATAAAAAAATTTAATTTCATATCAAAATTCAAATTATAAATATACACGACAACAAATGATCGATGTCTAAACGATGTTAATTAATTTTAACACTTAAGAAAATTTATTCCTCTCCTTTCTTTTTTTTTTAATATTCTTACATTTTTTTTTCAATCATACTCATTTATATATTTAAAATATAAACATAATTTCTATAATATTCACCTAATTAATTTAACAATCATAAAAAATTTAAAGTGATCATTCAACTTAGTCTCTTGACCGCACCTAAAATTGGACAAAGAGAGTGTTGGAGTTTGACAAATTCAAAGCTAATTTGAATTGATCCTAAATAATTTTTGGCATAATTTTAGTTTGATGTTGCTTTGAGTTTTTCATAGTTTTTGTTTAGCCTTCGCTTTCAAGAAATGACGTACAAATAGTAAACCTTGTCCTACATTATTTTAGATGCTTCACAGCTTTCGTGGGTTTTCAATAATTTCTAAATTGATATTATTTCATTCAAATGAAAATCATTATAATAATGATAACTTATATTCTATCGATATTTATCTATGAATATTATTATATTACATGAATATAAGTTTAAAATAATTTTAGATTAAAAAGTTATTATATTTTAAAATAATTATATGTCTTTTTTTTTTATAAATATATATATATATATCTTACCTGGATCAAAAAAGTTTAAAAATATATACTTTAAATATTTTTACAACTTTACTTTAATTTTAAATATATCAATAATACGATCGATAATAGATATATATTTATACACGGTATTAGATGTATCTTACATAATTTTCCTTAAAATTGTAACGCAATGACTCAAAATAATTAGAGGCTGATTAATTAATACCGACAGAACTACAGTTAGTAACAATTAGGAAGCGGGAAAACTAAAATATCCTTTGGAGAAAAAAAAAATTGATTACCAATAGCGTTATGATAGGTTCCATTATCTTTTTAGTCACTAAGGTGGTGTTGAAAAAGAAAAATTTTATATGATATTATTAGGATACAAAAATTAATGAGATGTATAAATTTATTATAATTTTAATAACTCTTACATTTCTAATTAATACTTAATTAATCTTTGAGTAATATAATAGTGTTTAAGCATTTTCCGTTGAAAAAAAAAAGGTAATTTGAGAGGAGATAAGGTTCTCCAAATATGGAAACATTGAACCTTGAAGAAATTATTACCAATAGCAACTATTTTTTGATTTCTTTAATTAGTTAAAATCATCATTACACCTATCTTTAATCAAAGGAATGGCCCAAGTCATGATTCTAATTGTGCTGCCGATCCATAAAAAAAAAACGATTTAAGTGAAAATGACATGCAAAAACTATGCAGGCAAATTCCTTTATAGGAGTTTTATGGTACATTTGAATATGATTATAGAAGTAGTTTTTATTATTATTATTATTTGAAAAAAATGTAATTTAAATAAAAGTATGTAGGGTTGGTTTCGTTCCATTTCTGTAATGATTTTAATATTATTTTAATAAAAGTCCCCATATACACTAATTTCACCAAAAAGCCCACCAACATTCACTATACAAGCCCGAAAACAAGCCCACACATAAGTAATAAATTTTTTTTTTTGACCAAACAGTATGTTAATTTTCCATAAATATATAACTTATTTATATTATATACGCAATTTGTAGAATATATATGTGTGTTAATATAATATTAATACTATGAAACTAATTTAATTATGTAGAAATTAATAGACTCCAACACGTACTTTAAGTTTTTAAGAAAATTTATTTTCTAACAACTTCTACTAAACAATTCTATCAATCCCATTATAAATATATAGCTAAAATATACATTATGTCTTAAATTTTTTGAACTTTATTCAAATAAATCTTTATTAAGGCCAGTTCCACAAAAGAAAGAAGAAGCATATACTTATAAAGAAAATGATTCTCTTTTTAAATAAATAAGCATATAAAATAGCTATAGTAAGCAAAGCAAACCCCTAATGAAAGGGTTACTATATATATATGGACTGATTTGATGGTAAAGTTCAAGTAAGGCAAAATTTTACTTCATTTAATTACAATTTTTCCCTCTCTTTGACTTAAAAAATGGTAAAGATTGTTACCTTTCTAATGAACTTGACAAGATCATCACCTAAATATGTGATTTGATCATAAATTGATGTATTAACATGAATGAAAGAAACTTGACAGGAACATTTTTAAAGTATGTTTCTTACTTTACGAAGAGAAAGGGAATTAAAAAAGAAGATTCCTTCATAGTAGCTTACTTAGCATTAGGTAAATTGGCTTCAACAGTACTTAAGCTACCTAACTATTCACCACATGCATTTAGTGCTTTACATTTCATTTCTTCAAAGGTCTTTAACTGATTCGATAATATGAACGGTTGATATAAAAAAAAATAGGATATATTATTATGCATGTTTCATGTAGTATCCATTCAATATTTCTTCAACATTTTTTTAATATAATTAGTAAGAATTTTATTAGATAAAAAATAAAATTACAATTTGAAACAACATTTAAAGTATCAATTACATCACATATCTAGATACAATATCAAGATTAACAAATTGGTGTAGTATCAAAATACATGTAAGTAAACATATACGAGCATTTAATGAAAGCTTAATATTACAATCATCTTAACGTTTGATTGTAATAATTAGAACAATAATTTTTTTATATTAATAAATATTAAAATTTATTAAGGTTAAAAAAAAACTTTACATTTTTTCCTTATTAAACTAGGATGGAATTGGTTGTGACCATG